>JAUTXW010002005.1:0-391306 GCA_030620095.1 Kuschelorhynchus macadamiae
GCTAATAATCCATTTCTTTTAAATTTTGATCCTTTAAAGCCAACTAAATACATAATTTATTATGATGCAATAAATTTGTATGGTTATGCAATGTCACAGCACATTCCAACGGGAGATTTTGTTTGGTTAACAGATAAAGAAATCAACGATTTAAATATTACGAATATTTCTAAAAAATCTAATAAGGGTTATGTCTTAGAAGTTGATTTAGAATATCCTACAAGTCTACATTCCTATCATAACGATTTTTCGTTTTGTCCTGAAAACTTTAAACCGCCAAATACTAAATGTATAAAATTAATACCCAATTTAAATGATAAATCAAAATATGTTATTCACTATCAGTTATTAAAACAATGTTTGGAACATGGACTCAAGTTGACTAAAGTTCATAGAGTTTTACAGTTTTCTCAATCTGATTGGTTGATTGAGTTGATTCAAGATTAAGAAATGATTCAAAGAATGAATTTGATCGTAATACTTACAAGTTGGCAAATAATAGTATTTATGGCAAGACTATGGAAAATGTTGATAGGAGAATTGACGTAAGACTTGTTACAGAGTGGGAAAAAAATAGAAGAAAAGATGGTGCTGAGAATTTAATTGCAAAACCATATTTCAAGGACTTAACAATATTTTCTGAAAACTTGGTAGCTATTCAAATGCAAAAGATTCAAGTTACTTACAATAAACCAATATATGTAGGCTTCTCAATATTAGATATATCTAAAACTGTCATGTATGATTTCTTTTATAATTTTTTAAAACCTCTTAATCAGGAAAATATTTCACTGTTATACACCGATACCGATTCGTTCATTAGAAGTCACAACTCCAAATATTTATTCTGAGATGATAAAAAATATTCACAAATTTGATACATCTAATTATGAATTTGGTAATATTCATGAAATACCTATTACAAAGTCAGTTATAGGAAAATTCAAAGATGAATATGCTGGTGAACCCATTACTGCTTTCTTTGGTACTGGAGCAAAAGCATATTGTATTAAAACGGAAAATAGTTTAACAAAAAAAGCAAAAGGTGTTAAGAAAAGTGCCATTAAAAAGCAGTTGGATTTTATTCATTATAAAGATGTTGTTGAAAATCATTCTAAAACCTTTTGTTCAATGTATGTTTTTCGATTTAGACAACACACAATTTTCACCGAATTAATTAATAAATTGGCTTTGAGTTCTGAAGATGATAAGCGGTATAAAATTCCCTATAGTTTTAATACATTAGCTTGGGGACACCAAGATATTGCTTTGTATCAATGGAATAAAGAATATGAAGATTTAGATATATTTATGTAGATATTATAAGGTATTTAAATTTGTTGTTTTTGAAACCAAAGTTAGTCTTCATAAGCCTTTCACAAAATGTGCTTAGAAACTTTTGACAAAGAAATTAATAACAGTTATTTTAAAACATATGAAAAACGACTTTCCACTTTTAAGAAATCGAAAGGAAAATTGAGACCAGAAGTGTTGGCTGGAGCTGGCTTTTACTATATTTCAATCAATGATATTTGTAATATGTTTTTATTGTGGTATTGAAATTTTTGATTAGTTAAGTTATGATGATCCTATTGTAGAGCATAAGAAATTTGCTAGGAATTGTGATTTAAATAACTGTTTATGGAAAAATAGGAATCGAATAATTGTAACCATTCAAAATAAGTCTTCAAGCTACACATTTTATATAGTATTATTAATATCCTTATTTATGAACTTTTACATATCTTTAAATTAAGTATTTTATTGTTATTTTTTTACAGCTGCTTTTGCTTTCGTGGTGAAAGTAACTGCTTAATGTTAATACAATTGGAATATAATTATTAATTTGTTTCAATGACTATCAGTAGATCGCAATTCATTCTTCTTCATTTTATTTTCCAAAATGTTTTTTATGTTCATCATCCCCCTGGCGTAACACAGTGTGAAATATGTTTTTCTAATAAAACAGACGTCACTCTAAGTAAATATTGTAAATTTATGAAAATTGGATTAATTAACACTAGTACAATTAGTTGGACGGAACGAATAAATGGAGATGAAAATGCAAGTAAATTTTTTAAAATTTTGTATCATTATCCAAATCGATCTATTTTTGATACAAATTGGATCGAAAGGTTAGAGTTTAAAAATAATCAGTTACAAAAGTATAACCCCCAACTGTACCAATTATTATGACGGATTCAAAAATTATTACTTTTCCATCATTAGTGTTACATTAAACTTTGCATTATTTTTATACATTACCATTTTAATTATTTATCTTTATTTCAAATTTCAAACTGGAAATCTATTTTTTCATTAATCCATTTTAATCGAAACTTTAAAGAAAGTGGGGATGAGAATATTTAAGTACAAGAATAACGCAATATGTTTCAGTCTCGTTTAGTCATTAGGAACAACGCCGTGGTTCATAAACCTTTAGAAACGCTTCTTAATTCAAATATTTATTTTTTAAATAATTCTTTGTCAAAATTTGTTCTTGTTGGCATTAGTTTAAATGATTTTTCTCCAAAAATTTTAATTGGTGGAAAACCTGGATTTTTAATCGCACTAACCGAAGAAAATTGGAAAGACATTTGTGTTCATCAAGGAATTATTGTAAACAATTTCTACCTTCCTCAAGTTGATCAAACCAGTGTGAAGATAAACAACATTCATCTGCAGGTCCAGAAAATAAATGATATCCCTGTTCTGCAAATTACAAAAGGCCCACACTTCATATACTTAGGACAAGAGTCTTTGGACAATTTGTGGCGATTGAAGGAAATTATTGATTATAGATTATCTATAATTAAAAGGCAAGAATTCAATACATATTTCAAAATATTTCAAAATAATATTTCAGCTGATTGTGGCGACTTGTGTACGCATGTTTATAATATAATAAGTCCAACACAAAATCCTAACTGAAAATGTTTCAACTGTGATGGAGTGATGGAAAACAAAAAGAAAATATTACGAAGAAAACAATGAAAATGGATCAAAAAGAAAATATTACAAAGAAAACAACATCTTTTCTGGAAGAGAACAATAAGGTGCATGTGTTAGTGAAGTGGAGCATTGCTTACAGACAAGCCCGTAGAAGTAACTTTCAGATGTGGTACTTAGATAGACTCCGTTTTGAAAAAAGAATAAATTATTGTAAACATATTCTAGATTCGATATTATCTGAGGAACATAGAAATAAAATATATTTGACACGTTTTAATAAAAATTGTATTTGATGTTTTACTTAATAAAATTTTAATTTCTTAAAAGTGAATTTTATTTGAAATTAATTAGCACATAAGAGTAGGTACTTTTCAGACATTGTAATTTGTATCAGCTAAAGCATAAAGTGAGGAACAGAAATAAAACAAATTTAACTAAAATTTAATTACAATTTAATTAAAAATATTTTTTTTATCAATCCATGTATTATATTTTTTATCAAGTCCTAACCATTTCACATAAACTTTGTTTCCTTTCCTTCTCAAAATCTTCTCAATAAGATACACATCGGTATGCTTTACTTTTAGTAATTCTTGCTCATAAAAACCACCCAGAATGTCCTGATTATTTTCGTCTTGAATTAAATATTTCCAGGGGTTGGTCATCTTAACTTTTTAAAGTGAAATATCTCATTTGACCAATTTGGTGTGTAACCTTTCGAAAATGCCTCTCGATGCTTGCTTATGCGTTCGTGATCACCCACTTTAAACTTTGGAGATTTTATATCTAACGTTTTAGCATGAGCAAATGCAGATTTCAAGATTCTCTTTTCATTTGTTTTATTTACTTGTTTTGGCTTCATTCCTATTGAAGAATGTTTTGTATTTTTGTAATATATTACCATATGTAATTTCCTTGAATGCTAAATATTTTCCACATATTATTCTTTAAAGTCCTGTTCACTCTTTCTACTGTACTCGTTTTCAAATTGGAAAACGTGCTATAATGGTTAATTCGAAATTGTTGCATCAAATTTTGAAAATTTACATTGAAAAATTCTCTCCCTCTGGCCGTTTGCAAGTTTTTTGTTGAGTTTTTGCACTGATTAATATTTTTTCATTGCCGCTGTTACGTCTTTTCCAGATTTAGATTTTACCGGTTCGGCCCAAACATACTTAGAAAATACATTTATGGTAATCAAGATATATTTAAATCCCTTATTAAATTTGGCATAGGGTAACATTTCAACCAAATCAGCTTGAAAAATATCATTTAAACCTTTCACCACCACCCTTCTGCGTTTGTAGTTTTTTCTAGCAGGTTTATGTAATTCATTAACGACTTGTTGTTTAACGGTTGACATGACAACAAACTTGTTTATTCAATTTAAAGGAAGTTCAATTTCTATGTTTTGTAATAATTCGAAATATAACTTTTATATGTTTTTTCCCATTCATTCAATTTATCAATTTGTATTGTATAACTTTTTTTATTTAAAACTTTACTAATTTTAGTAATCTCCTTTTCTAAAGCATTAAAGGAGTTTTTTATCACTCCAGTTAAGAAAGTAGTTGATCTACTATGACTATTTTTGAATTCCTCCTCTGTTTTATTTAATTCTTGTTCTAATTTCTTAATAACACTAGACATTATCTTTCCAAAGGAAATATATTGTTGTTTTTCTTCCAAGGAGAGTTGGTCAATTGTTCTACTGTTAAGAATGCTATTTTGATTTCTTTTTTTTTTTCATCATCTAACCTTTTTATAAAAGTTCTTAATTGTTTAATCTTTTCCTTGTGTTTTTCAATTATTACTTCTCTTATATTTGTTTCCATTATTTTATTAATTTTGTTGATATCATCACTTAATTTTTTGTCTTCGTTTTTAACATGTTCATTTAAAAATTGCAAATCTTTACTTATTTGATTTAGCGTTAGCAACTGTTTATTAACGTTTTCAATTGAGGTATAACATCCTTTAATTTGGTTTTCATACTTTAAAAAATTTTCATCAAAAACCTTAATCTTTTTAGCAAAGATTTCATTATTTGTTTCATTTTCACCTAATCTCCTTTTTAAATTATTAATGTCACTTATTCCCTCTTGATTTTGTTTAATAAAATCTAACTTAAAATTGTTGAGAATTTTACTTTCAATATTTGAATAAATTGTATTTTCCAAAGAAGCAGAATTTATTAATTGACGTTTTGAAATATGGCGTCCAAATTTATCAACTGTCATGTTGAGCTTTCATTAAACAATAAATATGATTATATTTAATAGCTGTTATTTATAGTATAACTTTATCTTCTCTTAATTCTTCAATAATAGAGATAATCTCGTTACTATGAGCATTATTTCCCGCATCACTTGATGAAATTAATAAACGTAGCCTATCAACAATTTCGTTTACATTATTCCAGTATACATAATCTGTATTTGATCTGTTTGTTTTCAAAATTAATCCCTTTCCTGTTGTTTTGGCTCTAGTTGTTCTAAACGGAGGTTTTCGTTTGTTGTCTTTGTAATCCCCTTTCTTTGTAAATATGGTCCTATTATTGTAACATATTTGTGTGATGTATTTCCTTGAACTTGTTCATTTGAATCAAAGTTCCTACGATATACATTTGTTTTAGCTAGAATGTTCATGTAATTATCTAAATCTTCCTTCTTATAACCTTTCGGTTCTTTTTTGAAAAGCAATTCGTATAAACCCAGCGCGGCGTGCCTGTGTACGTTATTCCTCCCACTTTAATGTCTTTTCCAATAATTTCTACCGGTATCTGTGTTAAACCAAAAGAAAACTTATCCGTTTCGAGGTCATGAACTATTCCATAATAATGGTCAAATTTATGTTGTGTATCTTTCACACCCTCATCAATATATGATCTGGGTAATTCATGAAAATCTGCTAAGTAATCTTTATATGACGGTGCACCAACATAGGTTTGAATTGTTTTTCTAGTTTGTTCCAATATGTCTGATATGAGGATCTGAAGTTTCCGCTATAACAGTTGATGTCAATGGTTGTACTACAGGAGAGGAAGAAGTGATACTACTGTCATCTAAAAATGTTGGTAGTTTTGTGGGAAGTAACGGAGTTTTTCCTGTTTTCTGAATAGTTTTCGTCGGAGTTGATGTTTTATAAAGCTTTGTAGGTATTTTGAATTCTTCATACTCTGAAACTTTTCTTCTTTTAAATCGACTGGTTCGGATTTACCAATATTTGAAATTAGCTTTTTAAGAGGTTGTGTTATTGGTCTCTGCTTCACGGCTTGTCTCGATTTTATTAATTCTCTAGCTAAACGTTTATCCATGCTGTACAAGTTTTAAATGAAATAAAACTGCAAATTTTTCACTTTTATAAATATATAAAGGAATCGAATTTACTCCTGTATCTGCCGTGATTTACTTCACAATCTTTGTCAATTACAAGAAAGCCATATGGATCCATCCAACAGTTAGCACAAATATTTTTAAACTGATCAAATGTCATATCCAATATACAGTGGTCGTTATATATATGTTTTAAACTGAAACAGTCCTGTTTAAATAAAATTAATAAGTTGGAATTTTCTCGAATTAGACGTTTAAGGATTGAGGAATATCCTTGAAAAATAAAAAACAATCGGTGTTTCTATGCCTTCCATGCGTGAAATAGTCTCTAATAATAGATTGATTATGACAAGGAATATCGTCAAAAATGATAACGGAATTTTGCTTTATCTCATGAGGTGAAATAATGTTCTCATCGCTATCGTATTCAAAGTATCCAATTCCTTTCATAGGCTTTAACAACTTTCTTAAATATTCATATTTTGGTTGATCTAATGACTTTGAATGAACATAGACATTTTCAAACCTAATTCCATTAGGATGCTCGAGCAGTGTAAGCATAACGTTGGTTTTACCGCTACCACTGCAACCAACTATGAGTCCTCTTTTTGAACCACCGCAAAATAAGTCACCATGCTTTCTCAACTGTTTACTTAAAATTTTTTCGTCATGATTATTTACTGGTAAAAAGAATTTTTGTTTTTCAATCCTCATTCTTAATCACACTAGTAAATATTTTTAGCTGTAAAAGTATTTATACCAGAAAAATGTCAATGTGTTTTTAGTATAAAAAGAACTTCAATGAATATGGGTCGGCATAAGTTGAAAAAAACTATCAAAAGACGTAATAGAAAAGGCTTTGGTTTAGTAAATAAATTAATTAGTAAACTACCCTTCGAAGTTCATATACCAGGATATAATTATTGTGGTCCAGGCACCAACTTGGAGAAAAGATTAACTAGAGGTGACGTTGGTATAAATTCATTGGATTTCGCTTGTAAAGAACACGATATATCATACTCTCAGACTGAAGATTTGTCAAGAAGACACATATCTGACCAAATATTAGAAAAAAAAGCCTGGGATAGGGTAAAAGTTCAGGATTCTTCTATTGGTGAAAAAATTGCAGCTCTAAGTATTGCAGGAATAATGAAGGGTAAAAGAAAGTTCGGTTTGGGATTTAAAGATAAAAAAGGGGGTAAACTTAAATTGAGAAGAAAACGTATCATTCGAACACCCAAAAAAGTTGGAGGATTTCTACTTCTTTTGTTTCCCATTCTTGGCGCCCTGGGTGCACTAGGTGGAGGCGCGGCAGGAATTTCTAAGGCAGTAAATGATGCTAAAGCAGCTAAACAGCAACTAGAAGAAATACATAGGCATAATATTGCAATGGAAAATGCTTCTAAAGAAGGCAAAGGATTATATATTAGACCATATAAAGGAAAAGGACTATTTATTAGACCTTATAAAGGAGGATCAGTCAAAATGAAAGCAATCAGACAAAAAAAAACTCAAAATAAGTTTTCCAAGCAAAGCACTTACGAACAATGATATTAATAAATACGTAAAGCTGTTAAAAATAACTGGCTTTAGAGGTGTTTTTATGCTCGATGAACTTCCAAAAAAAAATAATCTGAAAGAGTGTGGTATTGTAAATTTGGATAAAAAACAAAATAAAGGATCTCATTGGACTGCTTATATTAAAAATAACAAAAATGTAATATATTTTGATAGTTATGGAAATTTAAAACCACGTTTTGAACTTCTCAAATATTTTAATTCGAATGGCAAAGTGGATGTATTTTATACTTATGAAAACAAACAAAAATTTAATTCATATAACTGTGGTCAACTAACCCTAAAATTTTTGCAAAAAAATATATAAACTCATTATTTGTTGTAATATCTCATTCATAAATAAACTGCAATGTCCACCACAATTGCCATATCAGGAAACAGTTCTGTTTTGTCTGCTGATTTTAATCCGCCCATATATTTAGAGGATGGAAAACAATATTACCTGGGTTTAGCTGATTTTGAAACGTTTATGACTATTCCCAATATAAAAGAAGGATATAATAAATTTTGTATATATAATAAAGTAATTGTTACTCACGACGGAACATATGACATTACAGATATAGAAACATACATAAGAGAAAGCATAGAAGATTTATTTCCGAATGAAATTTTTTTTTCTTTTAAAAGCAAATGTTAACAATTTGTTAAAAACTTTTTTAATGTGTAGTAGAAAAATTGATTTTACCAAGGAAGATTCGATAGGAAAAATGTTGGGTTTTAATAGCAGAATACTAAAAGCTATGAAAGAGGAAGAATCAGATAATAAAATAACTAAGGTGAATGCTGTTTGTATTGATTGTAATATTTGTGTCGGTTCTTACAGTAATGGTAAACCTGTTCATATTATTCACCAGTTTTATCCAACTGTAGCTCCAGGCTATAAAATAGTGGAATCTCTTTTGCCCATTTTGTATTTTCCAGTTAGCGTCAAAGCAATTAACAATATAACCGTTAAAGTAGTTGATCAAGACGGAGAACTTATCAGTTTTAGAGGAGACACTATAACAGTAAGGTTACATTTACAAGCTAATGATATATAAAATGGTTGTTAGATATAATAGAGCCCTTGGAATGAGACTTGCACCTACCACTATTAACAAAGTAAAAACTTATAAAAAGAAAAAGACTAAACAACAGTTCAGTATCAAATCCAACACCAACAAGTTAAGACGCGATAATCGTAAATTTCTCACATCTTTGGGTTTCACTGTTTTAAAATAATGAATATATTAAACGTAAACGAAAAGCTTTATGTAGATAATTCCATCGTTAGTTCAGAACTTCACACATATCAACCATATATTTCTTCAAAATTCCATTACAATGATGAAATAAGGATCCCAATTCAAGAACTCGATGCTTACACTCTACCATCAGATAGTTTACTTTATATCGAAGGAAAATTAACTAATACAGAAGATAAATATAAGAAAGAATTGCTTTTTATTAACAATGGTATATCCTTTTTGTTCAGAGAAATCCGCTATGAACTAAACGGAATTACTATAGATTCGATAAGAAATGTTGGACTAGCATCAACCTTAAAAAGCTACCTTTCCCACAATACCAACGAAAGTTTAAAACTGGAAAATGCAGGTTGGTTTCCACATCGAAAAGAAGGTGATAAAATTTTAGTTGATAATGATGGAAAATTCTCCATATCCATACCACTAAAAATGCTTTTAGGATTTTTTGAAGATTACAGCAAATTATTATGAATATGAAACAGGAATTAGTTCTTATTAGATCAACTGATGATTTTGATGGTGTTATCTTCAAAGAAGATCCGGCACACCCTGTTAGTGCTCCTGACACTCCATTGGTTACTTTCGATAAAATTTATTGGAAAGTTCCTCACATTCTAGTTGATATGCCACAACAACTTGCTCTATCAAAAATATTAGAATCAAATAAAGATATATTGATAGGATTTAGGAGTTGTGAACTTGTTGAATATTCTTCTCTAACCGAAACAACCCGTCACACGTGGCCGGTAAAAACAACTAGTAAACTAGAAGCTCCTCGTCATGTTGTGATTGGCTTTCAAGAAAACAGAAATGAGTAAATTTGACAATATTACCTTGTCAAATATTAGAGTATTTTTAAATTCTGAAAGATATCCTTATCACGATTTGTACTTAAATTTCAAAGAAAACAAATTTTTTGCTTTATACGAAATGTTTGCCAACTTTAGACAGTCTTACTATGGTGTTCCAAATGAACCCATTTTTAATCCTGAACAATTCAAAAACATTAGTCCTATTACACATATTGATTGCTCCCATCAAAAAGAAACAATTCAAACGGGATCCGTAGTTATGAGAATTGAATTTGAGACACACAATGCAATTAAAAAAGATACTTCTGCTTATTGTCTTATTTTACATGACAAATTATTTAGCTACAGCCCTCTTACTAAAATTGTGAAACAATTATAAACTTTATCCCCAAGAGATTTTCAAAAGCTTTTAGTTTTAGTCATGACATCAAAACTACAATAACAAATTGAAAAATTTATTTTTAAAATTATTCAACTGAAAGAAGAAATTGCAAATTATTCAAGTAAAAAAATTCTCATTAAAAAATTTGCTGCTTTGAAAATATGAGATTGGTTATGGATATTCAAGGATTCAAGGATGAAAAAAATAAATTTATACCGAAAGAGCTTGCAGCTTTTGATGGTTATGAAATGACTCATTACATTTTTAAAAAGCCTTTACCAATGGAGTTCCTTTCACCTGATTGTCACAAGCAGGCGGTATGGCTAATGAAAAATCATCATTGTATACATTGGAATAATGGATTTACTCCATTACATCATTTCCCAAAAATAATTGAAACACTTACGAAGAAAGCAGATTTTGTTTTTGTAAAAGGAACTGAAAAAAAGGATTTTATAGAGAAATATTCTAAAAAGCCTGTGATTGAAATAGATGAACAACCAGCGCTAAAGCTAATGGATCCAAAATCACCTTGTATGTGTGCTTTGACAAATGTGTTATTTTTATATGACAATTGTTTTATGAATGAATAAAAATATAAAAAAACTTAACTACATTTTTATTTTGCATTAACTAACCATGATTGAATACAATTAATATGATACCTTAAATCTAATTTTCTAAATTCATTTAAAAGTTCATACTCATTTTTATATTTGAAATAATCCATTCGATCTATATTCCTAACGTATGCTGACAAATCTTGTGCTTCTGCGTCTTCTTCGCCTACAATTGATAAATATTGGAAGTATGCAGCAGATATAATAAACTCTTCATACATTTCAGTAACCACTTGCTCCATTGTGAATATTATTAAATTTATTCCTTTTCAATTTCTTGAAGAATAGTATCCTCGTCAATAAATTGCTGCAAGTCTTTTAAATAGTAACCAAAGCCAATATCTTTTAAATCTTGAATAGGTTGAAAAAAATTTAATGTTTCTAAGTATTTGTTGCAACAGAGGGCAGCCTTTACGAATTCCGCAGATTGATTGCAATAAAAGTCTATCCACTCCGGACCACTTGCCATAGAATATGAGAAATAGGTTTTTGAAAGATTACTAAATTTGTCATCTAATAATTTAACTGCAATCAGCAACTCAGCCATTTAATTTATTTAACATAATATCTTAAATATGTGGGGGGACGTCTCTTGCGAATAGGATTAACTTTTCTTGGTATAATTGGCAATCTTCTCCTATAAATTCTATTAGGTGGCTTAATTCTCCTACAAAGTATGATTTCCCAAATATATTGAAAAACGTAGTAAGGCTTATAATTCCTTCTAAATAATCATCACAACAGTCAATTGCTTCCAAATAATCTCGTTTCAGTGGATAAAACAGCTTGGTGTATTCATCTTTCGAAATCACTTCAAAGAAATTGAGATATTTAACTTTTAACTGTCTGATAGATGCAGCTAATTTTTCGCGATTACACATAATTCAGTTATTACTTGACACATTTTTTCTTTTTGTTTTATACACAATTGGTGGAAAAATTAAAAAATAACTTTTTACGCAACTCGAGCACAGCTTAGTAAATGTGCCTCAGCATACTAAAATGATCTTGATGCACCTATTTATAAGACTTAAGAACGCAAAATCAAATGTGGGAGGACAAAGAGAAAAAATTAAAAATATGATACGAATGAGAATAAAAGGGGAGGAAGATAAGAATGAGGGACATGAGAGAGAGGAAGAGGAGGAGGAGGAGGGGCTCCCCTATTTTAACTACTATCAACCTTTCAAATGCTATAGTGCCAAACATAAAACCATAGTGAAATATATGAAACAAGAAAAAAAAATAGTGAAATATATGAAAATTGAAAAGACATAAACAGTTTTTTTTTTTTAATTTTTTTTGTATTTCGACCTCTTTCTCAGCATTTGAGGTATAGGTATCCTATATTGATTTTAAACTTTAAATCTCCTTTATATTCCTCATCGAACTCTCTTTTTACCTTGGTAAAGTAGTCAGGGTTTCGACTTTCCTTCAAAGTTACCCAATCTTTTACCCTTTTTAATTTTTTAACTTTTAGTTAGGAATAAACTAAAACATTTTTTTTAAATGTAATTTGGTGTTCGTCAACTTTTGTTTTGTCTTTGCTACATGTAAAAAGTTTTTAGCACATTGTTTTGGTGCCATGTATCTTTCTACCTGTTCACTGACGAGTAGTATTGATGATGGCTTGTTGTCGAGAGCGCTCTGGCAGGATTTTGGAGTTTTGATATTATACACGTTATACAGACAGACAAGAAAGTAATGAAAATATCGCCGCCGTAACTAAGGAAATCATTAATTTTTATTGGACCAAATTGAGTCACGTGACACATGAATTATATTCTCTTTGAAATAAAAGAATATTTTTATGTCATTACAATTTGTACATCCATACAATCCATTTTAATATGAGATTCTTAAATTTGAAACGCAGAATCAATATTAAAGCGGATTCAGTGAAGGATTATAACACCACTTTCAACCAGTTTTTATGAAAACTTTTGATACGGCCGAATAACAACTACCTGATGGTAATCGACCATTTTAAAAGTCAAATAATGTTTTTAGAATTCAGAAAGTTTGGCTCTCTCGTAAAATTTTTAGAGTTATATGCCCGAATGCATTCGGCATACCGAGTTTTAAACTGGATTCTGGAATAGAAATTTAAATATTAGCACTCAGGATATCTAGTTTTTGCGCTCTTTTGGAATAATATGTAATTAAATATATATGACAACGTAACAAAGTTTTTAAAATTAACATTTCTTAATGTATTATGAGAATAAATTAGATTACTTTATACCTATAATCGTAAACTGAAAAACTAAAATTGAAAAGTTTACTGCTGATCGAGGTCGAGGACCTAACCTAACCTCTTTGAAATTGTGAATTCATTAACTACTCACTAATTAAATTATTATAATAGAAAGATTATTTGATTTTTATAATGGTATTTGTATAATAGTATGCAGATTTGATGAATATTGAAACAATTCCCATAAAGAAATATTAAAAAAAATTCCCAACTTTTAAAGGATGCATTGAGAGTAAAACTTCTTACTTTTGTCATGAAAAATCAATATCACAAAAACTGTTACCGGTGTTTAGTTTTTCTTCAGCTTATAAACGCTATACGTTTAATCAGTAATTTAGTTGTTTCTTATTTCTGTTTTTTTTTTCTAGTTTTTAGATGCTTACGACTTATCTGACTTATTATATAAATATTTATATTTCTATCAATTATATGAAGATAGCATATCTCAAAGTAAGCCCATGAATTTAGAGCAGTAAATAGGCGAATAAAATAACTATTTGTGACTACCAGTTTGGCGACATGCCTGATAGATCAAACATTCAGCATTCAACAGTCATTGGAAAAACACTGGCAGTAAACATTGTCAAGAAAGAATAGGTAGGTATAAAGTATAAGAAATTCGAGGTCCTCCATGAAGCTATGGCCCGTCATTTTACTAAAATAGTGCATAATCCGGGACAATCCCCGCATTTCTAGAAGAAGGATGATGCATCATACAGCAGAAGCTTGCCAATAAATATCGGCTCCTGAATACCTTTGTGCCCAATTATAAATACCAACCAAGTTCAGTGCTTGAAAATAATGCCTTCAAACTGTACTATGACCGGGCAATTATCACCGACAGACGCATGACGAATAATTGGCCTGATGTGGTACTGTTAAATAAGGAAACAAAGGCAGCTTATTTTGTCAATAATAATAATAATAACTGGCTTTTCAACACCAACCAAAGACAGTTCTATCGGACTATTAATAACACCAAAGATCAAACCAATACTGAGAAGATGCTACTCAGCAAAGAGCATTTGACCGAGTATTTGTCGAACATCTGGGAAAAACCAAAAGAGCATAACTGAAATGCTACATGGATACAATCTCAACGTGATCACATTCAAACACCACAAATGGAATTTGACTCTTATCACCAAGGAGCAAGTTAGCAGTTTTATTAAGGGGACGAGCAACTAGAAGTCGCCAGGAGTTTACCATATTCACAATTTCTGGTATAAGAAATGTGAGGTCCGCCATGAAGCTATAGCTCGTCATTTCACTAAAATAATGCATCATCTGGAGACAACCCCCGCATTTCTAATGCTAAGCACTACAACTATGCTACCCAAAAGCAATAGGACAGAAGACCCGTCACAGTACAGGCCCATTACATGTTTGCCCATCATGGAAAAGATTCTAACAGGATGCATTGCAAATCGTATCTATCATCATGTTAACAGTGATAACATATTAGCTAAGGAACAGAAGGTATGCATTCGAGACCACCAAGGATCAAAAGAACAACTTAGCATCGACTTTGTGGTACTTAAGCGGGCACATAAAAACAACGCAACATACACACTGCTTTTATTGACTATAAAAAGGCATTTGATAGTGTACTACATTTCTGGCTCATAGATGTACTAGGAATATACAACATTCACTCTATGATCATCAATTTCCTGGCAACTATCAAGCACCAGAGGAGAACGAACCTGAGGATCTATAATGGCGGTCAATTTCTTACCACCGATAAGATACACATCAATAGAGAACTTTACCAAGGAGACTCGTTAAGTCTACTTTGGTTCTGCTTAGCAAAACACCTTCTCGAAAGACCTTCATATGGAATTTGGGATGTAAAAATGTAAACCCTTAAACATCGAAAAACGCAAAGTCATTAATGGTGATGTAATCCTACCCAATGGAGAAATAGTTCAAGCGACGAACCAAGGAGAAACCTACAAATACCTAGGATTCCAACAAGCTAGACTGCTCCAGGATAAGCAAGGAAAGGTCAAGATGAAAGATCAGTACTATCAAAGAATGCGAGCTCCTCTGAAGACAGAACTGAACCTGGTGACCCACAGTTTCGGAATATTGAAATGGACTAACACGGAGCTAGAGGAACTACAACGAACTACTCGCCTAATGATGACTAAGTACAAGTCAAACCACTCAAGGTCATCAACTCTCCGACCTTAACATGACGATAAGGGTGGAAGATCTCTTGTTGACTTGATCAATTTGCACTCCCGACAGCTGCAAATATTGAGAGATTTCTTCACCAACAAGGCGCAAAAATCAAGGCTCCACCGCATAGTGACCTTAAGTGACAACTCATACTCTCCACTCAATCTCTCAAGTGACAACATCATCCTAAAGTCAGACCCCGACAAACAAGAAGAGTGGGCTCGAATGGCACTGCACGGCCGACATCTTAATGACTTGAATCATCCACACATAGATAAGGAAGCATCCAACAGGTGGCTCAAGGATGGACAACTATTCCCAGAGGCAGAAGGATTTATGCTGGCAATACAGGACTAAGTTATTAACACACTAAATTCATTATCAAAGACCGGTCTGTTGAATCCGATAAGTGTCGAAAATGTAGCGAGAGATCAGAGACTATACAGCATATAACATATGGCTGCAGTTACTAAGCAAACACAGATGACCTCCAGCGAGATAACCAGCCGTGTAACATGACACATCAGAAGCTTTCCAATAAATACGGGCTCCTGAACACCTTTGTGCCCTATTATATATACCAATCAAATTCAGTACTTGAAAATAATACCTTCAATTATACTACGGCCGGGCAATTATGTGGTACTGTTAAATAAGAAAACTAAGACAACTTATTTGGTAGATGTTGCTGTACCCAACAATAACGACACATCGGATAAATATCAAGAGAAAAAGGCCAAATATGCGGAGCTGGCCATCGTGATACAGTAGATGTGGCGATTGAATAAGGTTTATATGATACCGATCATGGTATCATAAACTGGACTAGTTCCAAAAACGCTAGAACCAAATCTGAAAATTATAGGACTGCGTACTAACACCTTTATCGACATCCAGAAGTCAGTCCTGCTCAATACTGGCGACATAGTGCGGAAATTCTTACAGGACAACACCTACAACTAATAGAAACCAGCTTTTGATGCATGCATCCGGGATGGGTTTGGAACCCAACATTTGTTGAGAAATTGACTGTCAATTTCGATAATAGTGAAATTAATAATAATAAACACATAGACCCAGGCAGCCAAAACTTCGATGAAACAAGAACACTAATAGTGTTCATGATATAATAAACCGAAGGTACGATATCGCGCATTCCCGCCTGGCTCTGCTACCTCCTCGCATGATTAACGCCGGCTGTCATTGACCTTCGGCTATATGATTTCAGTGCATTTTCAGTTGATGTTTAAAAGTGTTTGCGGATTTCTGTGTCCTTTTTTGTATTTAGTTAATTAAACAACAATAAATATGAGGTGTGCTGTGGTCGGGTGTGACGATGATTTACTTCCCCTAGAGACAAAAAATGTTTAGGTGAATGGACACGCGTGTGCAAACGCAAAGCTAAATTTAATACAAACTTGGCGCGGCTAAGCTCAAGGCATTTTGGTAAAGAAGACCATATGTCATTAATCTATATCAAAAAAGACAACAATGTAAATCTGGACGAAATAGCCGTCATTTTTAATAAAAAAGAGTTGTCAACTAGAATAATAAAAATGATTTTATTTGTTTATATAATTACATCTAATATAGGAACAAACGGCAGCTTGTACAGACCTCCTCCTTTCAATTGGGACTTAGTTACGTCCCTGTACTTATAAAAAAACACAGATATTATAGTATTTTTTTAGTTTTAACTTGAACTAAGTATAAACATGTACAACAAAATAACAGTAAAAAATTAAATACTGTCGAATTATATACAACCTTAACTCTTTCTTTAGCGTGTTTTTTTGTATTTTTATTAAATAAATATATAACTACCATGTCATAAGTTTGTTATTTTAGTGAGTTATATGTCAATGTTTCATTAGAAAAACATTGGTAATATATTGTCTAAACGCTAGAAACAACATGCATCTCCATAAGCAATTTAAAAATCTACACACGCAATGACGTCACTGCGCGAACCGGGCGCAATTGAGACCGTCTAGATATCATACCTTCGGTTTATTATATCATGAATAGGGTTAAAATAAAATGGAAGCTTTCACGACTGTGATCAATCAAGAAATCATGATTCTTGGTATTATAACCGGAGAGTGACCCGATGTAACGATCGGTGTCCACGTATGGTGTAGACTGTAGCCCGTAATTTTCAACAGATTCTCTAATTGTTTTAAAACATGGTTCATATTCTAATGTCACTAATAGGGTTAATGCTGTCGTCAATATAGTGCTTGCGGGGATAATACCAGAACACAATTCCTTAGAGAGGTTGCACCCGTTGTCCCCCTGTAGCAGCAGTTGGAAGTGACAGCCAGCAAAATCAAATTCTCAGCAATAACACTAAACGATCCTGTCAAAGAAAAGGTTAGGAAAAGCAATCGATGATATTCGACAGGAATTGAGAAGATTAACAGAATATTGTAGCAATAACCAACCATCAAAAAGGCTAAAAATACGAATAAGAAAAAATTTCAGAAGATAGAGACCTATACCACTTACGCAGACTATCAGCGACACCTTGATGAATACAAGGACACCTTGAGGCAAACTAAAGGCTAAATTAAAACGAATTATTTGAAATGCTCAAATCAAAAAATCAGCTTTTTAACAACAACCATAGGCAATTCAAGGAATATTGGTCCGGCATTTGGCCCGAGCCAAAGGAGCATAAGATGGATGCCAACTTGATAAGGACCGAAGAGAGAGAATAGCGAATATTTCTAAAGGTTTTATTTGAATCTTACGCAAAATATTTCACTACTGTTATTTCTGTGACTGTCAACATCATAACTGACATCAGTCTGAACGAGGTAAAACCGGTCATCAAATCTACTGAAAACTTAAAATCACCAGAACCTGATAAAATCAGAAACTACTGGTACAAGAAATTGAACTCGTTGCAAGAAGATCTCACTCAACAAATTGCTTATGTCCCCCCAAACCCAGAGAATACATGGGCATTCTTAATATATGGATCGACCCATATGCTGCCAAGGAGTGCAAGAACATGTCAGCATCAACAAGGTACAGAAATGTTACAAGCTAGGACTACCGCTAGGCATTCGACAGTCTGCCATACTCGTGGCCTATGAAAGTACTGCGAATATACAAAATACATCATAATGTTAATTTTCTAAATAACATCAGGCAACAGTGGAGCACAAAACTCCATTTGATTAACACCGATACTTCTGTAAATACTGACCATATTCCTGTAAAAAGTCGGATCTTCCAAGGTGACCCTCTCAGTCCACTGTGAATTTGCCTAGTAATGAATCCGCAATTCAACATGCTAAATAGTGCAAACTCGCGTTTTAAGATCAAAGCTGACCTGAATAACACATACAGTGTCTCATCTCCTTTATATAGACCATAACAAACTATACGCCGGAAATCAAAAACAACTGCGCGACCTAAGCAAAATTACTTACACATTTTCCAGGGATATTCACATGGATTTTGGATTAGACAACTGTAAAACCCTAAATATCTTAAAAGGCAAAACGAGCGGAGGCAATATTACCCTACCAAATGGAGATATAGTCCAAGAAATGGAGGGTGGTGAAATCTTCAAAACGGGAGCAATGGGTACAGAAAGCTTGCCTACAACAACGATTTAAACCTAGCACACAAAGACAATTCAGCATCAAACAAGTTTTTAAGTAATGGGTTGCTCGTATCGAAATCTGACGATTGCTATTCAGGATCAGGTTATAAATACCAACAAGTTTATAGTTAGGAATCCTAACATCTAACAATGTGTGGAAAATACCACTAAAAGTCAGAAACCATTCAGCATATAACATCAGGGTTCACTTACTTAGCAAACACAATATGGGTTTCTAAACACCTACGTATCATATTACAATCACCAAGCTGCTCCGGTATTGGACAGCGACTCTACTATGATCGGGCCATTCCCTGATAGACAAGTGATGAATAACCGACTCGACATCGTGCTGCTGGATACGAGAGTGAAATCCGCGACCCGCGTACCTTATTGATATTACCGTGGTTAACAATTGTAACATGGTTGGGAAACATGGAGAGAAGAAGACTAAGTATGCAGAATTGGCTATAGAAATCCAACGAATGTAGTAACTGGACAGGGTCGAAGTGATGCCCGTCATCGTGTTATCAACGCGTCTGATATCCAAGACCTTGGAAGAAAAAAAGAACCCAATAAAAACAGCTATATGGGCCTCCAGAAAGCAGTCATTTTGGATAGCTGCCATTTGGTCAGGAAATGTTTACAGAAAGGACTTTGATATTGGTTTTTCTTAACTCACTTACTACTTTTGATACTTGTATCCGGGATGGATGATGTACACCAAGATTTTAATGACGAGTTTATGATAATACTAGTTATAATAATTATTAGCAGGCCTATATTCTACACAACTACCGAATCAAATTTCGTCGAAGCAAAATGGTAGTGTCTTTGAGTTTCAAGAGATTCTGCAACATACTTCCGCAGATCTAGATATATCAGAACCCCTCGTTTCGAAAGGCAAGGGGAGATTGCTGAGTTGCTCCAGAAACAGCCTACAGTTATCATCCCAGAGGATACCGTGATGAAATTAATCAGAAGAAAACCAAAAGATCCATTTTAAAAAGTATATAAAATCCCCAAGAACTGGCTAGAGCGAATATGGCTCTTCAGGAGGAGCCTTCAGAATACGCGAAAATCAAGGAGCTTAAAAACGGTTGGTATCAAATCGCCACGCTAATAACTCTTAACGCCAGAGGTACTAATGCTCTCACTTCAGTTTAAAAAAATAGAGAGAGAGCGAAGAATACAGCAACTATCCAAAAAAATACAGTTGGTAAGAAAACAGGCCTCACGAATTAGGTGTGTGGTGAAATATACGACGTCAAACAAGCCATTCACGAAAAAAATTAGTTACATAGCAGCAAACTTGCGACTTAGTCATCACATTCTGAATAAGTTAAGCTTACTCACTGCCAAAGAGACAAAATTCGTGCAATGGTCGAGCTAAGGAAACGTCTTGCTTATTTGATTTGATTCAAGCTAACGGTTCAAAGCTCACTAAATGTAGAACACGTCGAAACCTTCTGGAAGCAAATCTATGAAGAGGCAAAGCCGCTAAAAGTGAGCCCTCCTACCCTCACCCGTTTTTTCTATATTTTGCATTTAGTACGGTGATCGAGAACCTAACGTGTAGAAAATCACAATGGAAAAGGCCAAAATAGCCTTAAAGGACCCAAAGCATTTTTCAGCCCCAGGGCCAGATAATGTTAAAATTTCTGGTGGAAGAAATTTATAAGTACTCATCACCACTCGACTCGAATATTTAATAGTTGGTTATATGAAGGTCAGCCAGTTTCTGAATGGTTTGTTGAGGGGCGGATAGTGCTTATTCCAAAAAAAGAGATTTGTCTGACCCAAAAAACTATAGGCCAATATATCAGACTTTTACCTCTAATTTATACAAGTGTTGAGTGCGGTAGATCCGGTTCTTCGTGAGATTAGAGACCAGCGCGGGGAAAAAAGGGCATGTCAGGATGCAAGGACAACTTTCTTATTGATCGCTGCTTTACGCAAGTCTATGTGCAGTATAAACGAAATCTGTCAATGGCGTGGATCGATTACCGTAAGGGATTCGATCCGATTTTACACGTTCTACTGCTCCATCTATTTGAAAGTCTTGCAGTACTCCGGTTAGTGAGATGCATTAAGAACTTGATGCCTTTCTGGAGAACTAGATAGTATCAGGTTCGCGATCGGTGTCGATAGATGCCGTTTGATTCAAGAGGTGCATTTCAGTGTGACTCGCTCAGCACAGTCTTATTTTGCATTCCACTGCTGCTCCTTTCAGTAGCGCTGAGTATAATATGGCTTGCCAGGAAATGGAACTTGTATCTTCCATTTCCATGGCCGATGTGGGGAACATCCAGTAGATGTACAGCTAGCAGATTTAAGTTTACTACAAGATCTAGAAACTGGAGAATGTTCCACAACGTCGCATTCATATAAGCAGCGCAATAGAAAGATACGAAAATCCGAACTCTCCAGAAAGATTAAGGTGGTTGCTACAAATATGCTTGCCGTTCCAATATATCTCTATTCTTTGGTAATGGTAATGTGAACTAGAGAAGAACTTCATAACCTGGACATAATTACCCGCAAGATGATACACTTGGAAAGAAATTTACATCCTCGGTCATCAGTTCCACGACTATACCAGCCACGTGATCAAGTTGGGCGAGGATTCTTGCGTCCGGAATGCTTACATGACAGAATTGTCTTGACAGAGGCCTGTAATGTTTTTAACCGTTTGGATCCCTTGATGTGATTGGTGCGCTATCATGATATGGCAGCGACCAAAAGGTCGGCCGATAAACAACTATATAACAGGTGGGCGTCAAGAAAATAAAGCTCCATCTGACACAGACTTACAGCCAACTCAATCAGTCTCCTATATCAAGAACCCATTGATAAGCCTCAGTAAGACATGTCACAGCAATAGCTGATGCAATTGCTTTCGGGATGCTTAGTGCAGGCAACGTCAGTGTACATACACCGGCATAATTCGACATTACGTGTACTCTATTATGATCTTCTGCATGTGTATGGTATTGACGATATTCCTAGGTTGCCTTATATTCCTGGGGGTGTATAATCTGTGGTCGAAAACCAAAAATGTTGCATTTGCTGCAACTATGCTTTCGCGACCACTAGTGTACTACAAGCCACTAAGCCAGATAATATCCCCCTTGATAAAGAAGGAAAAACCCTAATTATTATTGAGTTCTCCGCACCTGCTGAAACTAACATTACAATAAAGGAGAATAATGAAATAGCAAAATATAGAAACTTAGTTATTGTTGTTCGTGGTATTCGTCTCCTTACATTCAAATATAGACATATAATTTATACAAGGTGGAACATTTAGCTGGAATAAATTCAATAACTTTTAAACTACTAACACTTTAAAAAACTATTTTAACCAATAAATTGATTTATTCGACTCCAGATCTTTTGGTGCTAACGATTAGATCAAGACACCATCCGTGTAAGACTTATGGCGTCATACATTTATTTTTTAAATGCAACACCCTCTATTTTATTAATTTTTATCAGTATATAATAAAGAAAAAATAATAAAACAAAAAATGTGTGTATGTTATAGGGTAGTAAAATAAAAGACATTTATTTTTCGTGACGGTTGATGGATATACGTACATGAGGCCGTTATTGATATTATGTTCACGCTTGGCTACATTGAGAACGGGGCATAATTTATAAACGCCAACCACTTTACTGATAAATGTGACAACTCTACCTTTAAATAAAACGAAGGCTGCGGATATATGGAATTCTTTTAATTTTTAACCCAAAAATCGCGTAACCAACATTTGCAAGTCTTAAGCTTCTTTATTAATTCGAAGTATACTTAATAATTAATAATTCAGATTAGTTGAACAGCATACAGGCAAGTAAACTTTGATTTTCGTTAGGATAAAATAATTGGTTAATAATATGGAAACAACATGACCACTCATTATTTATTTTTCATACAAGGTCTAAAATGGCGACGGGTAATCGTACAAAAATCAAATGTCATATTTGACTGTGGCTAAAACCGATTATAATATCAAATGGATTCACTACCAGTTGTTATTATATTCGGTTTCACTATCGAAACTCCACATCCGCAGAGTCGCAATAACTCACTAGAGTTATCTACGTGGTTTTGGATTCAAAACCCTTCGGATTCGTTATATTTCGATTTTAATTTTATTGTTTATATAATATTCCGCATATTTTTTATGGGTCTCTCTAATGTAATATTTTAATAGTAAATTAATAAAACATCATAGTACGAGATCCGACTACGTGATTACTACACCCTTCTATTTTGTAATCAACGTGTAATTTTTAGAGATAATTATTAAGAGAGGAATACGTTTCTGCCAGGTTGCTTATCAAAATATGGCCGCAAGTAATTTTTCTGATTCACAGATTTGTGAAAAACGCTTAAATATGTTTCGCCTAATATTTCAAAAACTGTTGATTTTCGAGACAGTTTATATTTGAAAGCTTTATATTTTCTTGCTGTACAACAAGGTGTCTTCAACATTCACCTCTGACGTTTCACATTCGAGCCACCATCATCAAATTATTTTTTTTCAAATACGTTAATTAATTTTTACTTATGTTTTAAATACTAAAAAAATGCAGTAAAACGTATCTAAGTGCCTTAAATTATGAAACCAGGGCTGTACCTTAAAAATCAAGATGATGGCATTTTACAAGGTTGAGACGTCGTCAAAAGTATTCGTGCAGTACAGCATCACAGCAAGGATAAAAAATGATGTTGATGGCTGTGGCGCGTCGGAAGGGAAATTTGAATGTCCGTGTTGTAGAGCGAAAAAAATTATAAAACGTTTAAATTTTAACTGTGCCTTGAAAATCAATAGTTTTTAAAATATTGGACGAAATATAATTGGGCGTTTTTCACAATATACCCTGTGTCTCAGAAAAAAGTACTTGAGGCAACATTTTGATAGGAAACCAGGCAGATTTCCTCTATTAATAATTATCTCTAAAAATTACATCTTGATTAAATAACAGATGGGTGTAGTAATCATGCAATAGGATCTTAGACTCTCATAATATAAGAATTGAAACAAGAAACGGTAAAACTCAAAAACAAAAAATAATTACTGTTCTTTTAAGTATTAAAAAAATCTATTCTAGATTGCCATTCAAAAATGTTATTTGCTTTAATTTATGTCCCGTTAGTCGGTTTCTCTTCTCGGTAAGTATTTAGCCGGTCTTTGAAAATATGCTTTCACAAGGAACAGACGTAGCAGGAATTGCGCCTCTTTTTTTCAACCACTTAAAAGGATAATCTGTTCTAGAGACCAAAGGCTTTTTCTTGAACTTCTAATTCAAATTCTGCCCAGGGAGATTTTATAACCGATTTTGACACTGAAGCAGTTGTGGGTTCCGTTTGTTCCTGAGAATTGACAGGCATTATAGCATCAAGTCGGTTTCAAAGATTATCCACTGTTTTATCGAATTTAGCATCAGTACTCAAGCCATATCTTTTGAGCATGGGGTCCAACAATGTTGCTTGAGCTATAATGTCATTATTTTCATATTTCTCAAACCTTTCTGTTATTTGTTGTCTTAGATACTTAATCATATTGGCGCAAGCAGGTTTTAAAACAAAATCTGGATATTTTTCTAGAGATATAAAACAGTTCATTGTCTTTACAAATACTAGGATTTTTGAAACCGAAACAGTTTTCTTTGAACTTATTTCATTACTCACTTCGTCGAGTATCCAAAGAATTTCGGTTAACACATTTAGCTCTCTATGAAAAGACATTCATTCATTTACGAAATTACAAAAAATAAAATTGTTTTATATCATACCTGTTAATCAAAGCCACTATCACATTTCTCGATACTTTAGGTTCTGAACCAAATACATAAATCGCTAACCAGGTAAATTAAACTAAAAAGTGAATTTATAACCAGTATCATACAAGTTTTGGAATAATACTGCTTCTAGTCATAGCTCTAGCAAAATTTTCAAAGAAACAGCAGATTTTTGTTAACCAGTTTTTTTTCCAATCAATATACAATATAAGTTTTAAAAACAAAAAATACTTAAACTTACTTTTTGGTATTTTTTATGTCAAAATGATTCAAGGACCAATACAAGAAAACTACTTTCCCCGATTATGGCTACCTTCATTACATTTGTTTTTCGAAAACGTTATTCGGCTTGTTAGTGGGGGTTAATCGAAAAATCATATCCTTTCCGTGCAAATGAATTACTATCTCAACCATTTTTTGCAAGCATAAGTGAATTTAGAGTCAAAAGGGATACCGCTAACATATTTAATGCATTGATTTTTATTTAATTTAATGCAAAGCCCAATACATTTTTTTAAATAAGAAGATGAATTTTAATGCTTCATCAGTCATTAATGAATTCGAAAAAGACCTAAGAAATTTAATTTTTTTTTATAATGACATTCATAATCAAATATTTGTCATCATGTTTAGGAATAAAATTGTGTTGTTATACAATGGTCATATAGACTAAATCAGTATGTATCTTTATTTGATAAATACAAAAGTTGTTCACTGTTTTAAAATCACTTTAGATGTTTTACGATAAACGTTTTGACAAATTATTCAAGTACTCTCCTCCCTCTTCAAGATAGTCAATTGGACTAAAAGTTTGCACGTCCCTGTAATTTGGTCTATGGGTGACCATGTTAGCATGCGTCATTTGAGTTTCTCTAAACCAGATATTTACTGCGAGCCGAAGTCAAGTTCTATCCATAATTCCCAGACTCCCTTAATGCTTTAAGTTTTAATAGAACATTTCAAATTAATACTGGCTTAATTTCCTCCAGGAAGACAAAACTTATTTGAAGCGGGTCATCATTTCTCGGTTGACCCAGGGACATAAACTATTCTATTATCGTTATCAAATAACTTGCATTGTTTCATGTGGAATTAATGAGGCTTAATGAAAAATGTTGTCGGTTTCGTACTTACTAATGTATTAAACTAGTTTTCAAATTCCCCGAAGAACACAGTGTATATCGAATGACACAGAGATCTTTTTTCAACCTGCCATTTTATTACCATTTACATCAAATTTGAAACATTAAACCGAAAAGGAGAGAGAAATTAAAATTTTTAAATAGATATTTCTGAGTTCTTGAATTCTATGATTAATTCTCTATAACTTGCGTATAATACAATAGTCACTTTTTATAGAGCGTTCATGCCTTAGGGCTATATATTGCTTAATCTAGAGCCTTACGGTATCCAAGAAAGGTAGTATGGCCAGCACTACGCTTCAATCTTCTTTTATTACTCTGGAGTTCACTACCAGCTACTCACTTAAGGTTGAGTCGACTTAGGTGACCAAACAGCTGAAAAAAACCGACTGCTGTTTTGTCGCTAGAGGCAATCAAAACCACGCCTCTATAATTCAACGTTAACCGATAAACCACTGCGCATTTAATAACCTGCACGACTCCCACGACTTGACGAGTCTTGCTATTTTTATTTTTGACACAAAAAACTTGTGTTTTAAAAAGCGGATTGCGTTTAAGTTAGCTTTGGTTAGGGTTTTTTTGGGATGATTTAAAAAAGCTTATCTATATAAAAATATGTATCTATATTAAAACGAAAGACTCGGTAAGCAGCGAGACTCGGAAAAAAAAATGTGCGGACCGGTATAATACATAATATGTCAAATGTCAACGGTTGAAACTTGTTTTAAGGGGACACTTTATCAGTCCTACCCGTACCTGTACCTTTAATTTGTCGTTCTTTGGAATGTACAAAATTCAGAATTATCTTTTATTATTTCGAAAATCTGTAAGCGAGTTTCTCATTCCCATAGATATATTCTCATTCCCTATCAGTATTTCCCTAACAACTTTATCATTTAGCTACATAATTCTCTATACGATTTGTATGCTGAGAGGAGCATCTTATATTTCTTTTATTTCTAATTCGGGAAAATAGAAGTTAGATGTTAACGTTAGAATGTGCCTCTGTTTCAAACATTTCGATAAATGCTATTTTTACTCGAATGTTATTTTTTTTCTCTAATTCTTACATTTATCTATTTTTCTAAAATGAGTCGTGCTAAAATGCTCCAATGAAGAAAGTTTGAAAAGTAATTTAATATTTGTCTTCGTCCCTATGGTTTGTTCTTTTCCGTTCCTCCACTTCTTTTATGTATGTTTTAATCTAAGGTTGCCATAATGCAAGGGCCGTTAAAAAGTTAGACGTGATGTAAATATAGGAAAATTTTAACTTAATTTTTGACATCAACGCAATCAAGCAAATCAATATGCCGATTTGCTTGATTTTTAACGTGCCATCTATAGGTTGGTTCTTAGTAATAACAACATAATATAACTCTTAGTAGTAACAACATAAAGTTTCTGATAAATAAAAAATACGTTAAGTTACAGAGTTTAAAAAAAATACAATTTTATTTTGGATCTAAAGATAATCACATTTGAAGTGGTACTTGATGTATAACAGTGATTTGATCATGAAGCATGATTTTGATATTGCAATACAATGTTGCCGAGTTTATAATACTAATGTAAATGGGTGAGATTATAAAAATTATTAAGTAAAACTTTTTAGTAACTATCGTATTTATACATTTAAACCTGTTAACGCCCTAGGTTAAGCCATTTGCTTAATATACAGGAAACGAATAGGTTAAGATTTAAACTGATTTTAGAGACCTAATACCTGCAATTTAAAATACTATGTCTGATTTTGTTAAATGCTTTGCTGACGGGGAAAAGTATGAGAGTCAGAAAAAATGTATTGGATATGCAGTGTAATCTGTAAAGTCATAATCATACCGGATTTTTTTTAAATAATTTACTTAACTAAAATTTGAATCGGTAAAAAGCTTTTGCTAAAAAAATAATGCAAAATGACAATAAAAAAGTTAATCGAAATTGAATATTAAAAAAATAACAAAAAAAACTACCTCTTTTCTGAAAATTTTGAAAAATAGTAGAAGAAAAAGTTGTTTTAATTCATATTCTTAATTAATTTTTTGTTTTAAATGGAATTTTGTTAATGAAGACATAAATGGGTCTAAAAAATGCGCCCAACTTGATGGAAAGTTCATCCAGTTTCCACAATTTAATGCAAAATATTTTTAAATAAGGTTATTTATTAAGATAATACATATTTATTTACTTTTTGATAAAAACGAAACTGAGAAAACTTCTTTTTTTATTTCTATATCGCCCTTTCTAAAAATAAATAAAATATTTATATTAAATTAATAATAATATATAATATATAAATAAGCAATTAAAGCCTAAATTATAAATTAGCCTATGAAAACAATTGATTAAATTATTTATTCAACGATCCTATTAATAATTAAGTTAAAAAAAAATAAGGAAAAATTTAAGTCAACCAATAGTGTTGAAATTTGGTATATAGGTATGAAATTAAAGAATTGGCGCGCTACTTGTCTAAGTTTCGCATCTGGTGTAGGTTTATCTGGGCCTATACTACAATACCCAGATTTTTCAAAGCCATTTAACTTAACAACACACGCAAGTAACGTAGCTATTGGGGCTATCCTCTCGCAAGGATAAACTGGGCAAGACCTTCCCGTGCATTACGCATGAAGGACACTAAATGATTCTGAAAGAAACTATTCAACCAGCGAAAAGGTACTCCTGGTAATCGTTTGGGGCACCAAATATTTTCGCCCATATATATTTGGCAGCAAAAAAAATTTAATAACGGATCACAAACCACTTCAATGGCTTTTCTATTTAAAGGATCCTAGTTCAAAATTATTAAGATGGCGTACTAAACATAATATACAAAAAGGGAAAGCTAAACACAAATGCTGATGCTCTCTCTCGAATAGAGCTACATACGAAAGAGACATCGGAAATTTTCCCTTTAAAACATTATATTGAAGAATTTAACAGACAATTACAGGAACGTGAAAATTTAGACCAAATTTCCACCGTAGCACAAGAGGACAACAATAATCTCTCATAGGTCAATGACATGACAGCACATACATCAGCTGACGGCCAACCACCTGATGAAAATATGACAGTACACACAAATGAAAGCAAAGATCCTATAGTGGGGATTCCATTTTGCGATATTCCTTTAAATTATGGTTCTAATCAAATTATCATTACTTCAGTATTACATTCTTCGGCAAAACGTTGTTTGAGAAAAAGCATCGTATTAATATCCAAATATCCGAAAATAACTTTGATCAAGACATATTAACTTTTGTTAAAGAGTTGATAATTCCCGATAAACGATACCATTTATACTTCGAAAAACCAGAAAATTGGGCTATTTTGTGAGGTCTTTCGAAAAACATTTAAATGGCCATTTTTGAAACTTAAAAGATGTTTAAATAAATTAATAGCCATCACTGATAAACAAAGCATCCCATAAATAATACAAAATTATCACGAATCAAAAACCAACCACCGCGGCATTGTCCAAACAATAAATGCAATCAGACAAATATTATTGGCCTACCTTAAAAAATTCTGTACAAACATACATTAATAAATGCGAAATTTGCCAAAAATGTAAATACGAACGTCACCCAATTAATATGCAAATGAACGTGATACCCACAGCTACTTAACTATTTGAAATTATACATTTAGACACATATACACTTGAAAAAAAAACCAAATGTTTTACTATAATACTATAACTAACCAAATTTTTTACTATAAATACTATAATAGATAGTTTCTCCAATTATGCACAAGCATATGCATTCCAGTCTCTTGCCGCCACCAAAATTGTCGACTAACTACTGTTATTCTTCTCTCATGGTATACTATGGTATATCTAGTCAAATTGTAGTGGATAATGTTACTGAGTTTTAAAATACTGTGGTAACAGAACTTTTAAATTTACAAAACTCCACTCCAGTCTGGCAGAACACATACGCTTGCTAAATCACCAAAATTTTGATAAAACACTAATAACACAAAAAATAGTCTACGCAATACTAGCATTGAACCACACAATTCATTCGGGCATATGTTTAAAAACCATCGATGTAATTAAAGGTCATATTTCTCCAAATGACCCCTTCGACATAAAATTAGACCAAATACTTTTAAGTGATTACACCAAACCCACAAAGAAAAATCGAGACTAATGTATTCAAACATAAACCAAAAACTAATCAATGATAAGAAAAAATTATTTAAAAAATTAATGAAAATCACGATAATCCCCACTTATATCACCCTTGTCTACAAGTTCATAATAAGAAACACCTAAGACAAAAACTCTCTGACAAATTTGCGGACCCTACAAAAATCGAAACGGTGAATCAAAATCATAAACCGGTATCAACTCGTCTCATTCTAAAGCTCAATGTAGAATTTTGACTAAAATTTAACTATTATATTTCAGCTTTGTTGGGGCCGTTATTGCAGGAATTTAGTCATTAAAGTTAGGACAAGCAAAACTTAAAGAATACACCTACACACTTATTCATTATTATGACTTAAATCCTATTGTACTAGAAATTAATTATAGATCCAAGAATATAACAACTTCTCTAATTACTAAAATATTAAAACTTACTTAATTAAAAAGATATGATTAAAAGAAATTATACCACATCCTCAGAAGTTTAAAAGAGGTATGTATTATCAACAGAGTAGACTCTGTTTTTAAAGCTGTGACGGCAAATCTAGATACAGCAGATGACGAATGCTATAAAAAATTTAGAGGAAAATCAAAGTAAATTGTCTGAAAATATTCGATTTCCACAAGCGTCATCAATAAATTCAACACTATTATTCAACAAATAGGCCAAAATGAAAAACTATCGAAAACAGAATTAATCAAGTTAGCATAATCGTACAACAAACTATGTATAGGAAAAACATGCAGTTCGCTAAAGGTATTCCAAATCAAATAATCAAGTTGTATTAAATCATAGGCCTACAAGATATAGAAAACTCAATCGCGTTTTAAAAATTTAAAAATGATTCACCCAAGTATAATAAAATTAACCGATCTGTCAATAGAAATTACAATGTTTGGCAAAGTAATAGGTTTTAATCGGTTACCTTTATCGGCTGATTTAGAAAATATTTTCTTCTTTGAAAAATTAACTGACGTTAACTGCTTTATACTAAATAACAAAATTACGTACTTATTAAAAGTACCAATAGTCGCTCCTTACTAATTTAAATATTATCATTTATGTTGACGTCACTATAACAAAACCAGTCACAAACCAACTAGATACTTCCTATAAATGGTTATTTATTGTCCCTAAAAGTATATAACAATCGACATCAAATGCTCCCAGCAAGTAGAAAGTAGGAAGTTACACGGAAGTTACCTAATTACCGTACCGACCGGTTGCCGAGCCAGAATTGATGAAATATCATTAATCAACAACGAGGACCTAGTTGAAACCGAGACACAGCCAATACTGTTCCCAGATTTTGAGAAAACGCAGCCAGACCTCCTGCTATTGAACTTAAGTATTCACTTGCAAAAGATCAAGCAAGCTGCACTACATGCGCAAAGGAACAAGATCGAAGAAATTTAGCCACACATTATATTTGACAAAATTTCAAAAATAACCAGCTTGTGAACAATTATTATTTACATTGTTTTAATTGCATTATGCGGGTATTCACTATACAAGATGATGTTCGAAAGAAAATGCTTTATGAAAAAACTACCCAGTCAGAAGCTAGCCGCCCACCAATAGAACTACCCCTTACCAGGTGTAGTTAAATCTGAGGAGGGAGGAGTTATGTCACGATCCATGCCCAAGAACGGGTGACCCAGTGAATCCAATGCCTTTATATTATTACGCCGTAGCAGAGCCCAGCAGTCATCTAGAAGCATAGATTTGTATCACTTATAATTTTGTTCATTTAATATAGAAATGTTTATAACATAAAAATTTTTAAAAAGGGAAACCGTCGGTCGTGTTAGTTAATTCATTTAACATTTATCAGTTAATAGTTGATACTTGGTTAACGTTCCGTAATCAGGAAGGCTTGAAGGTGGACCTTTGTTTTTTAGTCGTCAGTAAATAGATTTATCGTTCAGTTCAGTTCGCCCGGATTAGAATTTCTAGCAATCCTATATTAACTGGATGTTTTCTATTTTGTGTGACTAAAAGTAACATATCTTTGAACCTGTGTTTGATAGTTTTTGACAGATGGAGGTTGTTACTTTTTATTAGTTAATATACGACTGGGAAACACAGTCCCACTAGGTATAATAAATATATCCGAAACTCGAAACTAACTTAGCATCCGTCATTTAGTTTATCTAAACCAGATATTTGCTGCGGTCCGGAGTCAAGTTGTATGCAAATGTGTATTTCCACTATTCCCGGTCTCCCTTAATGTTGTAAGTTTTAATAGAACATTTCAAATTAATGCTAACTTAATTTACAATTTGGTCGTCCTCCAGGAAGACAAAACTTATTTGAAACGGGTCAGTTCGACGTGTCATCATTTCTCGTTTGACCCGGTGACATAAACAATTCTATTATCAGTATTATCATTATCAATACGGTTTCATTATTTTGTGTGGAATATACGAGGACTAATTTAAAGTTTTGTCAGTTTTGGGATTACTTGTGTAAACTGGTCTTTAAATTCCTCAAAGAAAACAGTCAAAGCCGTAGAAACTTTGGGTGAGGAGGGGGGAGAGGTTGAAATTATCATTCACAGTTATGAGGCGGGATAAAATCTCCAAGAAACAAGTTTTATCAATAATTTTTGCTGCAAACTATATTATACATCGTCTACCGCTTAATGGGAAATTCCTTGGCCTAAAATAAAATAAAAATGTTATATATACATAGGCCCAAAACGGTTTTTACAATTTTGTTATCCTATATGCATTTCACAGATTTTTTTCTCTTTTTTTACGGATTTTATGATCATTATTTTATTTTTACCATTATTTTGTTACTGTGGTAGTGTTTCACATATATTTTTATGTTTTTTTTTAAATGTATACTATGATAAATGCATTTTTATTAATCTTAAAAACAGGTTCGCACTGAGGGAGGGGGGTTGATAGTGATTCCTACTATGTCCGGATTTTTTCGAAAATCGTATATGTTGCCCAAAGTACGATGAACGATCAAAGAGATCTGATTATACGCAAATATACGATAATTTAGTAGTTTCTGGTAATAAAAGTGAAGGGAAATACAAGGGGTGAACCTTTTTTGTTTACATACCCGTAAAATTTTTCGTGGAGCGGGCTGCACGTCATTACGCCCGGGCCCGGGTTTTACGTCACTGCTTAAGAACGTACATACATATTGCATATACAAGCTGAGTCGTTTTTCCAGGACCATTATCAACTTCGTTATTTTAAATGTGGCAACATATATATTTTCATATTTTTAAATTCTACAATGAATTGTAATTACGTTTCATATAACATGTCTAATACTCAAATTCAGTTGTTTTCGTGATATTGACATTAATTGAAATTTGACGTTTTGAGCAGTTTAATCAGCTGTAAAACCTAAATAGTTCGATTTATAACAAAACGCACTTTCTTGTCTTAGTTATTAAATATTTATAAGCTGACATCACTTCTGGTTTAACCTGACGTTTATGTCAGTTATATATATATATATATATATATATATATATATATATATATATATATATATATAGAGTAATGTCGGGTAATATGGAATAGTATGGCTAATATGGAACAGCTCTTTAATTTCTTGTAGGTGGCTACATCTACATTTTTAAGGCCACACTAATTTCAATATAACCCTAAACGAAAAATAACGTCAACAGGTTTCAACAGTTGCCGTTCTGGTGCATGCAAAACGCCATACTTTATTAATCGTTTATGCAAAATTTTGTAGAATAGATCTTCAAGTTTCTGCAGTGCTGTTAATTTTTCAAAATTATTGTTTATTCTGTCAGGTAAGTCTATCCTAATGTTAAAGCTAATTTTTGATAGGGTTGTGAGAAAATTATTTTTCAAAACAAATGGTTAGCGTGTATTTTTTTTTGTAACAGGTGTTTCGGGTATTATGGAATATTCCATATTATCCTCATATTGGGGTATCCCATATTACCCGATGGTTTTAGTTAAAGTTCTAAAGTGTAATTTTTTTTTGTAGGCACTATGTCTGCAAAAAAAAGAAAACAATGGGATTCTGACAATATGCAAAAAGCCATAGAAGCGGTTAAGAGCAACAGTTTAGGCTATTTGTCTGCTGCAAAACGTTATAATGTCCCTCGTGCTACACTTCACCGTTTGTGTAAGAAGGAGGGTTCTCCTGACACAGTTTGTAAAACTACTTTGGGCAGGAAACCAGTGTTGCCACCGGAATTGGAAAGAGAACTTGTAGAATATTTGTTGCTTATGGATCAGAAGTATTTTGGTTTAACTCGAAACGATTTAAGAACTATGGCTTTTCAGCTGGCTCGCCGTAACAATCTGGCACATCCGTTTTCATTATTACGCGAGTCTGCCGGAAAAGATTGGCTATACTCTTTTATGAAAAGACATAAAAATAAATTAAGTTTTCGAAAACCAACTGGAACTTCTTTGAATAGAGCTCTTGGTTTCAACAAGGAAAGTGTCAACGAGTTTTTTGACCTTCTTGAGCAAGTTATGGAAGAAAATAATTTTCCCGCTGATAGAATTTACAACGTTGATGAAACGGGACTATGCATTGTACAATCAAAATGTCCCGTGGTTATTTCAAAGAAGGGCAAACGACAAGTGGGTGCACTAACATCGGCTGAGCGAGGCTCTTTAGTGACAGCAGTTTTATGTATGAATGCTGCAGGTGGGTTCGTGCCACCCATGATTATTTTCCCTCGTAAAAATGCAAGTGAGCAGCTGAAGAAGGGAGCTCCTCCAGGAACGCTATTTGCCTTTCACCCTTCAGGATGGATACAAACCGACTTATTTACTAAGTGGTTCCAACATTTCTTGGAAAAAGTAAAACCCAGCGAAGGTAATCCAGTTCTTCTTATATTAGATGGCCATCACACTCATACGAGAAATTTGGATGTGGTTATAAAAGCTCGAGAGAGTTTTATAACGATTTTATGCTTGCCACCGCATACTTCCCACAAAATGCAGCCACTCGATAAAACCGTTATGGGTGCCCTAAAAACGTTTTACAATGAGGAAATCAGAATCTTTATGCGTGACCATAATAGAGCCGTGACACATTATGATATGAGCGAGCTATTTGGAAGGGCCTTTTTAAAAATCCAGACTGCAGAAAGATCAATAAAAGGATTTAGCACAACTGGGATATATCCGATTCGCCGGGATATTTTTTCTGACGAAGAATTTCTTCACGAAACCCAAAAACACCATGGCGCACATCATGTAACAGGAGATTCGTCTGTAAACGAGGGACCAGACTTCGATTTACAACCAAGTATTCTTCCCAAGGATATCGAGCCCATACCAGAACTTAAAAAGAAAATTGGCACTAGGGGAAGAAAACCTGCTCGGGCAAAGGTGATTACCTCAACACCCAATAAGGACGAATTAGAGGAATCTATGAGCACATCGCGTGATAAAGTTAAAAGAAATATTGTTGATAAAGCTGGTCCTAGTTCCTGTTCTATCAAGGAAAAGCCAAAAATAATCAAGAAAACTGGTCCAAGTTCCCGTTCTGTCAGAAAGAAGCAGGATTTACCATCAACTTTATCACCCGCATCATCTGATGATGATTTAATCTTATCATCCCTAGTTAGCCAGAAAGAGGTTGATTTGGAAACCTCCTCTGATGATGATATACCACTATCATCTTTTGTCAGAAAAAAGTCGGCAGGTGATGACACAGAGTGTATTTTTTGTCAAGAACAGTTCGCAACTAGCAAGAGCAGAGAGATATGGGTGCAATGTGCAATTTGCAACGGCTGGGCGCATGAAGCGTGCTCACTTATGGAAGCTGATGTGTTTGTATGCGACTTTTGCAAATAATTAATTATATGATTAGTTGTTTTTTTATAAAAATGTATACGTTTAAGAATTAAAATCATGTTCGTTTAGTTTTCTTTAATATTTACCCTATCCCATATTACCCCATATGCTAATCCCATATTACCCTCCACTTTTATTTGACCGATAGAAATGACTAATTCTTAATTTTCCTTCCTTAATCAGAATGTTTTTTTTCTATTCAAAAATGGTTATAAAGTACTTATAAGAAATACCCCAAAGATTTTATTTTCATAGTTTGAGAATAAAAACTGTATTATTTTTTCAGTTATGTGAAAAAAAATAAATGGTATTCCATATTACCCGAACTTACTTTATATATTTTAGGCGATGATTCTTGAACCTCTAATATATATTTTTTAGATTATTTTTTTGTTTTCTTGCGATATCGTTCGAGTGGTACAAGGTAATGAAAACTATTTCATTTCCTTTAAAAATCTGTTATTATTAAAATCTCCAGACGTTTCTCAATGAAATAGTAACAAAACTAAAAAGATACTTAAAATATAGATGTTATTGTAATAATATTTAAAGATTATAATAATAAAAGAGACTTAATCCTTATAAGTTTTACTTACTTTTTGGTTCATATATATATATATATATATATATATATATATATATATATATATATATAGCGTATTTCAAATTTGATGGGATAACGTGCGACGTTGGTTAAATTAGGACAAAGTTAAGAGCCTTTTAGAATCGAATACTATATCGTTGACAAAGTTGGTAAATTCCTACTATTTCCGAAGGTATCCGTAAAAAAACGAAAATCTTCATTTCCCTTTTTATCTTTTTCAAATTGCATTCGAAGAGGTAGAAAAAAATAAATGTTACTTTTTATAACCACTTTTCCTCCTTCACAAGTTGGTGCACTTAGATTTGAAATCCGACATTTCGTCTTCGAGATCTCCTCATCAACTTAATTTTTTAAATACGGACCTGGATTTTCTTATTTTCTTTTTTAGAAACCCTTGACCTAAGAAAACCAATGATGTAATGCACTCATACGTTTAAAGTATTTAAAATTCTCCTTTGTGAATTTGGCGATATTCTGGTTTTCCGTCTCTTTCTAACACATTGTCTCTTATGAGAAACGCTTAAATCTACTGCTCAAATATAAAGTGTGATACATCGTTAGTTTTGGGACGTCGAACGTTAACAATTAACTAAAAAAGGTCCGTATTTACAAAAAAAAATGAAGTTGATGATGAGCCCTCGAAGACGAAACAACCGATTTTAAATCTTAGTGCACCATCCTGTAGGGGAGGAAAAGTGAAATTTAAAATATTTTAGTAATATCCCTTTAAAAGCAGCCCGAAAAAAAAAATGACGGGTTATCGGTTTTTTATGGACATGTTTGAAAGTAGTCGGAATTTTCTAACTCTGTCTTTGTCAACGGTCTATTATTCGAAATTCAATTGCACAACTTTGCGCTAACTTAACCAACCACGCATCTCTTACGGATTTTTTTGATGCTAGAGCCATCCCATCAAATTTGTAACACTCTGTAATTATATATATATATATATATATATATATATATATATATATATATATATATATATATATATATATATATATATATATATATATATATATATATATATATATATATATATATATATATATATATATATATATATATATATATATATATATATATATATATATATATATATATATATATATATATATATATATATATATATATATATATATATATATATATATATATATATATATATATCAGTGGCGGCTCGTCAGGGTAGGCCTCTGAGGCCGCGCCTCACCCCCAAAATAAAGGAAAAGAGAATTTTTTTATATAACTTTTTATCTATTACCAATTAGAAATATACTTTTTAACAGTTTTACAACATAATAACATTAAAAAAAAAACAAAATATAATCCCATAATAAATATTTTAGAAAATAAATTCTGACCACATCAAAAAACCGACCGTGCAATCCGTGCAAACCCATTCCTAAAGAAAGTGCTCTCGAATGAGGCGAAATAATTTTAGCTTGGAAAGTTTCGACTTCTGACCTATTTATCAACGGCCGGTGCCGATGCACGCGTTTTCTATTGCATTCTTGAGGCGATAAATCTGTAGCTTGGATATGCTTTTATTAGTTATTTAAATCACATGACTAGCGAAATATTCCAACGGCTTCTTTTTACGTGGTGCGTGCGGCTGAGAAAGAAATAGGAAATAGATTGCGATAATCGCTGATTGAGGGCGTTCTGTCTTTTAAGGTGAATAAATACGCGTGAGTAAGTTTTTGTTTTGTTTTGATTTGGTAAGTTGGACCGTTCCATTTTTTGTATTTGCTTTTTGCTTTTGAAATGAATCCTATTCACGACATTATTGCTTCATTAATTGAAACGCCTTTTTTAAGAAGAAGCGAAACTGAAAAGAAACAGATATTAGGTAGCCGTCCGACGCCGAAAATTTTAGCAATATTTAACGATAAGAGGCAAGGTAAAAAATATTCAAGAACTTTTCAAATATCTTGGTACGAAACTTATAGGTGGCTATGCGGAAGTATTTATAAAGAAAGCTTATATTGTTGGCCTTGTATTTTATTAGGTTGCGTCAAAAATAATTGGAGTTCAGGGGGCGGATATTCGGATTTAAAAAATTTTTCACGAGCAGTAAAATCGCATGAAAGTTCAAGAGAGCATATTAAAAATTCGGTAGCACTTACAAGACTGGAGCAAAATAGGGCGACTATTGCGGATGCACTACAAGAAAATGCAAGTCTTAATAAAATTGTTTATAATGAAAATGCTCGAAAAAACCGTTTATTATTAAATTATTTAATTGATGTTACTATTACTTTGGGTAAACAGGACTTGGCATTTCGAGGTCATAATGAAACAACAGATTCTTTTAACCGTGGCAATTTTAAGGAAATATTTGCATGCTTAATAAAAAGAAATGCCGAACTTACTGAACATTGTGCTAAATTTAGTAATATTTTTACGGGACAATCTAAGACTATACAAAATGAACTAATTGGTTGCATACATGACTATATTCAAGAATATATAAAAAAAGAAATCAATGACACCGATTGTTGTTTTTTTGGCGTAATTGCGGATGATAGTACTGATATAACAGAAAAATCACAGTGTTCGATAACAGTTAGGTATGTGACCAACGGATCTTTAAAAGAAAGATTTTTAGGATTTTTTGACGTTAGCGATAATAGAACAGCAGAGAGCCTTTTTCATTTAATACAAAACAGCTTAGAGCCTTATGACTTTAAAAATAAATTGGTCGCGCAGTGTTACGATGGGGCTAGTGTTATGGCGTGAAATAAATGGGCTTCAAACAAAAGTTAGATCTATTGCTCCTTTACTCCTTACAACAGGGAACAAAACTGATTACCCAAAGTCGTATATTTTTTGCCACTTTATTAGGAATACCAAATTATTTCCACCAATCACCAAAACGGTCTTTTGTGCTCAATCAGATAGTAGGTAAAAGAATTCCGCGAGCTGTAGAAACGCGATGGTATACACGGTCTAAAATTTTAAACTTAGTGGCTAATGAATGGGACAATTTAATTATAGTATTTGAAACTATTATTAATGACTTAAGTTCTGGAACAGAATCTATTAATGGTGCAAAAGGATTTCTAAAGCATTTTAATGATTTCGAATTTTGCCTTTTAACGCATATTTATAAACAAATTTTTAGTTGCACTGATGTACTGTTTCAAATATTACAGTTAAAGCATTTAGATATAAATTACTGCATTTGCAAATAAACCTTGCCAAGCAACGAATTATTGAATTTAGAAAAGGACCATTTCAAAGAACTTTTCAATATTGCTAAAAAAGCCACTATTCTGCCAACTAACACACGTCGAGGGCAATGTTCTAGCGACTTTGATATTTTTACTAAATATAAAATATTATATTTCGAAATAATAGATTGTATAATTCTTCAATTAGGGACGCGGTTTGAAAATTTAAATAATTTAAATTTCTTTGCTTTAGTCAATTGCACAAAATATTCGGAATATGTTAAATGCTTTCCAGACGACTTATTAAATAATTTATTAAAAAATTATCCAAACATTTTTGACAGAGATAGATTAAAGAATGAGCTTTCTGTATTGTATAGGGATGAACAATTTTCAAATTTAGATGTCGAAAAAAGTCTAGCTTTGTTATCTAAAGATTTTAAAGCAATTTTTGCGGAAGCATATGAGCTTTTTAATTTAGTTTTAACTATTCCCGCAACAAGTGTATCGGCCGAACGAAATTTTTCATGTCTTAAATGGATCAAAACCTACCTAAGAAACACAATGACACAAGAACGGCTTTCGGGTTTAGCAATGATGTCAATAGAGCAGGAATTACTGTCAGAACTTAGTGAAGACCAAAACTTTTACGACCAAATTATAGATAAATTTGTAACCTTAAAAGACAGACGTATAGATTTAATGTACAAAAAGTAGTTTTTTTATCTTATTTCATACAACTATTTATTTTAAGTTTTAATAAACTAAATTATGTTTTTATTATCGCAATCACCGCTATATTTTAGTGATAGGTGTACATATTTTACTTGTTTTGTTTACTTTTTATTTACTTTTTTTAGAGTTTATTTTTTTAGTTTTTAATGGTTTAGTAGGGCTATTATTGGCGATGACCTCCATTAAAAAAAAAAAGGTCAACGCGTCGCAGAATAATACCTCATGGGTGATGTGGAAATTTATTCACATTTAAACAAAATTAACCTCATGTAGCCTCACCCTTCAATATACTCACGAGCCGCCACTGATATATATATATATATATATATATATATATATATATATATATACACATATATATCTTCCGACTCCGATGTCCAAAGAGACCTAGTAATACTCTCCTGAGGGAGCCTAGTATCACGGCCTTCTGCATATGGGCAGCAAGTACTTGGCTGCGTTTTGGCAGTGCGGGATGATTTTGAGACCCCTATCACTAACACTGTTAGTTTAGCCACGTGATCCGAGTATAGTTTACAAAGCTCTCGGAGCTTAAAAACTAGTTATCAGAGTGACTTCAAGTTATAGTCAAAAATTAGGAGTCATGGGGATTACTTGGTAATATTTTGGTGAAAATCCAATATGTCGGAACAAGATGGTGGCCTAGCAAAACGTTAAAAAATTATTACTAAAAAACTAATTATTCAATTTCTTCTAATTTGGACAAAAAGCAAGTGTTACATAGGAATGAACGGGTACCATTTTGGTAAGGATATAAGATAGCAGAATAAAATGGCAGATAGTTCAAGTTTTGTGCAAGCATTAAATGTGATATAGAGATAACTTGGTAAAGCTGTAATACGAATTCAAGATGGCAGAACAAAATGGCTGTTAAATATTGTTTTTAAATCAACGTAAAAAAATCTTATTCAATTGACTTCAAATTTTGCAGAAAAATTAAATGTAATAGAAGTAAACTTGTACGAATTCAACATGACTTATTGAATTTATTTTAAATTATGTCCAAAAATTAAATGTGGCATAGGTAGAAACTGGTAGGAATCCAATATGATGGAACAAAATGGCGCCCAATAAAAATGTTTGAAAAGATAATATATGTGCTACTAAATAATTAACTATTGAAGGGTCACATTTCACTATTCCCAATAAAAGGAAAGATTTATATTTATATATTGTTTAAAATCACATTTTGGTGGGGGTACATAAGTATTTATATTGTTTAAACAATAATCATGCTATTTATTGAAACTTTGAAGAGTTAGAGGTACTTGAAGTTTTTTCCATAATAAGATTGTAAAAAACTTAAAATTTGCCAAAACATTTTATAAACAATTAATCGTGTTTAGGATTTTTTTTTGTTATACCAGGGTGCCCCATATATATTATTTTTATGGGTTACCGCCTTTATTATCAAAGGTGCAGGATTGCCGTTTTCAAGACATTTTTTTTTAGCTCAGTTCGTTTCCAAGATACATGGTGAAATTGAAAATGTTGCATTTTTGCACCCCCTTCGTGTCCTGGGTATCGTTTAAGTTATTTGAAAGGTAAAAACTGGCACTTATATAGTCATTTACTTAAAATCCAGTGATGATGATTAATATGAACTGTCGTTTTTTTAGATATAATCGAAAGTTATGTTTTTTTTAATGGGATACTGTATATTTATTTTTTGATATTATACAATTCAAAATAAGCTTTTCGGAAATGTGTCATAATGTATCCTTTTCCCTTGAAATCGCTCGATAAATTGCATTTTTAAGAAATAAATTCATTTTTCAATATCAGGCCGGGGAGCTCATATAAGTAACAAAAGAAAACTATTTTGTCATGTTAAATAAATTAGGTGGCAAAAGCTATTGGGTTGTTTTTAAGATAAATTTAAGTCATATTTTAAATTTGTATATAAAAAAATTACTAGAAATGAAACTTTTTCTAATCAAGAAAAATATAGCATATTGACTTGTTTTACACATAACTTTCTAGATTCCTAAAATATATTTTCGTAAAGCTGTTAATATTTCTAAATGTAGGTATTCAGAATGAAGACTTCTTAGATTGAAAAGAAACCTACTTAATATTGGACCCTTTACTAAGCCGCGAACAAAACTTTTAACAAAGAAAACGAGGAAGACGTAGTTAAGGTTTTGGCGTCCATAGCTGTACAACTTTCGAGATCCTGCAGACAAGTTGATCAAAATATGGAAGTTTCAAAGGGCCGGGTGCAAATGATTTAAGGAACAGCATTACAAACCATTTAAATTAGGATTGGGACAACATTTATATCCCGGTAATTCGCAATATAAATTTCTGTAATGTGTGTAAAAATGCAACAACGATGAGGCATATATTATAAGAATACGGAAATATTAAGTAGGCATAATTCTAGATACTGTTTATAAAGAAAATCAGCATAGAATATTTTACTGCGAATGACAGGGAAGGTTTGGATTCATATGTTTCTTGCTTTGTATTTGGTTTATACCAAGGCAGCTTGCTCTTAGATCGATATTTCCAAATACTGCATCTTCTTCTAGATAGAATCAGGTAGAAGTAGTTTGTTGTTTATTATATTACTTTGATTAGAATAAACATTTTTAGCTACAGATTGGAAATATATATTTATTAGACATTTTCACGAACATTTAATTATTTTTGACTCGTGTTTCGATAATTTTGTTCCGCATTAAAAATCTTACTCCGTAAAGTCGGCGCCAAACTAATAAAGACAGTAAGGCCTTTTAGGCGTAGTATTAGACATCAAAACACTGAATTGACTGAATACATGATTATATTTTTGTGATTAAAATGTTAAGAATAAGTTTAGTGCCGACTTCACGGAATAAATTGTTGGGTAAAAGGTGTAATAAAATATTATTTTTCACTTTTTAGTGCATTTTTTTGAGTAGAATATTAAAAAACTTCTTGAAATATATCTTGGCACAAAGAACAAAACCATTTTTAACATTTTTTTAATATTCTTGTTATAAGACCACTCCGGCAATATCCTGAATAACCCACGAAAATTTTATCTTAATATTAAAAATGGCCGCTATTCCGCCATTTTTAATTTTTTAATATGCTTGCTATGGGACTAGTCCGGCAATATCCTGAATGTTCTCTAAAAATTTCGTCCAAATTGGTCAAACCATCGCGGAGTAATCGATGTACAAACATAAAAATATATATATAGGGTCAAACTGATAACCTCCTTTTTTTGAAGTCAGTTAAAAATTATGATGGGGTAGTTGGTTAATAGCGTTTTATTTATAGCAAATGTAAATTTTTCGAAAATGTCAAGTAAAATTCTAGATTTACTCTGTATACATAAGATTTTATAACATGGTAGCAAAAGAGATATCTTTTAGCAAATGGGGTTGTATATCTATTACTCACCTCAATGCTTTGCTTTGAAAAGGGTATTAAAAAATATAAATTCAATTATAAAACTCACTGCCTTTATCGCCCTTATACCTGGGTTTTTTTAATATTGTTATTACAAAAAAAAATGGTGAACGGATTTCAAATCAAAATATATGGGACCACCATAGCCACGTTTTCTACAATTTGGCATTTGACTCATCAAAATCGATCAAGCCGTTTAGACAATATGCGCGAAGAAACATAAAAAAATACATACAGGTCCCATTATAAAACATAACTTTAGGTTGTATTTAAAAAACAACAGCTCACGTTATAAATCGCCGAGGTACCCAAGATACGAAGAAGGGTCGAAAAGATAATATTTCCAATTTCACTCTGTTTCTCGGAAACGAATTAGGCTACGAAAATTTTGCATAGCGCATCATCTAAAAAATAGCTTAATGTCGCGAAAAGGACAATCCTAAATCTTTGCTGACTAAGGCAATAACCCATAAAAACAACGAAAATGGAACATGCTGTGTAATGAAAAAAATCATATATATGACTAATTGGTTACATATTTTTGGAAAATTTTAATATGATTTCAAGCTTTTTATAATTTTATTATGGAAAAAAGCCTTAGATACCTCTTACTCTTTAAAGTTTCAATAAATAACATTATTATTTAAACAGTATAAATATCAATGTCCCCCACCAAATGTTTTTGATTTTAAACAATATATTTTGAATACAAATCTTCAAAATCGGAACTGTTCTTTAGAATTAAGATTTTTCCCCTTTATTGACTCGACTATAAATTTTATACATATGTAATTTATAAATATTTAAAATTTATAAATTATATAAGGTAATGCAATGCTGTTTTTTGACCTAGATAGGTTATTTTTTCCAGAGAAAAAAAAAAGTTGTTTTATTTATCTAATATTTCCAAAATTGGTATGTACAGGGTGTGTAGCAAATCAATATCTTGCTTTACGTTTTACAAGTAATATTTTATAAGCATATATAAGCAGTGATGTTAAAAATAAGCGACAAGAAAAAGGTCCTCACAATTTGTCAATGACTAAAAACGTGGTAAACCCATTTCCACGAAATAAACAAAAAATGCAATACAAGAAAACATTTTTTGTTATAAAATTGTCATCCCTTACGAGAGAAGAACAAATATTGTGAGAGTTAGAGCTATAATCTAAAATTTTTTACGATTATACAAGATTGAGGATACGTTTGCCATAAACCAAACTTACATTTTTTAAAATAGAACAGCCTGTATATTGTTTTATTTTCAGATTCCTCCCTTTTTGGCCATTCACCCAATATAGGCTTTGTGGGGTCTATGCAGATTCATTGAAAATTTATAGCCACTTTTCGAAAATATCAGAGGTATATTTTGACACGCTGTATTTTTTTAATGTGTTAGAATAAAACATTTTAGCATGGTAAAAATTTCCAAATGTAATAACCTTTTTTCAACTGCGGTATTTTTCTTTAGTATTTTTAATCACGATATACAGGGTAAATAAAAATCCTAGATGCAATTTTCTCGAGTAATTTAAATGGAACCTGTATTTTTGATCATTCATCCAATATAGGGTTTGTAAGGGTCTATACAGAGTCGTTCAAAATCTATAGCCACTTTTCGAAAATATTAGAGGTGGACATCTCAATTTATTACTGCAAAATATTGTAAAGTGTTCTTCTTTCAACATTTATTTCTTTTTAATTTCGTACCAGCATGGATGGGTCGAAAAAGTTTAAAACTAAAAAAAATGAAAATTATCACTAATAAAAAGATTTAATCATAAATTTCACAAATACAAATGATAGTATTACAATGACCTAGTAATAAAACTGGGTGTTATTACGAAATAATCGTTATAATTTATGTGTTAGGAGCTCAGATTAAGAATAGGCTAATCTGAAGTTAGAAGTAAGTGAAAGAAAATGTTTGTAAGCAATAAGAATATATCACGAAAAGTATCTTGATAGAAGACAAATAAGAGAAGCGCTTTTGAAAGATTATGCTACGGTTTCATGAGACGGGAAATGAAGAATACACGAAAACTGATCGAGCTAAACCTGTTTTAGACTAGTTAGAACAACTAGGACTTAGCTAGGACAACTTAACAGCTAGTTTAAACTAGCTAGTTTAAACTAGTTGTTAAGTTATCCACCGTAGAGTAATTAGAACGCAAAAATAAAAAAAATAATAACAATCAAAAAAGAATGCTAAGTAACAAATCTTATAAAACAGCAAAAACTACTTAATTAGATGTTCAAAATGATGACCGTTTTATTCGACACAAATATTTAAACGATTTTCAAAAGATACGCTAACACCTCTTAATGTATTAAAATTAGTATTATTAAAAACACTTCAGATTCTTTCCTTCATATTTTAATCGGATGTATTTGATTGACTAAATTTTTAACAAAGCCCCAAAGAAAAATGTTCATTTCAATCGGCCCTCCTCTTCCTATCCAGCGTTTTTGAAATTGTTCATTAAGAAATGCAAGATTGTCAGCCGTATGGTGAACTGGAACACCGTCATGCATAAACTATATTTGATCACGTTAATAGGGATTTGGTATAACAGTGGTCTAAAATCTTCTCTCAAAAACTAGAGATATCGGTGTGCAGTAAGCCTTTCTTGAAAAAAAATGCGGACCGATGACAAAATTTCCGACAATTCCACCCCAGACGTTAAGAGACCACCTATTTTCACTAGTTGTGTGAATATAGTGAGGTTTATCAGTAGCGTAGTAATTAAAATTATGTCTATTGACATTTCCATTTTTGAGTATTGTTACTTCATCAGTAAATAATACAAAATCTTAGCTCTCTCTGAATTTGTTGTAGGTGAACTTTTTTTTTGTTTGAATTCGTAGAACAGTGGTTTTACTAAATTTTGCCTACATCTCTTCCCCTTGCAATTTTTCTTGAGCCAATCTGTGGGTCTTCTATATTTTTTAAGTTTGTCGCTGACTCGTTCTCTTCATTTAAAACATGTTTGGCTCGATCAGTTTTCGTGTATTCTACATTTCATTACATTTCTTCTATCAGGATACTTTTCGTCATATATTCTTGTCGTTAGGTTAGGTTAGGTTAAAAAGTGAGTGGTTCAAACCGACCCTCCACTGCGACTCTGTGGCCTATTGTGGCTCACACCTATGTTTACACTTCCCCAAGCAACTCTAAATCCTCAATGAGTCCTTATCATTGCGTTTGGGGAGGTATTCTTCAAGTCCTCGGGCAGCAAGATATCTCTGCCGAATATGGAGAATCTGATCCTGGCAGCTGCCGGGCATTCACACAGCACATGGCTGGCTGTCTCGTCATCCTCCATACATAGACGGCACTCGGATTCGTCTTCAAGCCCTATCCTTTGCATGTGATGTCTTAGACCACAATGGGCAGTGTATAGGCCTATTGCTGTTTTGAGCTGTCATTAACAAACAAGTCTTTTCACTTGCTCATAACACATAAGTCATATCGATCATTTATTGTCTATTAAAATTCATCTCTGCGTCTTACAATAGAAACTATACTTAGGTTTTAACACAAAACTCAAGCACCAGCAATACTTGACAATTCAAATTTCTATTTTTGACAGTTTAATTTCATTTGTAAAAATGTGTAGATTTGTGTCACTGGGCACAGCAACAAATTCAAAGAGAGTCAAGATTTGGTGATTTTTTGTGTTATTTACTGACGAAGCAACATTCCGCAAAAGTAGAAATGTCAATAGACATAATTTTCATTATAACGCTACTGAAAAACCTCACTTTACTCGCACAGCTAGTCAAAATAGGTGGTCTATTAATGTCAAATGTATTTCTGATATTTTCGAAAAGCCCTAAATCTTGAACAACTCTGTATAGATCCTAAACACCCTATATTGAATGAATGGCTAAAGAGGGACGAAGCTGAAAATATAATAATTTACAGGGCATTCCTTTTAAATTAATCGAGAAAATTTGCATCCAAAATTTTTATTCCATGTATACCTTTTTTAAAAAATACTAAAGAAAAATACCGCAGTTGAAAGAAGACCAGATTTGGAAGTTTTGCTAAAATAATTTAAGCTAACGCATTTAAAAATACGGGGCGTCAAAAGGTACCTCTGATATTTTAGAAAAGTGGCCATAAATCTTGTATGACTCTGTATAGACCCTACAAACCCTATATTGGGTGAATGGCCAAAAAGGGAGGAATCTGAAAATAAAACAATATTCAGGGTGTTCCATTCAAAAAAATGTAAGTTTGGTTTGTGGCGAACTTATCCTCAACCGTGAATAATTTTAGGTTATAGCTCTTAGCAGTCCCTACAACTTTCGTATAACAATTTTTTTTTCTAATTTCTGCAATAACCGAGCTATTGAACAAACTGTTGGACCACCCTTTATGTCTATTGTATATTCCCGTATGCCGCAATAAACTCATTAATGAAACATTTAAAACAAATTTGTATAGATAATTTTCTTCTTATTTTTAGGAGATATAAAATATTTAACAGTTTGGATTTTTCTTAAAACACTACCTTTTTGTTTTAAAATTAGATTTTATAATTTCTGTTTGCACATACACACAGAGAATATCAAATCTTCATGAATTTAAATGAAGTAAAGGCAATGGAGGTTTGATAAATATATTTTGCTCATATTGAGGGTTATTGATAAATCGATATTGTACCTGTTTCAAATATTACTCACAAATATTTTTATTAAGCAATGAATTTTATGCGAACATTAAAAAAAAATCTTAGAAATTTTCAATAACCGATTTTCTTTACTCCCAATAAAATATTTGCAATGGTAATAGTTTTATTTGTAAATAGATTTCTTAAGAGCAGTTTTTTAGTTTATTTTTGTACAGGGTACGTCATCTATTAAGCTGCATGATTTAATAGTTTTTACTATATTAGAAAAACTAACTACTATTTTAGTCTACGCAACTTTTGTGAGTAGTAATGAGCTAAATTTCATAAAATAACTCTCACAATTTATGATTTGGTTCACTCTGATATTAAAGGCATAATTCTCTAGCTGCTTTAGGATTTTAATATACGTCTGTTGGTCCTTTTATTTCGGATTATCTAGAAATCCTCTTTACAGGTTTAAAACGAATTAAGTAATAAATCAAGAGGTAGCCGTGTAATCTACCAGGAAAATATATGGTTTTTAATTTAGACCAGTTTTATTATTCGGTAAACCAAAGGCAAATTGACAAGTGCTCCTGTACTGCCTGCTTCTTTAAATTTATTTGTAGACAATCGAGCAAAAAAACTTGCGTGGTATAACACAAGCATTTAGACATATTACTTTACTGTTTGTTTCATTTTTTAATGTTTTCAATGTAATATCATGTATATCAATTTTTAGTTAAGTCTAATACACATTACTAATATAAGATGTTTTAAATATTTTTACTGTTAAGAATAATCTAGAACGGAACCTTTCACGGCTCTGATTAATTAAGAAATCATGGTTTTTAGAATTTGATAGTATCAAAAGGAATTACTTATCAACATTTCGTTTCTTTTAATTAAATCAGAACATGTTCATTCAATTATCAGTGGAAGTGAAGATGTTTCGTGCAAACGAAGGGGAAACGGCGGTAAGCATTTCAATTTCTATACAGTATAATTCCAAACATCATTTTTTTCTTAAAACTAATATTAGTAACTCTATACAACTAAACAATCGATAGTCATATAGGCAAATTATGTTCAAACCATAATTATGGTACCCATTTAAGCAAAAAAAAAAATTTAATAAACCATTTAAAAATTATCAATTTGCTGAAGTACAAAAATAGATATTTATATTTTGAGGATTTAGGCTCTTAATTGATATTAGTTTATTTTCTTTTTTTTAATAGTTATTTCACACTCGCGCTATTATAACAATATTTCTTTATTAGCTGACCTTTGTGTTTCAAGTTTACATTGTGAATCTAATGTGAGAATTATTACCTCTAAAATATAATTGGCGTTTCAAAAGTAAATTTGTGTATATACGTTTTACATAGTACATTCACAGGTACGGTATTCAGAACAAATGTCTTCAAATCGACCTAACAAAAACTATTTCGTTGCCTGTTTAAAATAAAGTTTTGGAAACGTGAGTATGTATGAGATGCTTTGCAGTTGTATGTTGCAATACGGTGAGCTAAGCTTATATTAAAATAATTTTTGTAACAATTTCCAATTAATCGTATACAGGGTGGGCTAATCAAAATGCAACGAGGCAGATATTTCACATACCGTTCGTTTAAAAAAAAATCGCTCGGGTACGGCGATTTTTATTTCCCTGGAGAAATATTTTGCACATATCACCAACCTTGTCACTTCCACTCCTTCGCAGAGGTGAGCACTAACCTCAAAATCTTAAATGGGAATAGGGATCGAATGGTATCTTATTTTAAAGGTAAGCAAATTCTGTTTTCAACGCACCTCAGAAAATACGACAAGAAAAACGAAAAGGATCGATTTCTCATTGTTATTACTCGATGAAGAAAATGTCGAAACCCGTTGATTTTTATCTCGAAGAAGAAGTGTTTTATGCATATTTTCAACTCTGTCACTTCAACCGCAGGGGTGAGCTTCAATCCTTAAATTAAATAGCATTAAACTTCATGTGATATCTTATTTTAATTATCATCAAATTTTCTTTTCAATAGATCCAAGATAAAAATAAGGAAATCTTTTTTACATTTCGCATTACATTTATCACTCAAAAAAGTTAATCTAAATTCCAAAAGTAGTAAGTACTAGTCTTTTTGCATTTAGTCAAATCTTAATAATTTTTTTTTCAGTGGAATTCATGTTTGTGTAAATGGACTTGTTTATCTTCCTTAGAAGTGGAGGCTGAAAAGTATTTGCATTTAATTGATTTAAATTTAATATCTCGTAGGGTTTTGTCTGTGACTATTTATAACTTTATTTTGATCTAAAATAGTTTATTCTACTGCAGAAAGAGTATCTCTGATTGAACTCTATTATGAAAATGGTAGATGCGCTAATATTGCAGCACAGGTATTTATTCAAATGAATCCAGATAAACATGTTCACCGAAAATATTGAACTGGTAGCAAAGTTTACTAAGACTCGATCAGTGGCAATCCGAAAACCAATCGCTCCAAATCGATTGATAGTGGAAAACGAAGCAGTGGAATTTGCTGTTTTGGGCCACGTCAATATTGACCCTACATTAAGCATCAGGCAACTACCTTTAGCGTGTGGCATATCTCGTACGAGTATTTACTGAATTTTAAAGACACATACATTTCATCCCTACAAACTCATCTTTACAACAATTAAACGAAGATGACTTTGACAGACGTTTAGAATTTTGAGAGATTATGAGTGAACGAATAATAAATAATTCGAATTTGTTTTTCGATGAGGGTTCGTTTTTTCTAAATGGGACTGTTAATCGTCACAATTGTCAATATTGGTCTGACAAATATCCACATCTATTCCATGAGGTTCTTACTCAACATGCTGAGAAATTAAACGTCTGGATTGGAATTTATGATGATTTTAATTAGTTCTTTTTTCTCTCAGGAAATCTAAATGGAGAAATTTATCTGTAATTATTACAAGACGCTATCGATCCTGTATTGACAGAAGCGCTTGAAAATAATAACAATTACAATGCCAATGAGTTGACATTTTAATGGTGCACATTCTCATTATATCCTTGCTGCTCGTGAATATTTAAATCGGAAGTATCCTGATAGATGAATCGGCCGAAGAGGAGCGATAGAGCACCTTACTTAACCCCCTTAGATGTTTTGCTATGGGGTTACTTAAAAATTAAATTTATAAAACTCAGCCACAATCATTAAATGATTTACATCATCTCATCATTGATGAATGTCGGGCCATTATACCAGAAATGCTTCATAATGTCCGGGACCATTTTGAACAAAATCTCTTTATTGTTTGGATGCAGGAGGCCAAAACTTTCAGTACTTATTATCAAGAACAAAGAATAAACAAAATTTACATCTTGTGTTTCATCTTTCTTTGTAAATCTAAATCTACCCATTCCGTAAAGCTAAGCTCAAAAAGAATTATTTTTTCCAGAAAAACAATGTCATTACACAAAATTAACGTAAAGATCGATACAAATTTATTGTTTTATCAGTGTTGACTTGGTTAACTAACTACTTAATTTTTAAAAATTGCTAGCACTTGAAAAGAAAATTTAATCACCTCTGAAATGAGGTATCATTTAATCCCATTTAATACTTTAAGGGTTGCAGCTTAACCTTCCAGGAGTTTTTGAGTATTAACTAATAACCTAGTTTCCAGTTCAGTTTTACGCTGAACCACATTTAAGATGGATGAAATATGCAGCAGAATCTTTACTCTTTGTGAGTTGACTGATGTTGACACCGGTAGTAAGAATAACTTTTTTCACCGTCGGAAAAAATGTTATTGGCTTTACTTCCTGTAGGCTAAAAAACGGCAAAAAGTTGCAAGAAAAGTATAAAACTACATAACGGTAATACTAATGTCAAACTAAAGTCCCAATAAATATGCCCTTTGAAAATAGCTTATAACTTTGTGTGAAAAATCTTTTGTCTTCAGTTGTATGAAACCTGTTTAAAATAGCTTTGTAAATAACAGCAAAGACAGATTATACCCCAAATAGGCGATCCATCCAACGCAAAATACAATACTCCCTAAATAGATTCCAACTTCTTATTCTATTGCATATAATTGAGATCCACCGAGAGATTTCCGCGTTGCTCAATGCCGAAAGTTCTCAGTCCGCATCCGATCGAAGGGTTACATTCTTTTATAGATCGGTTTTACGCTGTTTTCCGGCAGACCTATTTGACTCTTTAAAGCATATGTTTTGTATTGTATGCTAAACATACAATACAAAACTGGTTTTTGGCAACACTGAGCCAAATATTGTTGCGTGAAATTGATGTGGTTAATTTATTTGTATCTTATGGACTGTCTATTCAAAGTATAATCGGTTTTTAGTGATAGCATAACCTTTAGAAGATTACAGGCATAAACATACTTTACTTGGCAAGGCAACTTTATTTAGAAGGCTTCCCAAATCAGTGATTTTGTGATAAAGTGAAAAGTTTGAATATGTGGAGGCATTTTTACATGCGTTGAAAGAACATCTGGTAGCACTATAGTCATCACAAGCAGATTGAAATAGAACATTGTATACCTAGTAAAAAAAACTAAACATTCCCAGACGACCGTAAAGATTGGCGGACGAGGCGCAAGCTAAGACAGGCAATACTGAGTCCGGGAATGTGGCTTTTCCTACGTGGTATACATACTATTTTTCTGAAAATTCAAAACTGTTGAAAAGAGATAAATTATTACAAATTTATTAAAATTTTGAAATAAGCATATTCATGTTAGTCACAAATAGAGGATGCCATGAAATATTTGTTTTGTAACTATAGAAACAACGCTATATTCAAGTGATATTTTCTAGTATACAAATAACTATAAAAATATAGTAATTCCTTACAGTACAAAAATACATATGTCTTAGCAGATATTTCTGTTGCCTGGCATTCTTTCAAAAAGGTCAAAATCTCTGAACGATTTTCGGAAAATTTTGTTGCCGTAGCTTAGTGTACAAGTTCACTCTGAATTATAAAGTATGGAGGTATTACAGTACATATTCGACTTCTCTCAACGGCTTTACCAAAAATGTTCTACTTTTTACACTATCATTAAAAGGTGAGTCTTCCTTGAATTCACTGAGTCTGCACTGCGAGAAAAAGTGCTTTTAAATATGCAGGGTCTTACTTCATAAGTCGTCACCACCAATATTGGTTTAATTTCAAGAGATAGAAAAAAATATTAAATAAAAAAGTGAAGGGTTTATTACGTAGTTTACAGAACACTACTATCTACCATTACAAGATGTCTCAAAATGTGCATCAGACCCAATAACACCCTGTATATTACATGTCCATAAAATAGGACGCATATTTATAACTAGCAAGAAGGAGCGCATTTAATGGCCGTATATGTAAAGTGTTCCCTTAAACATTTTTTGATGAGTTTCTTACACATTTTTGACACACCCTATGTACGCACACGAGTACTAATTTTCTATAAACTAGGTAACATATCGCTCGACTTTTATATGTAACAATTTATTTCTGTCTCTTATGTACATGGTCAGTGACGCTCATCATTCCTCATATTTAAATTCACAGCACAATAATTATGTATGTTAAGAACCTATTACCAGGATTCAGGAATCATTCAGAACATATGTAGTGAATAGGCATTCAAATAATTACATAGTTTCAGTTTTATCTAATTTTCACGAAAATGAAGAAAAGTGCTGTATCAGATATTTAACACACATTATTATCGTAGGCATATGAAATTTGCTGAGGGCGTGAGCCGGAGATTTGGGTAACCATATAAGTACCCTTATGTGTATCCTACGCATTGCCTACAAAATTTGATCTAGCAGCTTGCAGTAACAAAAATTCGTCGTCGGGTTTTTTATTTTAAAATTAGCCACATAGAGTAAATGTTCACTTTAACTTATGTTATGTCACTCAAAAATCACTTGAACAAAATCATATTTGTAAATTACTATTTTCAATAGCGAATTTTTCTTGTTTTGTATTTGATGTTGGTGACCGTTATCAATCCAAGAGAAAGGGCGGTAAAAATTCCAAATCAAAATTTGAGAATTTTTTTCAACGATACAGTTTTTAATACAGTACATGTAAGATGTATGTTTCATACAACTGTCTAATTCTAAGCAAATCATATGTTGTTACATGGATGGAACGGGCGGATGTAATCTCGGCGATGATACTAGTGCAGTTGCTAGAATAATAATAGATTACGAGTTTCTTTATAAAACAACCGTCATATTTCTGTTATGGCTTTAACGATGGCTTTATTGACGAACCTAGTGGTAACCCGGTGCGCATCCACCTAGCGATACCGATTATTGATTTGAGTGGCAACCTTAAATATATGCTAAACTCGGTGAAACAGTCATACTTAAATAATTGTTTTAACGATACGCGGTACCGAATATTAAATTAGGTTTTAGTCTTTTATTAGGATATCTGAACGTCTTAGCTCCGACAATACCTATAAGATTATTTGTCTTTTTTAGTCACACAGGTAAAGGAATTACGTACGGGGTTGGTACGTTATCACGGAGTTTCTCGGTGGTAACGGTTAGTATCAGGTTAGCGGGATAGCGCTAAGGCCTCACAGTTTAAGCTATAACACTAAAATGTTTGTGCTATCGTGTCTAACCGTCTCAGCGCTGTTGCGCTCCGACTCCTAACCTGGTGCTAACCTGTATCGTTTCAACAAGTGCTTCCGCACTCCGACCCCCAAAATAAAGCGAACCTGGCAACTCTCTATGTATCAAAACATCCATAGTAAACTGTATCAAAAACTGATACAGTTATAGGTCTGGTCGCTTTTATTAATTTGTTTTGTGTTGTGATTATTTGAGTCCGGTTAGGTCAGTTGTTGTTTCTGGACTATTACTGGACTGAGCTGAGTTGTTAATGGACAAGTTATCACACCTCTTCGATCAATACCTACTAAACAACGAGGCCTACGCGCTTACCCGTGACATCATCCCATTTAGGTCTATGTTATTTCAATACCTTCATTAGAAGGTACGGGTTATTTACAGGGACATATTTAAATGAGCATTTTTTTTTAATTTCAGCAAAGAAACATCAATTGATAGGGTTTATTTTCTGAATTTTTGAATCTGTCAAATTTATTTGGTTTCGTTATAGAACTAAAACGCCGAAGGCGACTCTCAAGCGATTACTCGTTTTTTTTTTGTTACAGGACGAGGAATGCATTTACGCACGAACTATTATGCACAAGGCACTCCAGAACAGTGTGGGACTCGGTAAAGCCCCTACCCACTAAACCCCTCCATCTTCTTACCCGACAACGTTTGCCCGGATCTACCGCAAAATTTCAAACAGATGTCGGTATGATTTTTTGCTTGCTAATTGCCCCATTTTAGCCAATTAATAAATTGTCAAAGCCGAGTTATTTGTCAAAATCGGGTAAGGTTTCAAGTGCAGGTAAGTAGTATAGGCCTGTGGTGAGTCCATATGATCAAGAATATAATAGGCTATTATTTTATATTGTCAAAATCAGGTACGGTTTCAAGTTTGGGTAAGTAATATATGGCGAGTTCTTATGATCAAAAATACAATAGCTTAGTATTTTAACTTGTTAACATCTGGTATGGTTTCCAGCTTGGGTAAGCCTGTGCTGTAGTGAGTCTATGTGATCAAGAATATAATAGGTTGTTATTTGCTAAATTCTGAAAAAGGTTGTATTGATGATACTTCCTAGCAATACAAAAATCCGAAACTTGTGATAGGTTTTAATTTCATAACTACCTATTTATTAAAAGTCTGTAGTTTCCTTTTTTTGTTTTTATTTAATACATTATGATTATGTTTAGAGCAATAATTATTAAGAAATGTATTTGAAATGCTACTAAAAAAGATTTTTGAAACATTAATTTTTAGGTGGCTTTTACAACTTTCAAAACGAGTTAAAAGTGTATTTTTATTAAAATAACTTAAAAACAACTCACAAAGAAAACATTTTTTTGTTGTAAATATCCAAAAATGTATCTTCAAATTCATCAATTTGCTTTTTAAATATAATATATGCGGTGGAAACTACATCTACTACCTGTTCTCGAGGATATAAAAGGACACCACGACTTAAGGAATTAATTAAATTATAAGAATCCTCTACAAAACAAGGTTCACTGAGAGTTAAGTTTTCTTTGCAAAAAGTACAACTAATTTTTTTAAAAACAATATAGTAGCAATATACGCTTAAATAGGTTATTACTGGGAGTTCTAATTGTATAGCTTCGGTATCAGACTGTGTAACTATGATTTTAGATAATAAATTATCAACATGCTCAGAATTTAAATTGGTGTCTAATGACTGTGTTTCACGTTCAGGAGGTTCGAAAAACTGATTTATATTAATATCCCCATAATGTCTAGATTTTAGAGATAACAGAGACTGCATTCTAAGTCTTTTTTCTGATTCATATAGCTGTCGAACTGAGATAGGATAATGACCACCAGCTAATTGCCTATATTTTCCAAAACGCCCTTCCAATGGGTCTGTTGGAAATTTGCCCAGTAATACATAATTCATATTAAGCTCAGTTAAACAGTATTCAGTAACTTCAAGAAGCCCATAAATGGTATGGTTTAATGCAGTGTGGGTTTGTCGAGTCAGTGTATTTGTAAAATTAGTTCCAAGTATCTAGCTAATTTTGCATTTTTAGCAAAAAACAAAATTTAGGATCATCATTGAGGGCTGTTAGTATTTGTTTGGTAAAAGGTTCCTGATATTTATCTAACAAATGTTTTCCCTTAAGGGGAGTTTTTACGTTCACAATTTTCCACCATATCAATATAATACAAATAAAGTCTGGGGTATCTTGTAAATGTGATAAATTTTTAACAAAATCTTTTAGGTTTAAAAGAATATCAGTCACAAATTAAAACATTTTTATTATATTGTCATTGTCAGATTCAAGTTTATCTGAATTGGGAGTTTCCCTAGTACTGGGGAGTTGACTTGACTCGTCATGGTGTAAATCACGAGTTTCACTAGGATCAGGAATGTCGCTATCAAGATTTATGGGTATTGACATCATCATATTGTCAATTGTGTCAATTAAACTTTCTATTTCATCCAAACTGCTAGATAAAAATGCTGATTTTAAATTTGTTATTGAAACACAAATAGATTGACTATATAAAAATGTTTCTAATTTTAAATCGCTATTTATAACAATTGCCCAAGTTATTAGGGGACCAGGAGTATATTCAACTTTAAATAAAGTTATTTTATCTGTATCCTTTACCGAAAAGCACCCTTTCCTTAAATTAAAATTTAGAAATACTTTCAAAAACTCTTCAAAACTTTGAAAACACGTAGCCTCTCTATGTAAATTAAACTCTTCTTTACTTTGCTCTATGGCTAAAAGATGTAGTTCATCAAGATTCTTATTTTTTTCATCTTTACTTTTGCGGTTAAGAACATTTTTTGACAAATAATTGGGGCAATTTTGGGAAAACCGTTGGTACAGAATTTTCTTTTAATCGGGGTTTTTTAAATGTACTGAAATAATTTTACCTGTTCTCGGATCCTGTTCTGAAATATCCTAAATTATACTACCTTTAGAAAAATGTAGCTCACACACTTTAGTATTTTTATTGGGCACTAAATCATCCCGCGGAATTGCTCGTAGCCATTTTTTTTGCAAATCACTGTCTTTCGGGAAACTAAACACGTGAACTTTTGGTCCGGTTTTGTAGTTACCCCGGCATTTAGGCGCACAACACTTAAACGGGATGTCTACGTGAATTTAAACGTACAAAAACTAATAAATATAATTACATTTTTACCAAAAATGGAGACAAAACTACTCTATTTACTCTAATTTACGAACGACATCATAAAAATGGCACTGTTTTGTTTTCGATTAGTAAGTCCCGGTTGTCGGCCTGTACGTCTAATGGCCAGTTATCACGATACGACATAAGCATAACTGAATAGGTCTATGCTTTAATGCATTTCTTACGGGAGGCGACTGTCGGCCTAGATGTGGTGACGTCAGGCCTATTTTAATTTCAGCTGGTAGGCCTCGTTATTTAGTAGGTATTGCTTTGATACTTGGACAATGACACTTATGCTTCCAAGCCCACTTGGATTCGAATATAGAAACGGTGGACGAGTAACATGGTTTAAGTAGGATTTCCACATGGTTCTAAAATGGCGTCATAAAACGGAACGCGTGAAACGAAAGTCAGTAAATAAGAAAATGCAGATGGATAGAGGAAATGTAAAATTTCTGAAGTGCATGAGGCAAAGAACACCTTGTGGTAGGTGAAGTTAGAGAATAAGCCAGAAATTCATCAGCATAAGGGAGAGCAAATAATACAAGCTTGGCTAATTTTAATACTTATTTGTAACGTTTCGAAAAACATTAATGTCTTACGCAAAACTTACGAAACCAGCTTTAGAATCCTGCACGTTTTTCATCTCATCTATATATTTAAAACACAAACGATTTGTTATCCAGCTAGCTTTACCAGTAACTCTTATTTGACTAATTTGGATATTTTTTTTAATTGTAGCTTTTTACCCACAGGCATGTATCTCTACTTACTATTAATTTTAATTAAAAATTCCACATGAAAAAAACAAAGATTAAATAAGTTAGTTAACCCTTAACTACTGACACCCGATTTTCGGACGTTAATACGGACACGGAGTCTGACAGATTCCTATTAAAATAATGTGTTATAAAAAAATAGAAGTTTTTTGCTAAAAGTTGTTGTTTATAAGTAAAACATAATATCATTTTAATTTGTTTATTAAAAGAAAATTAACAATTTTGAAAAAGTTCCTACAAAACACATGGAAAGAAAAAAATGTGTTTTTTTTTCAGGTCTAAAACATATATGGGAAAAAAGTCTCAAAGTTTCTATATTACATATTTTTAAAGTTTAGTTTCTAAAAATTCTGTTAATACAAAGGTAAAATAAAATTTAAAAAAATTACGCAAGTTCCCAAATCAAAAAATTAAAAAATCAGCACGAAGGTACGGTAATTTGTCAGACTTTTAAATGCGTATAACTCGAACAAAAAAATCATACAACATAGCCACTTTAAGACGCTGTTGAGAACCAAAAATGCGGAAGCTACTCGTAGCGGCAGACGTTAGAATTTTTTTTGTGAGAGGAACAGTTAAAGATTTATGATAAGTCTGCTAGACTCCACGTCAGTAGTTCTGGGTTAAAGCCTTGGCGTGCTCGTGCTGCTGGTAGAAAGACTGAGTTTCTATTGTTTTTGTATTTACGGAATGGTCCGTCTTATTGTTTCTATTTTTTTAATTTTGGAAATTTAATTTTATCGTGATGGGTTAGTTATTATAAAATTATTATTAGGAATTGATTTTGAGTATATCTATTTAAAGATTTAAAAGTTGAAATATGTCCTAATATAATGTTACTAAAAATATTTACATGATTTGTAAGGGGATAGGGATATGGGGCCATTTGTATTTTATAGTTTTTAGATTTAATATCAGTACTATAGGCTTACTCATATAATATTTATCGATAAATACGAAAACACATATCGAACTGCGAGCCCCGATTGGGAAGGGCTATTCATGTTACAGAGACAATATCAAAATATTGTGCTATATAGTCAGTGACTAATAAATATGGAATACCTACGTACGCTGCATTATTGGATTATTAAATAACATATTTAATTAGTTATCAAATAAGTCAAATTATTATACTAATGAAAGTAAATTGATAAACTGATTCCGCATGCCTCCCCCAAATTAAGTGTATAACAAAAACACAATTTGTTAACTGAATGAAAAAACTCCAGACTTGAGAGAGAAAATCGTCAGCAGGACGCAACCAACACCCTAGTTTACTTAGACAGATGGAATTTCATTTTGTTTGAAACGATCAAAACAGAATTCCCTTCGCTGAATTTTAATAAAGCCAGAAAATGGCATTGGATAAAATTGTTTTTCAATTTAATATACCAGATAATAATGCTTTTATCCTTACATTTATAAACATCATTCTTTTTTATATTTGTTTTGGTTAACTAGTAAATAAATAAAAAATACTTTTGAATGTTTATGACCGAATGAAATGTATTGGGAAACTTACTTTTATAAAAGTATATAATTTTTTTATCAAACGAAAATATCGTGATATTTTATATATATATATATATATATATATATATATATATATATATATATATATATATATATATATATATATATATATATATATATATATATATATATATATATATATATATATATATATATATATATATATATATATATATATATATATCGTATCAAAATGTTACCAGTTCATTCCTATGTAACACTTGATATTTGTGTAAAATATGAGGTCAAATTAATAATAATTAGTTTTTTTAGTAATAATTTTTTTAACATTGTCCTGCCATATTTTTTATTAAAATTTGAAATCAATCTGGTAAGTAGTTTTTAAGCTATGCCGCGATCATCTGAGAGAGTGATTTTTTTCCCGATTACAAACATTTTATTTGGCCGCCATTTTGTTCTGCCATATTGAATTAGTAACACTGTTTTACTAGTTGATCCCTATACCATATTTAGTTATGGCACACAATTTGAAATCAATCCATTGAGTAGTTTTTTCAGGCCGACTTTATAAATATATAATTAAGCCGACATTTTGTTCTGCCATCTTGGATTCGTACCAAAGTTTTACCAGTTGATTCCAACATAATATGATGTTTGTGCAAAATTTGAGATAAATTGGTTATGCAGTTTTTTCGGTCAATCAAGTTAATCGGATAAGTAGTTTTTTTTAGCTATGCCGCGAACAGACAGACAGACCGACGGAATTGTTTTTCGGCATCTAGAGACCCGGAATCGTGAAGATCTGAAAAAATCTCGCAAGGTGAGTCTAGTAGGCCATGAAAAAGCACATTCATTTAGTGTCAATTGTTTGTAAGCACTAAGCAGCATACACACTTTTTCTTAGAAGAACGGTACGATATAGTACAATTTTGTATCAAGGATAATGAAAGCAGTTTTATTCAAAACGAATTTTGTTTCCCAAGGGTTGTTAAAAATGTATTAGCATTAATGTATGCGCCTTTCAAGGACTTCTGGGCAATGGAGATAGGGAATTTTAGTAATATTGCTAACATTAAAGTTATAAATATTTAAAAAACTACGGATGAGAAATATGCGTATATTTTTGAAACCAGAAAAAAGCGCATAACTGTTAGACAAAAATTGATTGGGTTAAACATGAAAATTTCATTTTGGTATCGTTCCCGGGTGAACCAGAAATGAAACTTAAAAACCAAATAAGCTACAAAAATTTACACATTTAGGCAATCAAGCTGGCTAAAACAGAGTCACAATTCTTTTAGGATCAGTTTTTCCCCATATTTTTTTTTTAACTTATGTTTTTTAACCATGTTTTTACTTGCAATTGATCACGAGATTTTCAAAAAAATTCGGTAAAGTACTAAAGAACAAGATGTTCAAGGATAATGATTCTTTACCACATAAACAAGGTTTTCAATGCAATACTATTATTCCACATTCTCTAAGGAAATTAATACCATACGGACAAAGCAAATAAACAATTATTTATAAAAAAACCATTAAAATGAAAATATTAGGCAAAAAATATTAAAATGTTTTTTTCATATTCAAGTCAAGAACTATTTTTGTGCACCTTCACTTTTGCCTTCTCGATACAGTAACAGCCAGTTTTTAGGTCCGGAAGGAGTAGTAATTATAATAGGGGTGCCAGAGTGAATTAAATGTACGCTAAAATATTTTTTTGCGGACACTGCAAATACAAAATAAAGCAACGACTATAAAAAATATCATCACGATGTTTCTGTACCTTTTTTCATATAAGTCGCCCTTCTTGTCCATAAGATTTACTCAAAATAGAGTATTGCCTAAAGAAAAAAAGCTTCACTTAAAAAAGCTGGTGACAACTACGCCGCTCTCAGATACTGAACTAAATGCACAGTGCAAGAGAAAATAAAAGAAATATGTCTCTACAATTGTATAAATATATATATATATATATATATATATATATATATATATATATATATATATATAATAACTTTTCGAATTTTAAGTTTGTGCCCTCGCAGCTCGGTCTTCCATGTTTTAATTCAACAAGCATAGATTTGAGATAATAATTTTATATTACATTTTAAAAATCGGTTCCTTTAATACTGAAGCGTAACTCAATTTAATTCAATACATAGGCTTTTTAAAATTATTTTTGAAAAACTCATTTTCTTTTAGAGCTTTTTAAATTAGTTCTAACAAAACATAGAGAGTATTGGGAAAGATGTATCTACTTAATTTATTAATACTATCCATTTTACGCTTGTTTATAAAAAATAAAATAGGCTTGTTTCATGTTTTCGATTTTTTCCTAGCTTTTCTGTAAATTATTAAAACCAGTTTAGAATTAAGGCAATTGTATATTTTTAAAAGAAACGTTTTCTTATTTACACCATTGTAAAAGCCTATTGACACTTTAGCTTAACTAACTTAAATAGCTGGAAAAACTATGTCAGCGATATTAAGGACCTCACCTAGGGTGGAATTTTTGACAAGACTACCTCCCCAAGCTAACAAAAATGTCAGCCGTTACTGTCGGGATATTTAACACACTCTCAAAAAGTGGGTATTTAAAGTGACCATTGGGTTAAACTAGTTTGGTTTCGTGAAAATACGCAGATATCTTCTTATTTATCTTTTGTTTTTTTAATAATCACTATATATATATATATATATATATATATATATATATATATATATATATATATCAGGTTTTACATACAATCAAGTCAAAAATTAAGCGTTACATGGGGATGATCTGGGAATATTTTGGTATAAATCCCATATGCCGGAATAAGATGGCGGCCGAGTGAAACGTTAACGCATTTATTGCTAAAAGAACTAATTATCCAATCGACCTCAAACAAATCAAGTGTTACATAAGAGTGAACTAGTAACATATTGGTATGAATCCAAGATAACAAAACAAAATGGCGACCCAATAAAATATTTAGAACACCAGCATAAAAAATACTTACTAGACTAATTTCAAATTTTGTACAGTTATTAAGTGTGATATAAACATAAACTGGTAAAGTTGTGGTACAAATTCAAGATGGCAAAACACGGCCAAATAAAATGTTTAAAAAATCAAGTTAAAAAAAATCTTATTCATTTGACTTTAAATTTTGCAGATAAATAATATAATAATATTCAATTTATATAAAATTCAAGTGTGGTTTATATAGAAACTGGTTATATTTGGTTGGAATCCAGTATGGTGGAACAAAATGAACCCAATAAAAATGTTTGAAGACAATACAGGTATATGCTTTACTAAATGACTATGTGCGGAACTAAATTATGTCACACTTTACTATTCTCATGATCTTTACTCATGATCAACTCCAATTTATGAAATAGAAACATTCAATTTCGAGTAACTTTGCCGCGCAAAGTAAAAGCGGTTTAACTTTAGGGTTAAAGAAATAATCTTAACCGAGTTCAAGAAAGGAGAAGGTTGCTAATTCGACCCTATGCACTTTTTAGGTATGTAGACCAATTACTCCGAGATGGTTTGACATTTTTCAGGAAGATTTCAGGATAGTGCCGGAGTTGTCCTATAACAAGCATGTTAAATAAAAATAAAAATGGCGGAATGTAATTGTAATTGCGTTACTTTTCATTTCATATCGCATAAATTCTATGTTCTTAAAACGGCGCTACGTGGGTGATTTGTGTATTTTTCATCCATGTTGATAGGACAACATCAACATGTCAGGTAAATATAATATATTCGGACTTGTAACAGGTAGCAGCATTTTTTGCCAGCCAGTTTGTTTGTTTCCCTAAGAACAACTTTTTATACCTATTTCATCTGTATGTCTTCTGTTATAGTATCACCTTTGCTTGGATTATAAAATACAGCTTATATAGCATGAAGATATCAACGACTAGCTGGCAATGTCCAGGAGAATCCTACGATGTGAAGAGAAAACAGTGACCAATTATTAGAGACTTTTTCTAAATTTGATCTTAAAATATTTGGTCTGCTATACTATATAAATAAAGGTAATTTGTACTCACAGATTTTTATTTTAGATATATTTAATGTGTAACGTTGTTTAAGTAGTAATCTAAAATTAAAGAAACATTTATTATATCTGTCTTAACCAAACTGAGTTTCACTCTTACGAGGGTATCGGAGTGAAGTTAGATTCCCGATTCTGCAACTGCACATAAATCACATGATGTCGGCAGTGTGACAGGCAGATGTGAGTGACAGACAGATGCCCCATTAGTCTAGCAAACGAGATGGATGTTCACCTAAATACAAAATATGGTGGTAAACCTTGAAAAACGCGTAAGTAGTTATAATAGGGGAGCGCCTCCTCCTCCTCCTCTTCCTCTCTCTCATGTCCCTCATTCTTAACTTCCTCCCCTTTTATTCTCATTCGCATCATATTTTTTAATTTTTTCTCTTTGTTCTCCCACATTTGATTTTGCATTCTTAAGTCTTATAAATAGGTGCATCATGATCATTTTAGTATGCCGAGACACATTTACTAAGCTGTGCTCGAGTTGCGTAAAAAGTTTTTTTGAATTTTTCCACCAATTTTGTATAAAACAAAATGAAAAAATGTGTCAAGTAATAAGTGAATTATGTGTAATCGCGAAAAATTAACTACAACTATCAGACAGTTAAAAGTTAAATATCTCAATTTCTTTGAAGTGATTTCGAAAGATGAATACACCAAGCTGTTTTATCCACTGAAACGAGATTATTTAAAAGCAATTGACTGTTGTGATGATTATTTAGAAGGAATTATAAGCCTTACTACGTTTTTCAATACATTTGGGAAATCATACTTTGTAGGAGAATTAAGCCACCTAATAGAATTTATAGGAGAAGATTGCCAATTTATACCTGCTATTATTGCAACCCAAAAGAGGTTTCAATTATACGAAGATAAAAAACAGGTATTATCAAAGAAAGTTAATCCTATTCGCAAGAGACGTCCCCCTACATATTTAAAATATTATGTTAAATAAATGAAATGGCTGAGTTGCTGATTGCAGTTAAATTATTAGAGGAGAAATTTAGTAATCTTTCAAAAACCTATTTCTCATATTGTATGGCAAGTGGTCCGGAGTGGATAGACTTTTATTGTAATCAATCTGAGGAATTCGTAAAGGCTGCCCTCTGTTGCAACAAATACATTGAAACATTAAATTTTTTTCAACTTATTCAAGATCTAAAAGATATTGGCTTTGGTTACTATTTAAAAGACTTGAAGCAATTCAAGAAATTGAAAAGGAAGAATAAATTTAATAATATTTACAATGGAGCAAATGGTTACTGAAATGTATGAAGAGTTTATTATATCTGCTGCATACTTCCAATATTTATCAATTGTAGGCGAAGAAGACGCAGAAGCACAAGATTTGTCAGCATATGTTAATAATATAGATCGACTGGAACAATGTAAATTAGCCGCTAAATTTTGTAATGATTATTTAAAATATAAAAATGAGTATGAACTTTTAAATGAATTTAGAAAATTAGATTTAAGGTATCATATTAATTGTATTCAATCATGGTTGGTTAATGCAAAATAAAAAGGTAATTAAGTTTTTTTTTATATTTTTATTCATTCATAAAACAATTGTCATATAAAAATAACACATTTGTCAAAGCACACATACAAGGTGATTTTGAATGATAGAAGCATTTTGGTTCCATTAGCTTTAGCGCTGGTTGTTCATCTATTTCATCACATGCTTTTTAGAATATTTCTGTATAAAATCCTTTTTTTCGCTTCCTTTTACAAAAACAAAATCTGCTTTCTTCGTAAGTGTTTCAATTATTTTCGGGAAATGATGTAATGGAGTAAATCCATTATTCCAATGTATACAATGATAATTTTTCGTTAACCATACCGCCTGCTTGTGACAATCAGGTGAAAGAAACTCCATTGGAAAAGGCTTTTTAAAAATGTAATGAGTCATTTCATAACCATCAAAAGCTGCAAGCTCTTTCGGTATAAATTTATTTTTTTCATCTTTGAATCCTTGAATATCTATAACCAATCTCATATTTTCAAAGCAGCAAATTTTTTAATGAGACTTTTTTTACTTGAATAATTTGCAATTTCTTCTTTCAGTTGATTAATTTTAAAAATAAATTTTTCAATTTGTAGTTGTAGTTTTGATGTCATGATTAAAACTAAAAGCTTTTGAAAATTTCTTTAAATTAAATCGAAATATGAAAATAGTGGGGATAAAGTTTATAATTGTTTCACAATTTTAGTAAGAGGGTTGTAGCTAAATAATTTGTCATGTAAAATAAGACAATAAGCAGAAGTATCTTTTTTAATTGCATTGTGTGTCTCAAATTCAATTCTCATTACATTACTACGGATCCCGTTTGAATTGTTTCTTTTTGATGGGAGCAATCAATATGTGTAATAGGACTAATGTTTTTGAATTGTTCAGGATTAAAAATGGGTTCATTTGGAACACCATAGTAAGACTGTCTAAAGTTGGCAAACATTTCGTATAAAGCAGAAAATTTGTTTTCTTCGAAATTTAAGTACAAATCGTGATAAGGATATCTTTCAGAATTTAAATATACTCTAATATTTGACAAGGTAATATTGTCAAATTTACTCATATCTTTAACAATTTTCCCTTTTCTGTTTTCTTGAAAGCCAATCACAACATGACGAGGAGCTTCTAGTTTACTAGTTGTTTTTACCGGCCATGTGTGACGGGTTGTTTCGGTTAGAGAAGAATATTCAACAAGTTCCCAACTCCTGAATCCTATCAATATATCTTTATTTGATTCTAATATTTTTGATAGAGCAAGTTGTTGTGGCATATCAACTAGAATGTGAGGAACTTTCCAATAAATTTTATCGAAAGTAACCAATGGAGTGTCAGGAGCAGTAACAAGGTGTGCCGGATCTTCTTTGAAAATAACACCATCTAAATCATCAGTTGATCTAATAAGAACCAATTCCTGTTTCATATTCATAATAATTTTTCTGTAATCTTCAAAAAATCCTAAAAGCATTTTTAGTGGTATGGATACGGAGAATTTTCCATCATTATCAACTAAAATTGTATCACCTTCTTTCCGATGTGGAAACCAACCTGCATTTTCCAGTTTTAAACTTTCGTTGGTATTGTGAGAAAGGTAGCTTTTTAAGGTTGATGCTAATCCAACATTTCTTATTGAATCTATAGTAATTCCGTTTAGTTCATAGCGGATTTCTCTGAACAAAAAGGCTATACCATTGTTAATAAATAGCAATTCTTTCTTATATTTACCTTCTGTATTAGTTAATTTTCCTTCGATATAAAGTAAACTATCTGATGGTAGAGTGTAAGCATCGAGTTCTTGAATTGGGATCCTTATTTCATCATTGTAATCGAATTTTGAAGAAATATATGGTTGATATGTGTGAAGCTCAGAACTGACGATGGAATTGTCTACATAAAGCTTTTCGTTTACGTTTAATATGTTCATTATTTTAAAACAGTGAAACCCAAGGATGTGAGAAATTTACGATTATCTCGTCTTAACTTGTTGGTGTTGGATTTGATACTGAACTGTTGTTTAGGCTTTTTCTTTTTATAAGTTTCTACTTTGTTGATAGTGGTAGGGGCAAGTCTCATCCCAAGGGCTCTATTATATCTAACAACCATTTTATATTTCACTTGTTTGTAAATGTAACCTTACTGTTATAGTTTCTCCTCTAAAACTGATAAGTTCTCCGTCTTGATCAACTATTTTAACTGTTATATTGTTAATTGCTTTGACGCTAACTGGAAAATACAAAATGGGCAAAGGAGATTCAACTATTTTATACCCTGGAGCTACAGTTGGATAAAACTGGTGAATAATATGAACAGGTTTACCATTATTGTAAGAACCGACACAAATATTACAGTCAATACAAATAGCATTCACCTTAGTTATTTTTGCAACATTATCTGATTCTTCCTCTTTCATAGCTTCTAGTATCCTGCTATTAAAACCCAACATTTTTCCTATCGAATCTTCCTTGGTAAAATCAATTATTCTACTACACATTAAAAAAGTTTTTATAGTATTAACATTTGCTTTTAAAAGAAAAAAAATTTTTTCATTCGGAAATAAATCTTCTATACTTTCTCTTATGTATGTTTCTATATCTGTAATGTCATAAGTTCCGTCAGGAATAACAATTACTTTTTTATCTATATAAAATTTATTATATCCTTCTTTTATATTGGGGATAGTCATAAACGTTTCAAAATCAGCTAAACCCAGGTAATATTGTTTTTCATCCTCTAAATATATGGGCGGATTAAAATCAGCAGACAAAACAGAACTGTTTCCTGATATGGCAATTGTGGTAGACATTGCAGTTTATTTATGAATGAGATATTACAATAAATAATGAGTTTATATATTTTTTTGCAAAAATTTTAGGGATAGTTGACCACAGTTATATGAATTAAATTTTTGTTTATTTTCATAAGTATAAAATACATCCACTTTGCCATTCGAATTAAAATATTTGAGAAGTTCAAAAGGTGGTTTTAAATTTCCATAACTATCAAAATATATTACATTTTTGTTATTTTTAATATAAGCAGTCCAATGAGATCCTTTATTTTGTTTTTTATCCAAATTTACAATACCACATTCTTTCAGATTAATTTTTTTTGGAAGTTCATCGAGCATAAAAACACCTCTAAAGCCAGTTATTTTTAACAGCTTTACATATTTAATAATATCATTGTTCGTAAGTGCTCTTTTTGGAAAACTTATTTTGAGTTTTTTTTTTGTCTGATTGCTTTCATTTTAACGGATCCTCCTTTATAAGGTCTAATAAATAGTCCCTTTCCTTTATATGGTCTAATATATAATCCTTTCCCTTCTTTAGAAGCATTTTCCATTGCAATATTATGTCTATGTATTTCTTCTAGTTGCTGTTTAGCTGCTTTAGCATCATTTACTGCCTTAGCAATTCCTGCCGCGCCTCCACCTAGTGCACCCAGGGCGCCAAGAATGGGAAACAAAAGAGGTAGAAATCCTCCAATTTTTTTGGGTGTTCGAATGATACGTTTTTTTCTCAATTTAAGTTTACCCCCTTTTGTATTTTTTAATCCCAAACCGAACTTTCTTTTACCCTTCATTATTCCTGCAACACTTAAAGCTGCAATTTTTTCACCAATAGAAGAATCTTTAGCTTTTACCCTATCCCAGGCTTTTTTTTCTAATATTTGGTCAGATATGTGTCTTTTTGATAAATCTTCAGTCTGAGAGTAAGATATATCATGTTCTTTGCAAGCGGAATCCAATGGATTTATACCAACGTCACCTCTAGTTAATCTTTTTTCCAAGTTGGTGCCGGGACCACAATAATTATATCCTGGTATATGAACTTCGAAAGGTAGTTTGCTAATTAATTTATTTACTAAACCAGAGCCTTTTCTATTACGTGTTTTAATAGTTTTTTTCAACTTATGGCGACCCACAGTCATTGAAGTTCTTTTTATACTAAAAGCACATTGACATTTTTCTGGTATAAATACTTTTACAGCTAAAAATATTTACTAGTGTGATTAAGAATGAGGATTGAAAAACAAAAATTCTCATTACCAGTAAATAATCATGATGAAAAAATTTTAAGTAAACAGTTGAGAAAGCATGGTGACTTATTTTGCGGTGGTTCAAAAAGAGGGCTTATAGTTGGTTGCAGTGGTAGCGGTAAAACCAACGTTATGCTTACACTGCTCGAGCATCCAAATGGAATTAGGTTTGAAAATGTCTATGTTTATTCAAAGTCATTAGATCAACCAAAATATGAATATTTAAGAAAGTTGTTAAAACCTATGAAAGAAATTGGATACTTTGAATATGATAGCGATGAGAACATTATTTCACCTCATGAGATAAAGCCAAATTCCGTTATCATTTTTGATGATATTCCTTGTCATAATCAATCTATTATTAGGGACTATTTCACGCATGGAAGGCATAGAAACACCGATTGTTTTTTTATTTTTCAAGGATATTCCTCAATCCTTAAACGTCTAATTCGAGAAAATGCAAACTTATTAATTTTATTTAAACAGGACTGTTTGAGTTTAAAACATATATATAATGACCACTGTATATTGGATATGACATTTGATCAGTTTAAAAATATTTGTGCTAACTGTTGGATGGATCCATATGGCTTTCTTGTAATTGACAAAGATTGTGAAGTAAATCACGGCAGATATAGGAGTAAATTCGATTCCTTTATATATTTATAAAAGTAAAAAATTTGCAGTTTTATTTCATTTAAAACTTGTACAGCATGGATAAACGTTTAGCTCGAGAATTAATAAGATCGAGACAAGCCGTGAAGCAGAAATATCAAAGCTTGAAATTAGCTACTTCTACTGCTCAGTCCGAATTAGAACAAACTTATAGACCAATAACACAACCACTTAAACAGCTAATTTCAAGTATTGGTAAATCCGAACCATTCGATTTAAAAGAAGAAAGAGTTTCAAAGTATGAAGATTTCAAAACACCTACAAAGCTTTATAAAACATCAACTCCGACGAAAAATATTCAGAAAACAGGAAAAACTCCGTCACTCCCTACAGAACTACCAACATTTTTAAATGACAGTAGTATCACTTCTTCCTCTCCTGTAGTACAACCATTGTCATCAACTGTTATAGCAGAAACTTCAGATCCTTCTAGTGACACAACAACAAATTTAAACTTGTCAGACATATTGGAACAAACTAGAAAAACAATTCAAACCTATGTTGGTACACCATCATATAAAGATTACTTAGCAGATTTTCATGAATTACCCAGATCATATATTGATGAGGGTGTGAAAGATACACAACATAAATTTGACCATTATTATGGAATAGTTCATGACCTCGAAACGGGTAAGTTTTCTTTTGGTTTAACACAGATACCGGTAGAAATTATTGGAAAAGACATTAAAGTGGGAGGAATAACGTACACAGGCACGCCAGGTTTATACGAATTGCTTTTCAAAAAAGAACCGAAAGGTTATAAGAAGGAAGATTTAGATAATTACATGAACATTCTAGCTAAAACAAATGTATATCGTAGGAATTTTGATTCAAATGAACAAGTTCAAGGAAATACATCACACAAATATGTTACAATAATAGGACCATATTTACAAAGAAAGGGGATTACAAAGACAAAAACCTTGCCAAGATTAGTTACAGCATTTAACAAACCAAAACCTCCGTTTAGAACAACTAGAGCCAAATCTACAGGAAAGGGATTAATTTTGAAAACAAACAGATCAAATACAGACTATGTATACTGGAATAATGTTAACGAAATTGTTGATAGGCTACGTTTATTAATTTCATCAAGTGATGCGGGAAATAATGCTCATAGTAACGAGATTATCTCTATTATTGAAGAATTAAGAGAAGATAAAGTAATACTATAAATAACAGCTATCAAATATAATCATATTTATTGTTTAATGAAAGCTCAACATGACAGTTGATAAATTTGGACGCCATATTTCAAAACAAAATCAAGAGAGAATAAGTGACATTAATAATTTAAAAAGGAGATTAGGTGAAAATGAAACAAATAATGAAATCTTTGCTAAAAAGCTTAAGGTTTTTGATGAAAATTTTTTAAAGTATGAAAACCAGATTAAAGGATGCTATACCTCAATTGAAAACGTTAATAAACAGTTGCTAACGCTAAATCAAATAAGTAAAGATTTGCAATTTTTAAATGAACATGTTAAAAAGGAAGACAAAAAATTAAGTGATGATATCAACAAAATTAATAAAATAATGGAAACAAATATAAGAGAAGTAATAATTGAAAAACACAAGGAAAAAATTAAACAATTAAGAACTTTTATAAAAAGGTTAGATGATGAAAAAAAAAGAAATCAAAATAGCATTCTTAACAGTAGAACAATTGACCAACTCACTTTGGAAGAAAATCAACAATATATTTCCTTGGAAAATATAATGTCCAGTGTAATTAAGAAATTAGAACAAGAATTAAATAAAACAGAGGAATTAAAAAATAGTGATAGTAGATCAACTACTTTCTTAACTGGAGAGATAAAAAAATCCTTTAATGCGTTAGAAAAGGAGATTACTAAAATTAGTAAAATTTTAAATGAAAAAAGTTATACAATACAAATTGATAAATTGAATGAATGGAAAAAACATATAAAAGTTATATTTCGAATTATTACAAAACATAGAAAGTGAACTTCCTTAAAATTGAATAAACAAGTTTGTTGTCATGACAACCGTTAAACAACAAGTCGTTAATGAATTACATAAACCTGCTAGAAAAAACTACAAACGCAGAAGGGTGGTAGTGAAAGGGTTAAATGATCTTTTTCAAGCTGATTTGGTTGAAATGTTACCCTATGCCAAATTTAATAAGGGATTTAAATATATCTTGATTACCATAAATGTATTTTCTAAGTATGTTTGGGCCGAACCGTTAAAATCTAAATCTGGAAAAGACGTAACAGCGGCAATGAAAAAAATATTAATCAGTGCAAAAACTCCACCAAAAAACTTGCAAACGGATAGAGGGAGAGAGTTTTTCAATGTACATTTTCAAAATTTGATGCAACAATTTCGAATTAACCATTATAGCACGTTTTCCAATTTGAAAGCGAGTATAGTAGAAAGAGTGAACAGGACTTTAAAGAATAATATGTGGAAAATATTTAGCATTCAAGGAAATTACAAATGGTTTAATATATTAGCGGATATTGTAAAAGATTATAACAATACAAAACATTCTTCAATAGGAATGAAGCCAAAACAAGTAAATAAAACAAATGAAAATAGAATCTTGAAATCTGCATTTACTCATGCTAAAACGTTAGATATAAAATCTCCAAAGTTTAAAGTGGGTGATCACGTACGAATAAGCAAGCATCGAGAGGCATTTTCAAAAGGTTACACACTGTTTGTGTAACTCTGTTTTATTTTACTTTTGTTCATTAATTTCAAAACAAATCAATTAATAATTAATTTTAAATCTTTTCGATATTATTTTGTTTCGTATTCAAATACACAATCGCAACCCTGTGATTCGTCAAGAATACGGAAGAAACTTCCTGGCTCACGCAGCGCAGGTCAAGATACATTTTAAAAACCAGTACTGCACTAACCACATGTGACAACGGAACTCGTTCATTTCGTCGGCCGACGCGTATTTTCGGATCGGTTTCCCGAGAAAATTGGAAAATTGGCAAGATTGATGTAGTGTGATGGTCTTCTAGGGCGAACTGAGTAACCCAGCCACTGAAACTATTCGGTTCTACTGTGATAGGTAAGCGATTGTGTTTCCTTTCATCAATTAATTAATTTTGCTAATTATCAACGTTTTATTGTTTTAAAAGTTACCCAATACAGTCCGCCATATATCGAATTTTCATATTTCCTACATCATTTTGGGCCTTCTTCACCGGATGGAGATCAAATTGAATATTTAATAACTTAAATTGCTTTAAAACAAGATTCGTTGGTAGCCATTTTCTTAATTCCGATCTTATTTTTAATTGCGCACGCTTGGATATCTAACCTGTCGTCTTTCGTCAAACCGGCGAGCTACATTCGTTCCGTTCCACATCGATTCGCCGTCGCGACGTCACTCTGACGCCCGGCGCCAGTCTATTGTTATTTTTTTAATCTCGCAGTACCACATTTAATAAATAAGTATTTTCATACATTTAAATTCAGAAATAACTTATTCTCGTTCTTCTTTAAATATAAACAAGATACTCATATGTGCATATTTTGCGAACTTTAATTATTTCAATAAATAATACAATTTATTTATTCTACTTTGCCATCATATAATATTTATGTGGCAAGTACCATTCGCCTAACTTTGCACTATTGATATTTGTTTTGCGGCATCACAACTTCTGATATTTTTTATTTTGTTTGTATTATATCACAAATAAAATAGCATACAATTTTGTGTAGGTATAATTGTTGTCTTATATATTGACCATCAGCAGGCATATGTTAAAATAACAGCATTTATTGAAATAGTAAATAAAATATATTTTGATATTTTTTAACGCTTTTCTGATTTTTAATTTTTTTCTTGTTCTACTGAACATCTTTCAAAATGTCAGATAAATTAACAAAAGCTAATTTAAAACGAACCATCGCACTCAAGCGGTTGGAAGAGGCACACGAAATTGGGCTGCAAGCCGTTTCTGATGACTCCTTAAAATCTAATTTTTTAGTCAGAGCAGATTCTGTTGACAGCACTTTTAATGAATTTCAATCAGCTCATAATACTGTCATATCTTTAATTGACGACAATGATTTCGCAAAATATGATGAAATGAGGCGTGCTGCAGACAAAGCTTATTATGGCATAAAATCTTTAAAACATGATTTTCTCTTAAGTAGTCAAGCATCTCTATCTGCTAATACCTCAGCTAATTCCACTTTCGCTGCTCCCACAAAAATAAAGCTTCCCAAGCTCAATTTGCCTATTTTTGATGGCAATTATAAAAATTGGCCTAGTTTTTTTGACTTATATAACAGTCTTATTCATGATAATACTGACTTATCGAACATTGAAAAATTTCAATACTTGCTGACGTCATTAGACAAGGAACCCTTAAGTTTAGTTAAGGGCATCCCCCTTACAGAACTTAACTATTCTGTAGCCTACGATATGCTGATAAAACGTTATCAAAATAAACGTATTCTAGCTACACAATATTATAATGAGCTTTTTCATGCTCCGTCTGTTCAAAAAGCTTCCGCAAAGGAACTTAGACAAATTTTAAATATTTTTTCTGAGAACATAGCTGCTTTTAGAGCCTTAAATTTCCCAGTCGAACATTGGTGTTTTTTATTGTTTAATCTGTTGATAAATAAATTGGATTCAAAAACTAGAACTGACTTTGAGCTCGAACATGGTTTTAATCAAACCCTGCCGACCTTTAGGCAATTAATTTCATTTTTGGAAAAACAGTGTTTAGCCTTGGAGTCGGTTAATTATTCTTTGAAAAGTGCGGAAATCCCAAAAGGTAATAAAAAATCGTTTCTCAATTTAATGCTTGACCCCGATGTTGATAATAGGAGTAACAAAAAATGTTTTTTATGCTCGACTTCTCACGCATTATATAAGTGCCCTGCTTTTTTGGCGAAATCGCCGCATGACAGGTTTTCATTTGTCAAACAGCACAAATTATGCGTCAACTGTTTAGTATCTCCTCATTCTCTTAAAAATTGCGGGTCTTCTCACAAATGCAGGGTGTGCAAATCGCCACACCATACCACTTTGCACTTTGGTAAAACGTCTTCTACAATACCTTCAGTCCAAGGACAGCCCTCTCATAGGGATACTTTTCAAGGAACTTCTATGCCCCACATTTCTAGTTCTGACCCCATTATTAATTCTACCGAGCCAATTACTAATACTCATTGTATTGCGAACCATTTTTCTGCCTCTCAACAAACTATTCTTTTGTCTACGTGTGAAGTAGACATCAAAGATATTCGAGGTAATTTTCAGAAAATTCGGATACTTCTGGATACCGGGTCCATGGCAAATTTTATTTCTGAGTCTTGCGTACGCCGACTTGGTCTTAAACGTAAAAGTTTTTCTGTCCCCGTTGAAGGTTTAAATGGAATGTCTACTTGCACTAAAAATGGTTCTACACAGTGTATAATAAAACCTCATGGTGAACCAAATCCCTTACTTTCGTGTGAAGCTATTATCATACCAAAGGTTTGTTCTAACCAGCCTAAGATTCATATTAATCCTGATCAACTTGAACACATTAAATACTTGAAGCTTGCTGATAATAATTTTCACACGCCGGGTCCTATCGACATGCTTATTGGTGCTGAACTCGTACCTCTTGTATTAAGATCTGGTCGTATTATTGGGAGTCCTGATCAGCCTGTTGCTTTGGAGACCATCTTTGGTTATGTGTTGCAGGGAAAAACCAATGTTTCTTGCGAAGCTTCAACCTCTCTTTTGAGTTGCTACATCTCAGTAGAGGATAATATTGATATTGTATTACGTAAATTTTGGGAAATTGAGCATCTTCCTAAACAATCGTTTTTCTCCCCTGAAGAAAAACAATGTGAGGAAATTTATAAAACTCTGACGTTTAGGGATACTTCGGGACGATTTTCGGTACCATTACCATTTCGTCAATCAAAGCCTAAATTTATTGACACTTACTCTCAAGCTTATCGCCGCTTCGGCATGCTTGAAAATCGTTTTTGCAAAAACCCCGACTTGCATACAAAATATGTAAAGTTTATGCAAGATTACTTAGATAAAGGTCATATGTCTTTGGTTCCCCAAGACGATTATAGATCTTTATCGGGTTACTATATCGCCCACCATGCTGTCTTCAAACAAGAGGCATTTGACTCTAAAATTAGAGTTGTATTCGACGCAAGCTTGCGTGACATTAACGGTGTTAGTCTTAATGACACTCTTCTTGTAGGTCCTAAATTACAACAGGATATTTCTACGCTTCTTTTAAAATTTCGATTTTTCGCCTACGTCTTTGTTTGTGACATAAAGCAAATGTACAGACAAATTTCTGTTCATCCTGAGTTTTGGACCTATCAACGAATTTTATGGCGTTTCAAACCGAGCGATCCTCTTCAGGAATATTTCTTACGTACTGTGGTTTATGGAATTAATTCTTCCCCATACTTGGCCTTAAGGACTTTAAAAGAACTTGCGGCGCAGGAAGAAGCTTCTTTCCCTAAGGCTGCTCAGGCTATTCGCAGTCAATTCTATATTGATGATGGACTACTAGGAAGTGATTGTTTGGAGTCAGCTTTAGCACTTCAATCTGACGTCATTGAGGTTATGAAAGGGGGGGGTTTCGAAATGAGCAAATGGGCAAGTAATCACCCTTCTCTCTTGGCTTCTATTCCATCTTCTGATGTTCAAAGTTCTTGTACTTTTGATAAGGAGGAACCATCATTTATTAAGGTACTTGGTCTCAAATGGAATACTAATTCAGATGCTTTTTCATATACTTACACCCCTGTCGACCGTCCTTGTACAAAAAGAAATATGTTATCGGAGATTAGTCGAATCTTCGATCCCCTTGGATTTATTGCTCCTTGCCTTCTACTTGCCAAACTTCTTTTGCAGCGTTTATGGGAATCTAAAGTTTCCTGGGATGAACCCCCGTCTAAGGCTATTTCAGATATTTGGGATACCTTTAAAGCCGAAATGCCTCAACTTGGTATTATAAAAATTCCTCGGTACGTCGGGTCTACGTTAATATCTCGAATTGAATTACACGGTTTTGGCGATGCGTCACAAAACGGATATGCCGCTGTTTGCTATTTTCGTGTGGAGGAAACATCTGGAACAGTAAAAACCTTCCTTGTTTGCTCGAAATGTCGAGTAGCGCCATTAAAAACTCAGTCTATTGCTAGGCTAGAACTCATGGCCGCCATTTTGTTAGTTGATCTAGCTATTTTCATTAAGGAAAGTTTTGCTGATCTTATTACTTTTGACGATCTATACTTGTGGTCAGATTCTATGGTCACACTTACTTGGTTGTCTTCTTCCCCGCACAAGTGGAAAACCTTTGTAGCTAATAGGGTTAACCATATTCAAGAGCTCATACCCGTTTCTTCTTGGCATTTCGTCCCATCAGCGTTGAATCCTGCTGATTGTGCCAGTCGCGGTCTTACCCCTGCGCAACTTTTAGATACAAAAATATGGTGGTCTGGTCCCGAGTTTCTTTCACAAGCAAAGGATTTCTGGCCAACACAACCTAATTTTTATTCCCCAACCGATCCTGACGTATCTAAGGAAGAAAACACTGTGGTTTTATCCAACATTATTTCTTCCCCAAATTTTATTCTTCTTTTGTTAGAGAAATTTTCTAGTTGGCTGAAAATTCTAAGGATAGTTGCTTATATTCTTCGTTTTATTTCAAATATAAAATTAAAGTCAAACCTTCACGGTATTTTAGTTCTCGTGAAATTGGCTCTTCACTTAAAGTTATCGTAAAGCACGTCCAACAAGAGACGTTTTCAGATATTATTTTAAAAATAAAGCAAAATTCCTTGCTACCTAAACCTTTTAGAAAACTTGCTCCTTTTATCGACGCTGATGGTTTACTAAGAGTTGGTGGTAGACTCAGAAAATCTCAATTTTCATATGATGTCAAACATCCAATTTTACTGCCTAAGTCCCATAGGCTTACTGAGTTAATAATTGAATTTACTCATAACACATATCTGCATCCTGGGCTTAAAACGATGCAATATTTATTACTTCAACAATTTTGGATCCTTTCGCCTCGGAGTGCCATCTATAAATGCCTTTCAAAGTGCATTAAATGTTTCCGATGTAAACCCAAGTCATACAATCCCTTTATGTCCGATTTGCCTGCTCTCAGGGTTTCTGAAATCAAAGCATTTTCTTCTGTCTGTGTGGATTTTGCTGGTCCCTTTTCTCTTTTAATGACTAAACATAGGGGTGCTAAAACTTATAAGGGTTACGTCTGTGTATTTGTTTGTACAACTACTAAGGCAATACATTTAGAGGCCACTTCCGATCTCAGCGCCGAATCTTTTTTGGCTGCGTTCAGGCGCTTCGTTGCCAGACGAGGCAATTGCATAACTTTAACAAGTGATCAAGGCACAAACTTTAAAGGAGCCTATAATATGCTTCTTGATTTGGCGCAAAAGGCTGCTCAAGCCCTATCTATCACTTGGAATTTTAACCCCCCGGGTGCTCCAAGCTTTAATGGACTTGCCGAAGCGGGTGTCAAATCATTTAAAAGTCATTTTTACCGTGTTTTAGGAACCCAAAGCTTTTCTTTCGAAGAGTTTTATACTATTTTAACGCAAATAGAAGCGGTACTAAATTCAAGGCCACTATGTGCTATGAGCGAAGATCCAAACGACCTTCAGCCTTTGACCCCTGGTCATTTTTTAGTTCTCGAGCCTTTAAACAGCTCTATTCCAGACCCTGATCTCAGTCATTTAAACCTGAACCGGTTAAATCGTTGGCAATTAATTCAGCGATTCCAGAGTGATTTCTGGAAACGGTGGTCCACCGAATATATTCATTCCCTTCAGGAAAGATCCAAATGGACAGTGCCGTCGCCTCCAGTTAATCAAGGCGCTCTTGTTCTCATTAAAAATGAACAAACCACTCCTCTTCACTGGGAGTTAGGTAGGGTAATTAAATTGCACCCTGGACAAGACAATGTAGCTCGCGTGGTAACACTGAAGACGGCTCGCGGAACTTTACAAAGGCCCGTTCTCAAGATATGCCCGTTACCAGGCAACTAATTTTTTTATTTTTTTTTCTTCTTTAATATTATTTACTTTTGAAATTAAGTTTAATTTTTTTTTCTTATTCCTAAGTTTAAAAACATTCGTTTTGGTGGGGTGAATGTTTGTGTAACTCTGTTTTATTTTACTTTTGTTCATTAATTTCAAAACAACTCAATTAATAATTAATTTTAAATCTTTTCGATATTATTTTGTTTCGTATTCAAATACACAATCGCAACCCTGTGATTCGTCAAGAATACGGAAGAAACTTCCTGGCTCACGCAGCGCAGGTCAAGATACATTTTAAAAACCAGTACTGCACTAACCACATGTGACAACGGAACTCGTTCATTTCGTCGGCCGACGCGTATTTTCGGATCGGTTTCCCGAGAAAATTGGAAAATTGGCAAGATTGATGTAGTGTGATGGTCTTCTAGAGCGAACTGAGTAACCCAGCCACTGAAACTATTCGGTTCTACTGTGATAGGTAAGCGATTGTGTTTCCTTTCATCAATTAATTAATTTTGCTAATTATCAACGTTTTATTGTTTTAAAAGTTACCCAATACAGTCCGCCATATATCGAATTTTCATATTTCCTACATCACACACCAAATTGGTCAAATGAGATATTCCACATTAAAGAAGTTAAGATGACAAACCCTTGGACATATTTAATTCAAGACGAAGATAATCAGGACATTCTGGGTGGTTTTTATGAGCAAGAATTACTAAAAGTAAAGCATACCGATGTGTATCTTATTGAGAAGATTTTGAGAAGGAAAGGAAACAAAGTTTATGTGAAATGGTTAGGACTTGATAAAAAATATAATACATGGATTGATAAAAAAAATATTGTTTAATTAAATTGAAATTAAATTTTAGTTAAATTTGTTTTATTTCTGTTCCTCACTTTATGCTTTAGCTGATACAAATTACAAAGTCTTAATGTGCTAATTAATTTCAAATAAAATTCACATTTACTAAACTAAAATTTTATTAAGTAAAACATCAAATACAATTTTTATTAAAACGTGTCAAATATATTTTATTTCTATGTTCCTCAGATAATATCGAATCTAGAATAAGTTTACAATCATTTATTCTTTTTTCAAAACGGAGTCTATCTAAGTACCACATCTGAAAGTTACTCCTACGGGCTTGTTTGTAAGCAAAGCTCCACTTCACTAACACATGCACCTTATTGTTCTCTTCCAGAAAAGATATTGTTTTCTTCGTAATATTTTCTTTTTGATCCATTTTCATTGTTTTCTTCGTAATATTTTCGTTTTGTTCCATTTTGCTTCAATTTGTTTTCCATTTGTTCAGGATATAAAGCAAGTAATTCCATCATAGTTGAAACATTTTCACTGTTAGGATTTTCTGTTGGACTTATTATATTATAAACATGCGTACACAAGTCGCCACAATCAGATGAAATATTATTTTGAAATATTTTGAAATATGTATTGAATTCTTGCCTTTTAAGTATAGATAATCTATAATCAATAATTTCCTTTAATCGCCACAAATTGTCCAAAGACTCTTGTCCTAAGTATATGAAGTGTGGGCCTTTTGTAATTTGTAGAACAGGGGTATCATTTATTTTCTGAACCTGCAGATGAATGTTGTTTATATTTACACTGGTTTGATCAACTTGAGGAAAGTAGAAATTGTTTACAATAATTCCTTGATGAACACAAATGTCTTTCCAATTTTCTTCGGTTAGTGCGATTGAAAATCCAGTTTTTCCACCAATTACAATTTTTGGAGAAAAATCATTTAAACTAATGCCAACAAGAACAAATTTTGACAAAGAATTATTTAAAAAATAAATTTTTGAATTAAGAAGCGTTTCCAAAGGTTTATGAACCACGGCGTTGTTCATAATGACTAAACGAGACTGAAACATATTGTGTTATTCTTGTATTTAAATATTCTCATCCCCACTTTCTTTAAAGTTTCGATTAAAATGGATTAATGAAAAAATAGATTTCCAGTTTGAAATTTGTAATAAAGATAAATAATTAAAATGGTAATGTATAAAAATAATGCAAAGTTTAATGTAACACTAATGATGGAAAAGTAATAATTTTTGAATCCGTCATAATAATTGGTACAGTTGGGGGTTAAAATTTGTAACTGATTATTTTTAAACTCTAACCTTTCTATCCAATTTGTATCAAAAATAGATCGATTTGGATAATGATACAAAATTTTAAAAAATTTACTTGCATTTTCATTTCCATTTATTCGTTCCATCCAACTAATTGTACTATTGTTAATTAATCCAATTTTCATAAATTTACAATATTTACTTAGAGTGACGTCTGTTTTATTAGAAAAACATATTTCACACTGTGTTACGCCAGGGGGATGATGAACATAAAAAACATTTTGGAAAATAAAATAAAGAAGAATAAATTGAGATCTACTGATAGTCATTAAAACAAATTAATAATTATATTCCAAATTTATTAACATTAAGCAGATACTTTCACCACGAAAGCAAAAGCAGTTGTAAAAAAATAACAATAAAATACTTAATTTAAATATATGTAAAAGTTCATAAATAAGGATATTAATAATACTATATAAAATGTGTAGCTTGAAGACTTATTTTGAATGGTTACAATTATTCGATTCCTATTTTTCCATAAACAGTTATTTAAATCACAATTCCTAGCAAATTTCTTATGCTCCACAATAGGATCATCATAACTTAACCAATCAAAAATTTCAATACCACAATAAAAACATTTACAAATATCATTGATTGAAGTATAGTAAAAGCCAGCTCCAGCTAACACTTCTGGTCTCAATTTTCCTTTCCATTTTTTAAAAGTGGAAAGTCGTTTTTCATATGTTTTAAAATAACTGTTATCAATTTCTTTGTCAAAAGTTTCTATGCACATTTTGTGAAAGACTTATGAAGACTAACTTTGGTTTCAAAAACAACAAATTTAAATACCTTATAATATCTACATAAATATATCTAAATCTTCATGTTCTGCATTCCATTGATACAAAGCAATATCTTGGTGTCCCCAAGCTAATGTATTAAAACTATAGGGAATTTTATACCGCTTATCATCTTCGGAACTCAAAGCCAATTTATTAATTAACTCTGTAAAAATTGTATGTTGTCTAGATCGAAAAACATACATTGAACAAAAGGTTTTAGAATGATTTTCAACAACATCTTTATAATGAATAAAATCCAACTGCTTTTTAATTGCACTTTTTTTAACACCTTTTGCTTTTTTTGTTAAACTGTTTTCCGTTTTAATACAATATGCTTTTGCTCCAGTACCAAAGAAAGCAGTAATGGGTTCACCAGCATATTCATCTTTGAATTTTCCTATAACTGACTTTGTAATAGGCATTTCATGAATATTATTAAATTCATAATTAGATGTGTCAAATTTGTGAATATTTTTTATCATGTCAGAATAAATATTTGGAGTTGTGACTTCTAAAATGAACGAATCGGTATCGGTGTATAAAAGTGAAATATTTTCCTGATAAAGAGGTTTTAAAAAATTATAAAAGAAATCATACATGACAGTTTTAGATATATCTAATATTGAGAAGCCTACATATATTGGTTTATTGTAAGTAACTTGAATCTTTTGCATTTGAATAGCTACCAAGTTTTCAGAAAATATTGTTAAGTCCTTGAAATATGGTTTTGCAATTAAATTCTCAGCACCATCTTTTCTTCTATTTTTTTCCCACTCTGTAACAAGTCTTACGTCAATTCTCCTATCAACATTTTCCATAGTCTTGCCATAAATACTATTATTTGCCAACTTGTAAGTATTACGATCAAATTCATTCTTTGAATCATTTCTTAATCTTGAATTCAAGTCTATATATTTTTTCAACCAATCAGATTGAGAAAACTGTAAAACTCTATGAACTTTAGTTAACTTGAGTCCATGTTCCAAACATTGTTTTAATAATTGATAGTGAATAACATATTTTGATTTATCATTTAAATTGGGTATTAATTTTATGCATTTAGAATTTGGCGGTTTAAAGTTTTCTGGACAAAACGGAAAATCGTTATGATAGGAATGTAGACTTGTAGGATATTCTAAATCAACTTCTAAAACATATCCCTTATTAGATTTTTTAGAAATATTCATAATATTTAAATCATTGATTTCTTTATCTGTTAACCAAACAAAATCTCCCGTTGGAATGTGCTGTGACATTGCATAACCATACAAATTTGTTGCATCATAATAAATTATGTATTTAGTTGGCTTTAAAGGATCAAAATTTAAAAGAAATGGGTTATTAGCTTCAGATTTTCTACAAATGCAAGAGCTCACACCACCGCGAACGCTTTTTTTGAAAAAGTGTATCATATCTGGATCAGTTAACAATTCTAACTCTATTCCAGTATAACGCAAACACGCCTCCCAGGATAAACCTGGAAAAGTGTAAAAATGAGCTGGATCGAGCTTATATGTGGATAAACAAGTGCTTCTAAAATTTTCAAAAATATCTGCCAAAAGTAAAGTATCAGAGAGTAAATAAACGTCGGAGTATTGACCAAGAGATTCACATTTAAACAATTGCCAAACCTTTACAGCTCTTTGGTATTCTGCATCACTGATGTGCTCATCCGTTAAAGTATTATAAAATTGGTCTTTCTGAGGTAAATTTGTTTCTTCTAATTTTAAATAATCATCAATATAACTGTAAGGAAATACACCTTTTTGCCGAATAAGTTTAAATCTTTCTTCATCATTGAAAATTTTTTTTATTTCCTTACATTGTTCATCTTTTAAGCTTTCAGAGAGTTTTGATAAAGAATGGGATAGAAATTGAAAAGAATCAATAAACCTTAATGATATATTTTTTTTCTTAGCCTTTTGTGTCTTTTTATCAAAATAGTTATCCACATGAATAAGCTTTTCAAATGAAATATATTTTTCCTTGTTTTGTGCGATAACTGTTAGTTGTTCTTTGTTTAAGCATAATTTTTTAAGAAATAGATGAGAATCATAATTACGCAAATTATGCAATATAACTGGAATAAAGTTAGGTATTCTGTAATTTATGTTGCAGAGTGAATGAGCTGGACCTCTATAAAGACCGGTTATATGACAATGATCTGCAACCCTGTCATTTAAAAGAGGTTTATTACAAATATGACAAACTTTTTCATAGTTATGATAAATTTTGTCCAGTTCGTTCAAAGGGATCATTTTTTTAGGAGCCTTTAAATATTTATTGTATATGTTATACACATCTCTTTCTAAAGAATTTATAAATAATGTATCACAATTTTGACCTCTATATTTTTCAAATTTAGAATAATTATCGTCGAAGGAACATTTAATGTAATAGGCAAATGAATGTGGAATATGTTCATATTGTTTTAAGGTGTATGAAGTATTAGGATTTTTATCAACATTGTCATTATTTAAAGGCTTTAAAATGCATTCAAAATCTGCATACACCACGAAAGGAACTTTCATTTGTTTATGATAATTTACAAATTTCAAAATATTATCATATGAATAGTTTCCAAACTTATCTTTTATTAATTCTTTAGAAGGTAGGTTAATTCGTAAATGATCACAATCATAGCTATTGTGTTGTAATAAATTTTCTTCTGTAGGGAAATATTGTAAACAACCATCGCAAATATATTTTTTTCCGTGATGTTTAGAAATTTGTGCAGAAACTAGTTTTGATAAATCTTTAATATAGCAATAATGAAAAGTTTTTTCATCATCATCACTTATTAACAATAAATTGACATGTTGATTTTTTTTATTCGATGAATAATAAAGTGGACCAATTACTTCATACCCCTTTTTAGGATTTATAATTTCTAATCCATATACATTAATAGAAATGTTATTTTTTTCTTCAAAAATCTTAATGTTCTTTAGCAACATTGGAAATTCTATACCTGACATATCCAAAACAGAAGAGTAGTGTGGGTAGGATGAAGTTTCAAAATCTAATCCGCGTGGTTGGTGAAGAGCAGACACAACTGCCCAGGCGAAGCAAAAGTTGTCATCATTCCTAATGTTGATCACAGCTTGACGTCTCTTGATCTCTTGAGGAAGTTCGATAAAAGATGAGGCTCTCAGCGGATTGTGCTTGTTAACATTAATTTCCAAATGAAGTAAATTCATCAAAGCCCATCCTGCAACGTAAAAATTAAAAAATTACTTTTTTTGTTGCTGTTGTAAAATCGAAAATAAATTCTTTACCTGAATCTCTTTCTGCAAATTCGTCAGCTTTCTGGTCAATAATGGTGCAGATTTGCTCTAACAGTTCTTTTTTCTGATATCCCTGGCAAATGACTTGGAACGGCGCATTAAAAGATTTGACATCATAGCTGTCGCTGCTGGGGTTAAAATAGAAACCGAACAGTTCCATATTTAGCTTGATACATTTATGTTTCTGCAGTTCTTGATCTATTAGATGTGCAATTTTGTATTCCAAATGTTGAAAATATTCTTTCACATTTATGAAGTTTTGGTCTGAGGAAATCCTATAAGATATTATTCGTTCCCTGAATGCTGACTTGATAATTTCAACACCTTCCTCCAAGCCTATTTTGGAATTGTTCTTGTGCACACTAGATCGAAGATGTCCACCCCATAGACTTTGGTTTATATTTTTCTTGCATTCTTTACAATATTTTACAATATTTGTAGAATCTATATAAATTAAGAAAAAAAATATTTTACAAAATATGACATGAAAAATAAAATGTTCTTACATTTAACAAGCTTTGGTTTTTTCAACCAACTGTTGAGTTTTGTGGAATTTCCGTTAACATGTTTTTTAATATGTCGCAGTAAATTATCCTTTCTAGTAAAGACTTTATTACATGTTACACACTTATGCATTTCTGAAGTTTTCTGCATAATAATAATAATAATAAAATTAATATTGTGCAATTCTATTTAGTTATAGTCAAATTTTGAAAAAAGCAATTGCATTTTTGAAGTTCTTTGTATAATAATAAAATTAATATTGTGCATTTTTATTTAGTTATAGTCAAATTTTGAAAAAAGCAATAGAAATTAATTGACTTTATGAATCCATTTCTTCAAATGAGTCAACTAATTTGTCAAAGGCCTGTTTAACATAATTCACCGTACTTTCGTCTCCCTTTTTAATTGTGATCAAATTAGTTAAATTTTGAATAGCGAAACCCAGACACTTAAGGTTTGCTATTTGTTTTTTATTTTTTTTATTAATTTTAAATTTTTTTTTAATGATAAATGATGGTTTCGAAATTGAATTTTGTTCAACTGGTGAATTATTAGGAGAAATATCCGAAGTCAAATTTGCATCAATTTGTTTTTCTTGCGGATCAGAATTTACAATAGCATATGGTGAATTAATAGAAGATATAGCCGAACTTAAATTTTGATCAATTTGTTTTTCTTGCGAATCAGAATTTACAATATCATATGGTGAATTAGTAGGACAAATAGCCAAACTTAAATTTTGATCAATTTGTTCTTCTTCCGAATCAGAATTTTCACTAAACAAAAAGGGAGAGCAAATTGGTCTCGGAGAATTAATTGGCGATTTTAATGTTAAATAATTTGGATTAGATTTTTGAAAACAAACAATATCCTCACAGCTAGAATTTTCAGTTTCGTCAATGTCATTCAGTTCTTCAAGAGTTTGTTTAGTTTTTGTTGTAATTAAGTCCGTTTTGTTGTCAATAATGTCATTAAGATCGTCAAGAGTTTGTTGTTGAGTAGCTGTAAATAAATATTTTTCGTTGTTGTGTTTGTTGGCATTATTCTGAACTTGGCTATTATAAATAATTTCATTCAAGTCCTGAATAGTTTGTTGTTGACTAGTTGTAAATACGTCTGTTTCATTGTTTTGTTGGTTTGCAAAATTCTGCATTTGAGTACATGTGTATAAGTCAAAGTCATTGTCAATTATTTTGCTACTCGATGCCAAAAAATTGTCCATTATGAAAAAAATCGTAATAACAAATAAAAATGCCACAAATGTACATAAAAATGTCACCAATATATATAAGAATTAAATCTTGCCAAATAAAAATGTTAGAAATAAAAATAAAAATTTACCAAATAGACACAATGTAAACACCAGAAAACTCGCGAGCTCTGCACAGTGTGAATGCAGAAATCAATTGCATTCGTCTCTTCGCTGAGGCGATTTTATATGCAAAAGTTAATCACATGTGTCCTACTTAAAGTTGAACGACAATCTCTAAAAACCACTTTCCCAAGCCGATCAACAACCTTCCCCCCCTCCCCCCCCCCGGACCCCTGAATTTCCGAGACTAAAATCCCGGTTCCCCAATTTCGGGCTACCCTCTTCAGGTTAAGTTAAGTTAGGTTAGGTTATGTTAGGTTAGGTTAGGTTAGGTTAGGTTAGGTTAGGTTAGATTAAAAAAGAAGAAAAGAAAAAAGGAGAAGGAAAGAAAAAGAAGAAGGAAGGAAAAAGGAGAAGGAAGGAAAAAGGAGAAGGAAGGAAAACGGAGAAACATATAAAAAAGAGAAAGAAGGAAGGGAGAGAAAGAAGATAAGGTGAGAGTGAGAAGCCCCCCTTAGGGGTGTTGGCGGAGCGGGGAGGGGGGCCCCCTTGCCCCCCCCCCCCCCCCCCCCGAGGAAACTGACAGGGAAAGGGACAGAAAAAAAGAAAAAAGAAGCCCCCCTGCCCCCCCCCCCCCCCGAGGAAAAAAAAAAAAAAAAAACAAAAAAAAAACTTCTGTATTGCAGGTAGTAAAAGTGGTGGTTGATGGGATATATACTTAAGAACATCCACTCGACGATCATACAGTATCATTCGCTGTAATATCAGTTGTCGATATTATTTTATAAGCTATAACCAAAATTGTTCTTTATCAAATATATCTATCTAAATCTAAAGCTCCTAACGATGGCAGAAAATATGATTGGAAACGCTGACCAAATTGAAGAAAATAATGTGGAGAACGCCGCTCAAATTGAAGAAAGAAAAGAAATTTTTATTAACTTGGAAGGCGATTCCATCACTTATAAACATTCATTTTTGGACAAATCATCTAGGCTTGTTAGAAGATCATTCTTATGTAACATCGACATTAATTATATTGAGGAGGAAGAAGAAGAGATGGAGGAAGATGATCAGGAAATTGACGAAGGAGTGGACATGGATGGACAACTACTAAATTTAGGAACGGAGGCTGACGTAAAAGTAAGCAAGTTTAGGGCTAGTGAATTATTTAATAATTTTGAAGAAAAAGATGTATGTGTTATACAAAGCTACTCTAAAATTGAAAGTCGAAGACTAGGAACATTTGCTATTTGCCTTCCTTGTAGTGCAATTCACATGAGATATTTACGGAGAGGGGAGTCCGATCATGTGAGCTGCCACTACAAAAGAGCCTATGTTGTTAGTGCTTCTGATTTACATTGTGCTATTTGTAGGATACATCTTTTTCTACTAATTCCTGAACATGCTTGCTTTTACTGCAACAAAAATGAAAAAAAAGAGATAGAAAATTATGTTGTTAAATATTAATAATAAACATAGTTTGTAAAGGTGATGGGTAGATTATTTCAACAATATTAATTTTAAATATAGGTTATAAACGTAATGGGTAGATTATATCAAAAATATTAATTTTAAACATAAATTGTAAAGATAATAAGTAGAATATGTCAACAATATTAATTTTAAAAAATGTCAACTGTTACTATAAGCGGTTATATATTTTCATTGCTATATGCAAAATACTTCTTTTTATTCTAACATCTGACACTGTATTTGTAAATGAAATAGCTAATCATATGTAAAAAAAGTGTCGATTATGTCAACTGCCACTAGAAGCACTCATATATTAGCATAACATTTTGTTAACGCTTGTTTCTGTATTCAATTGAGTTTTCTCTTACTTGATGCAAATTATATTAATATTATTAGTATAATTAAAAAGTAGTAGATTAGGCTATGCCGGTCCGACAATCAAAACCGTCATTTTTACATGTAAATTCCCATAAGAAAATTTAAGCTTCCATTTGCAAAAGTGGTGCCATTTTAGGGCGTGGCACTTTTTGTGTAAACCCATAACAATTGTTTTGTTTTGTAATGTGAAAATTAGTATGTATTAAAAAACTTGTTAGATCATTGTTGTCGTTTCAATATAGGAAAAGGAAAAAATGTGTGTCAATTATTATATATATTTACATTTACTTTTTTTACAAAATTATTTGTTACCAGAGTTTTCACAAACACAAATTATAAAAAATATTATCCTCTTTTTAAAATTACAACAAAATGATGTCTAATTACATCTTTGAAGATTTGTACCAAATAGTAATATCTAGTGCGACATACAGGACAATTGTTTACCATTATAGAACAACCATTTTCATCATTCCATCTTAAAATACATTTTAAACAAAAAATGTGGGAACATGTATTTGGTCTACATGAATCATAATATTCGATTATTTCAAAACAAATAGCACAAAACACTTTTTTCTCTTCACTCTCAGTTTTATTCAAATTTTTTAAAACAATCCCATTATTTTCTTCTCGAACTAATGGTATATTTTCTTCTTGAACTCCTGGTATAATTTCTTCGAGGCTAATTGTCTGAAGCGGAATGGATCGATTTCTTTCTCCAACTGATTCACCCATTTTATTTTAATATTATTATTAATAGATTTATTCAACAGATTTTTTTTCTTTTAACAGTCACTCGTACCTTAACATACTAAAATGATCTTGATGCACCTATTTATAAGACTTAAGAATGCAAAATCAAATGTGGGAGAACAAAGAGAAAAAATTAAAAAATATGATGCGAATGAGAATAAAAGGGGAGGAAGTTAAGAATGAGGGACATGAGAGAGAGGAAGAGGAGGAGGAGGAGGCGCTCCCCTATTATAACTACTCGCGTATATACATTTTGAAAAAAGGTAACGTAAAATAACTAAAATTTATATAAGAATATCATCTACAGTTTTTTAATAGTTAAAAAGGCAAGCTTTTTTGAAACAGAAAAATGTTAAATATGAAAATATACTGACTTTTCAATAATCTCACCGAAAAAAAGAAAATACTTTTACTCGGCACATTTTTTTCTTCGTCGTTAAATAAGACGTAAACCCGTTTTCGAGTTACGCCGATATCCTTTTAAGGGAAATATTTAGCCTTCTCTGTTTTCAGTTGTAGGTAGTTTTTCTTTTCTAAAATTAAACAATTTTTGACCATTCTTAACTTCAATAGTTATTTCCTAGAACCCAGGAAACACTTTTTGTATTTTAATAAAACGACAACGGTAAAAACGTCAAAGAAACTTTTTTCTAGTCGCTTAATGTTTTTACTGATACTGTCTTCTTTTATATCTTGCAACCCCCCCCCCCTCTTGATGGCGAAATTTTCTAGAAATTTTAGACTTCTGCCCCTCGCTACCAGACAATTTTTCTGAATACGTCAGTGGCGGTAGATGGTTATATTTCTGATAGAGCAATTTAAAATAAAGAAACAATGAAATGGTAAATTCGCCACTGAATCCTTCTCTTAGATCCATACCTTAGAGTGCTTTATTGCACCCCTGTAACGGAAGATTCTCCGACTTATTCTAGCGGCTGAGAAGAATATTTGATTAAATTAATTTCCGTTTCAAATATAAAAAGGCAGAATATTATCTTTTCATGTTAAAGTGATAGTGATAAATGTAGGTATAGTAGCCTTAATATCGGGTTTCTGAACAGAAAGACAATCTTCTCTAACGGATTTCGGGCATTATTAAAATTCAACGCGCGAAATTGTGTTTTAAAAGTACTAAAAGAAAACGAGTTTTTCATTTTCTTGAACAAATCGCTATCTATAGTATCTGCAGGGGTGCGCCTCACAGACGATTTTTATTTTCCATTCATATTACGAGAAGTTAAAAAAACAGCCGATATTAGCCCATTTATTAAAAATGATAACATAACTTTGAAAGTGTTTTTATAAAACGGTGTACTAGCAAAAATATTTTGCCTGCGTAAAAGATGTGTTTGTGTTCAGGTACAGCCAGGCAGCTACTCAATGTTCAATTGTAATTTTTAAAACTATGCTGTAATTGCAATGTTTAATCAAAACGGATTTTTGTATTTTGTAGACGTACTTCTTTGTACAAAAGTTTTCCATATTGACAGGGAGTTTAACAAAAGTAGTATTTTTTATCCGAACTATAATCAGCGACAATAATTGTTTTATTTAAAAAAAAAATTTCCAAAATTATTATCCTAACTTAAAATAGCGAACTGTTTTGGGGGGTACTTGTTTGATAGATAATTTTTCCAAATTCACTTTCGATGATTTTGACGTTCCAGTTATTAGTAGAAACCGGCAATTTTTATTTCTTTTTAATTTATTATTTAAAGGTAGTTAGACTTAGATACTGGATGGATCAAAATATTACAACTGCCTTTATTCTCAAAATTCAAATTGCAGTAACAACACCAATCTGTCGAGTATCCCAAAAATCTTCCTGTGTTTGGAGGTCCTATCGACACATGGAACACCTAAATTTAGAACAGCCAATGCCTCCGTTTCTGGGAGTATCCATCCTGATATCAAGCAGATATTTGACGCTGCCATCCATGAATGGGTTTCTTCATCACGCTTGTTCTTTTAGCCTCAACGGTATATATAGTTAAGCTGTATTATTGCTTGAAGTAAAGTGAAGCTTTCTGTTTGTTTCTTTGTCTGCTTTGATAAAAATTTCGAAAAAAAAATATGTTAACCATCCTTTAAACAGAATATCCTACAAATTATAAGCAGTTTAAAATAACGACCAAAACTGTTAAACTTGTTTGTTTAATAGTTTTGATCGGAAGCAGCCATTCATTAAAAATCCAGAGTTGTACTTAGTTAATGTCATTATCAGTAATGCATTCATTATCCTGTATTTTCTAACAAACTTATACATAATATTGTTATAATACTACAATATTTAAAAATTTTAACAGCACTCGAATAAATCGCCTTTCAATTATTATTTCTACTTAAACTAACCTCATTCTTAATAAAAATAAAAGTTATTATGTTATTACGCACAACAATTTCTAACAAATAAAAGTCAGCATATAACGCAATTCTTTTTTGCTAACTTTTTATCTTTTGCGTCCTAAATAAACAAACCGAACAAAAACTAAACGATACCAGACAGACTCTCTAGAAGATGTTTTTACGTATTCCAAAAGATATAATAATAATAATAATAATAATAATACCTGCACCTGCATAAGCAACATTAGTTCAAAAGCATATACGGCCTCGAAAAGTTTGAGCCTTGATGAAACTAAAAGGAGTAAAATAATTTCTTTCATAAATAAAATCGTGTCTGTTTCTGGGCATGGTCTTAAAACATAAAAATGCTGATCAGCATTTTTGTTTTAATCCTTTGTAATTTTCAACTTCAAAGTTGTATTCATGTAGGGAATAAACGGGATTCTTAAATTGTGGCAACCATTTAAGTGACGCATGGACTACTGGTGATGACCAGGGACTTTTAGATAGTTCTATAATGTCTTGTTTTTCCATTCTTCATGTCGCTTTGCCAAAGGTATTCGTCTCGGAGGCATAAAACAACTGCATTACCGGTATTAATGCCATGTTGAACTACATTGGTTGCTACAAGTTGGGAATAAAAGTTAAAACCTAAAACAGTTTAAGGTGTTTTATTTACACTGTTGATAATGGATTTTCATCAAGTAATGATCAAGTGAATCAGCACATTGTTTTTTCCTAAATCGCTGAAACAGAGAAAATATCTTGAATTGTTTTGGTGGGTACTTATTTGATAGATAATTTTTTCAAATTCACTTTCCATGACTTTGACATCAGCTTCAGTTGCTCACTAAATATCGTTATCAAAATACCTTTTGATTCTTTTTCATTTCTAGATTACTCCTGATTTTTATTTATTTATTTATTTTTTTTTATATATTTGGATAGTACAGTCATTAACTTCGGGACGATTTTGTAAAAATTGACTCAATTTGATTTAATATTTTGAAATTTATAAAAGCTTTTTTTTAGCTCCATAAAAATATTAATTAAACCTAGAAAGATGTATTTTTTACTAGTTGTTTATATAAAGGACGTTTTTATTTTTAACTTAATATTTAAAGGTAGTTATACTTAGATACTGGATGGATCAAAATATTACAACTGCCTTAATTCTCAAAATTCAAATCGCACTAACAACACAATAAGTGTCTCAAAAATCTTCCTATTTTTGGAGCCTATATCTCTACACAGAATTTCTTCCAATTTAGTCACCTGCACTTGATTCAGTAAACGTTTTGATGATGTCACCAGGTCTTAAAGTACCTTAGGTAAAGTATTTGCAGGTCCTGAGGGTGACAAGGTTGTACAAGTAAATATTGTACTGGCAGGTCGGCAGGTTCCAATCCTTTAACCCTTTTTTACTTGCTGGAAATGTCCTTCTAGATACTTCATTTTGACAACTATCATGTTTCTTCTGCATCGAGTTAAGGTTCTTGCTAGTAAAATTCCCCTTACGAGTAGTGAGCAGTTTTGAACTGGTTTGAATAAAATTACCTCTTCCTCGAAATCATCAATCGTCGACTACACATTCTGAACTCGCAGGTAAGGTAGCATCTTCTAGCAAAACCATTTCTCGGATAGTGAAATTATTTCTTCTGGCAGGTTCATAACTATTTCTTCATCTTTCGTATGGAGGACTCGTTGTGGTATGTCAAGGAGAAACTTATGTTGGCCCATAACATCAAGACCAAGTATAACCTCATCCATTATGTGTGCGATAAAAACAGCGTGTTTAAGGGAGGTGCAACAAAGGGTTATTTCAGCTTCACGAAGACCTTTTACAGGTATAATTTCACCGTGGACGGTGTCCATGACATAGTTTCTATATATATTTTCTATCCTACCAGGAGCTATAATGTCCGGCTTCATGGTGGTGTATGTTGGACCAGTATCCAGTAACATTGCACATTCCCAACCCCAAATCTTCCTGGATATTACCAAGTTAGATCCATTATTCCGCAGATGGGATACTTTAATTTTTATTGATGTCGATAGAGCTTGGAAGCACTCAGCCAACTTTCGACCCTTAGTTTTCCTGTATAACTTCAAGAATCGCATTGCTGTTACAGCGATTTTACACAACAACGGACGCATTTTCTTTGACGGATACTTAAAGTTTTGTTTTCGTCTTTCTGGTGTTTAAGAAGAACCTCTTGCAATCATGTTAAAATGTTCGAAGTATCTTCATTTATAGTTCGGTGTTCTGGAATGTATTGTAGTCATCGTAGTTTTTCTTGACTCATGGATATTTGTATAGCCGTTTCAAACTGAAGAGCATTGGCAAGAGCTTCTGAAATTTTCTTTATTCTAGCCATTCTTAAAGCAGCCTGTTTGGGATCAGGATAATGAAGTCCTTCAATAAAACTGCTTACTGCCAACTCTTGCGTGATCTCTTCAGGATAAGTCAAGCTGATTAGCCGCACGAATCACGCTTATACTCATGAAGACTTTCGTTATATTTTTGCCTACTACCCTAAAGTTGCGCCTTATACACTTCTCGCAGATGTGTATTCCTTCACACCTCCATAGCTTCCCCACGCAGATAACAAACCAGTGCTCTTGCCTTCTCGGTAGAATCCCAGTTTTTTCCAGTGGCGGAAGCTTCAAACTGTTTCAGATTAGGTAACCCATGGTACCTTTCCATCAAATGTAGGTGGTTTCAATATATGTAATAAAGGGACAACGGCGGATTTTAATAAGCCTTGATTATTTAACTTTTGCAATCTTAAGTTGAGAGCTTTGTACTTCCTGTTTCATTTGACTTATTTATTCTGTTACGTCTTCTTTGGTTAATGTTAATGCAAGCAATGTTTTTTTAATTACTTCTTCTTGATTCTTCTTCATATTTTTTTGGTATTTCTTGTATTTCCTGTTTAACATGTTCTTGGTGCCTTCCCGTATCTCATGTCTTTCTTCATCTATTTTTCCTCGGTTTCGACTTTAACTGGATCCTTATCTCGCTTTCGAAACCAGATGTTCCGGACTGGCCGGTAACGAAACACAGTCTCTGAATAAATGTTTTATTCCAAACAGAGTTTAACGCAGCATCAGTAAACGAAGTTTATAGGCAACAATAGTAACTTAGGTAAAGTCCGTTTCAGAATTAATCTTTGATTTCTTGGCTACAATCAAATTTACCTAGTACCCTTAGCCGTAAAACCGTATAGATATTGGCTACCTGAATACAGGTCTGGATGTTAAAATGTTTAATTACAAATACTAATATAAAATCTTTATTATATTAGTATTTGTGTGTTTGACAAACTGTGGATTTACTAAAATATCTGTTATTTTTTCAAAGTTATTCTTCTATCGACGGTAAAAGATATCGTGACCTAAACTATTACACCAAGGACACAACGGCCCGATATCGGCAAATTTAGAAGTATTGTACAGTACAGTTTTATGTAATTTTTATGACGAAATTTCTTAAATTATTTTGACATGTATCAAAAGAAACTATTTTTTCCCATAAAGTAAATACGGTTTTTACAGTTCCTTGTAACTTTCAATGGCGTAATTTATAAAAAAATAACTTGACATTTGTCAAAAAAATTAAAGGTTTTCCCCGTAATTTCTGAACTACCTTAAACGATTTATTGAGGTAATTTAATTTTAAAAAATTTTGACAACTTTCAAAGTAAATTGTTTTTTTTTCGTAACCTCTGAACTACTTAAATTTTTTTCACAGTTCCATGTAATTTTTTAACGAAATAATTTATTTTAGAAAAATATTTTGGCAGCTGTCAAAAAAGTCTAGTCTCCCTAACTTTTGAACATCTAATTTTTTTAGATAAGATTTTTACAGACAAATGAAACTGATTATAATGCATTTCGTGAAAAACATATTTCTTATTATAATATTGAGAGACGGATTTAACATAACATAAAAAGTTATACAAAACATGACAACTTTTGAATAAATAGACAACAGGAAAGAGCCCCACGCATTATTTTAAATTAGCAGGCTTTTGTTCTTCAGTTCTTCGTCATTTTTGGGACCTTATTTTTCTGATGTTTACGTTTATTGTGAAACCGTCGCTTTTGCAAATTTAAGTTTTAGCAGTTTATGAATCATATTTACATCGTATTAATATAAAACTTTATTGATACGTTTTTTTGTGCTATAAAATGTAACAAACACATTTTTGGTGGTTTATGTTGTCATGAATACAAAAAAATGGTCAGTTGTGTGGCATGTGGTTGTTCACGTAATAAAAACACAAGAGAGAAAGGAATTTCGTTCCACCGGTAAGTACATTTGTATTTTGGTATGTAAAGAAATTAACTAGACACTTTTATATCCGATTTAAAGGATAAAACAATTGTTTTTATAATGAAAATCATAATTCTTAAAGTATCAAGCAGTTAGATTAGGAACCAAGTTGTATTCAGAAAAAACACAGTAGCGTAACATTTCATGTTATTTTTTTTAGGCCAAAACATTTAAGTTACTTTAAGACTGTTTTAAAACGAAAAAAAAAATTATGCGTTTCTAGAAGCATTTTTTTGGGTCTGATACTGTGCTGAGGGTAAAAAAGTTTGATTATATTTCTCAACCAACATTATTTGTTTAACAAATAGTAATTGCTACAGGCAAACAAAAAATATGAAATACTTTTTTGGAGATAAATGATTTTAATTCATTTTTTAGATTTTTTATAGAAAAAATAAAAGATTCCTATACCTACAGGTACATACATATTTTTTTTTATTTCTTTAAACACTTAAGATATAACGTTTTCTGCAAAAATATAATATTTTTCTTGTATTTATTAATTAATTCATTTATTGCAGGTAGCCAAAAAGTAAGCTTAAGTGGCCCAACTATTCCTGAACTATTCTTAGTGTAATTATATATCTTTTTAATCTAACCCAAAATTAATTTATATCAATTAAAAAAACTGACCTAATCTAACCTTACATGGTTGAAGATATCCCAAAAATACTAATAATAAAAAATTTGGATTCTGTAGAGCATAAACTAACTTAACCAGACCTAACCTAACTCTACCTATCCTTCTATAGCCTTAACTAAACAAATTCGAAAGAAATTAAGGGGCCCTTGCCTTACCCATTCTAGAGCAAAAAAAAACTAACACTCTAGTATATAGTCCTAACAATGAACAGAGGAAAATATATTGTATACCTTTTATTAACAATCCCACTTGGAAACCGGGAAAAGATAGCCACCTATGCAATCAGCATTTTTCAAATGGTTTTAATAGGAGGGATTCCTCAAAAAATCGATTTACAAGCAGTGCGTTGCCTACAATCACAATTAGACGAATGAAATATGTAGTGTTTTGTTAACTTAAACGGATTAAGCTGCAGAATAATTCACGTTTACTTTTGCTCTTAACAAGGCAAATTATGGTCTAATGAGGACCTATTTGGGAGAAACATGTAGCTGCATTTGTATTAAAAAATATTTAGTACTATAAATCTTGGGAGAATTCAATTAAACCATAAACTTTATTTTTGATTCCAGTTGTATAAAATATGTTAAATCAAGTTTCATGTTTATGGTTATTAAAGCCTATACTAAAACACATGTAAAGTGTTGAAACATTACTGTGGAAATTATCAAGGGGTTAGTTTGGCTTCTAATATCTCAAAAAATTTTTAAAAATTCTGTAAAAAGAATAAATTGCCTTTTGTAAAAGAATAATTCAATTATTTTATTCACGTTTTCAAAATTATTCTGGTATTTCTATAATATGTTTTGTTTTTATTTGTGTAGTTAATATTAATTTTACTGAATTTTTTTCTGACCTAATGTGTCTTAGATGTTGATATTTCATATCTAGGTATTTTTCTATTGTTTTGTACTGTATTAAATTTGTGTAAATTTAAATGAGAAATAAATAGTTTGAGTTTAAAATAATACTTGTACTTATTTTTATTTAGAACGTAATTTAGACTGTATTCATTAAGTTACTTATATTTAATTATGTATAGTCTGTTGTGTCTTAAATGCGTTGATATTTTTTAACTACTTAACTTTTCTAAATAATTTTAGTTACTTAGAAATTTTTTTAGTTCAATTAAAAATAACCATTCTGCTTATTTAAAAAATAATTAAATTTTGTTTATTAAATTCAAGTAAATTAAAAATTTATTAGATTCAAGTTAAATTAATAAAAAAAAGCAGGAATTCAAAATGACAATCGAAAAGAAACAAACAAGAAAGATTTCGTGCATGTTACAGTTTATCAAAGCATGCTATAACTTTTAAATAAGTTTTTCCAAATAGGCTCTCCTATGGTTGCGCTGTTAATTATATAAAGTTGCAGATATTACTTAGTAGCAAGCTATACATCAAATTAATGTAATTATTGGGCACGTGTCACGGACACCCGGAATGCATTCTCGCTATTTTATTTATAATTACGAAATTGTAGTAGCGGATTCATGATTTAAAGCTATTTTTGGGTATTTCGCTTTAAACAAAATTTGAAATCAAAAGCAATTCATTACCTGATAAGATCAATAGGCAGTCTTAAGTTCTGGGTCCAATATGAAGGTACCTCAGGAACAACACTGAAAAATCTTTGTTTTCTGGACGTTTCGGGGGAAAGTTTACTCCCGTCAACAAATCTACAAATAAAAAACTAAAAGCTGAATATTTCTTATGTTTAGTATCAGAAATATAACTAACCAATCCTAATATATATGACATTTGTCAGAGATTAGCCATTCTGGTTATATTTCTGATACTAAACAAAAGAAATATTTTGCTTTTAGTTTTTAGTTTGTGGATTTGCTGAAGACGTGGGTAGACTTTCCCCCGCAACGTCCAGAAAACAAACATTTTTCAGTGTCAAATTCGGGTACTTTCATAGTTGACCCAGAACTTAAGACTGCCTATTGATCTTATCAGGTAATTAATTTCTTTTGATTTCAAATTTTGTTTAAGGCGAAATAACAACAAATGTTGAATTTAAACCCATGAATAAATATAAGGGTATTTGTACGAAAGGTTTCTTATGTAAAAAGTAACATTTAATAATATCTAAAGTGATCTGTTAAAGACATGAATTTTAATGTTTTGCCAATTTTTTGTTTAATTGGCACCTGAATACCTTAATTATAATTCTCTTTCAAAAGTATAAGTTTTCAAATTACTTTCTAAATTTTAATGTAAAAATCAAAGTGGATACGCCACTAAAAATCGGAAACAAGGTCTTGAGACCTTTCTGGTCTCGTCAAGGTCACGACTAGGCTCTTTCCTGTAAGTTTATTTATTCAATGATCACAACCTGACATATAGCTTGTTTAATCCCTACTTGCCAAGGTCAGCAAATAAGAAATCAGCTACTTAGTTTAAAAAATTCATGATAAGCCTAATACGTACAAATGTGTTCATGTTAACATCACAATAGATTAAATCGAATTTAAAAGAAATAAATTGGCAATCTTGAAACTGTTTTTACGATAAAATCCTAATATTTAAAAGAAGGTTTCACATCATACATATGCTCATCTTCATCTTTTTAGTCAGCTAGTCAGTATATCTTCCATATTCGGTTCTATTTCATCAGTTCATTATTTTTTTTTTAAATATGCAATTTTGAAATTAAGGTCATAAAAGAACCCAATTGCTAGTGTAACTTGGACGATATGATAAAGGAAATACATTATTTCGAAAAACTTCTGAATCAACTTCGATCAAAATTGGAAATCATTTGTCTCAGGCGGATTAGTTTTGTAATAATAATATTAAAAAATAGGTATAAGGGCGATAAAGGCAGCGAGTTTTATAATTAAATTTACATTTTTTAAATACTTTTTTAAACTAAAGCATTGATGTGTGTAATAGACGTACAACCCAATTTACTAGAATTTTATTAATTTGAAAGTCTCGAGTTTAAATTTTCAAATTAATAAGTTAGTATTTGATGAGTACGAGTCGAATTAGGTTTGGGTACATATATATTATTACCATTATCATACTAGTTAAAGAAAACTAAAATATCTGGAAAGTATTAAATATGTTTAACTCAAAAAACGTAGCTGTCAAAAATAATTTACTTTTATTTATTGTTCTTAAGACTTTATTATAAAATCTAATTTTAATAGTGTCGTTTACTTCTCTATTCGTCACCTTTTGTATTATGTTATATACAATTGAATATACATATACTACAAATTATAATATTCTTGAAAATGTAACTTGTAAAAAATCAACTAAAAAGTGAGCAATAAACAATTTAACAAAAATAGAACCGACTTAAAAAAAATCGCTAAAAAGTAAAAAATAATATTTTATTTATTTTTTAAATATAGACATTCTGAAGTCGGCGCCGAATTAATAACTAATCTGTAATAACATATATCAAAAAAATATACATACACGTGTTATCTATACTCACTAGTAATCTTAAACTTACTAACCTAATACAGATTTCAATGTGTACCGCAGTGGCGGTAGCCTTGGACCGTTTTTTAATACTTAGGAGAAATAATATGAATTCATAAGATTTTAAATATTTTATTTTTTTGTTAAAAAACAGTTATGTAGCTATATCTTTTAGCTAATTTCGATTCGATTCGATCGATGCAAAACTGCTTCCGCCTCCGATGATCCGACCGCACTAATTTACATTAATTCTGTAATAAGCGGACAAGCACCTGCAGCCTGCAGCAGCAGTTTAGGCCGCTCCCATCTCTAGCTGGCTTACGGATATTCACTATTGCGTTGCCATAGCAACTGCCGTAAACAAATCTAAGCGCGAATGCCGTTCATTCGAGGTATGAAATAGAGATGTGTAACTCAGGAGTGAGCAGGCTCAAAGAATCAGCTCAGTGAAGTGAGTCACTGAAGCAGCTCCGCGGTACAGATCTTTTTTGATTCCAACTCATCTCTCACTTACAGCGTAACGGAGTGGGAACGACTTGCGACGATGAAGAGCCGCAGAGTCACCGACCGCCGAAAAAGTCGAATTGCATTGCAATATGTGCCGTTTGTTACATTCTCGATACGGCGCGACTTAGCGGTCTTAACTCTTTAGGTTTCATCTTTTTATTTCGGCTGTTTAGATGTAAAATAAATACAAATATAGATATTAGATATGGTTGGAACTGTTCAGCGCCACTGATGTACCGAGTAAATTTGGTTGCTGCTGGGGTTGGAGTTGTTTTATACTTTATATTTAGTGTACCTAGGTGCATCTTTTATAACACGGCCATCAATAAAATCTTCACGCACTAACACTTGCAAGGCCCCCAAAATATTTCTGCACATGTCTCGAAATTCGTTATTGGTCTGTTTGGAAATTCATAAATGTTCTATAGGAAGTCGATATTGCCATTTGACTTTGCGCTCAGCGATTGGAAAGAAAAGCAGTTTGCGCTTGCGCAGTTCCACAATGGGCCCTGAGAGCATCAGTTTTAAAATATATAAGACTAGCTATGTATTTGGTTTATACGTAATGTAATATAAAATACATCAACTATATTTTGTAATGGCTGGGTGAGGCTGCTTTGGGCGTAGACTTCCAAATGTCTATATTTAAAGAATAAATAAAATATTTGTCGGTTCTATTTTTTTTAATACTTTATTTATATACTTGATAGTATTATTGCGACATACTGTTAATGAAACAATTCTGTTTTTGAAAATCATTTTGTCTCTTGATAATTCCACTGGAATTATGTATTAACACGATTTACTCACCTGTATTTCCCCCAGTCCATGTATGCCTGATATAAATATCCTAAAACGTTGAATTTGTCTTCTCTTTTCCTGAGGGATTTAAGCGAGCTCTTCCATTTTCTGACCGCCTGTTGTTGTTTGTGTTGGTTATACAGCTTTAAGCCCTGTTCGACCTAGAACAAAAATTATTTTAACACGTATATAAATATAGTTAAAAGAAGCCTAATTAGAAAATAGTATTTGATTTAATGTATACCGAGTGACACAGGTACAAAGAGGGTACAAGCCGCCTTTTTTTTTATTTCAAAAATATCAATTTGAAATTCTAGGCATTTCTATAAATACACAGGCAGCATTTTATATTTTAAATAGAAACTTGTATATTTGTATGGACTATCGTATTCAGCCTAAAAATAGATTTTCAACGATATATCACAAGTTAACTTTTATTTTAAAAATGACGGCTGGACAGCCATTTTTTTGAAAACTCAACATTGCCGCTTTTTATAAAAGATACAACACTTGTTTTGAACAGTCCAAAACAAAATTATTTCTTTAATCGTTTTGGGTACTGAGAGAATTTTTTATTTTTTTTTACTTTTCGTTTAATCGAAAGAGCATTTTACTCTTGATACAGTCATTTTAGCTGCAAAATTACCTTTTTAAATATGTGTCGAATGATTGCCTTTATTTCCAAGATGGCGATATGCCAGCCATTTTTGACAAATCAGGGTAGATTTTATTTAAAATAAATGGCTATTGCTATTTTATAGTCATTTTGGAAATAAAAGTTAACCTGTGATATATTTTTAAAAAGGTAATTTTAGGGCGAGAATGACTGAAAAAAATACGGTGCTATTAAAAATATTGGGGTAAATTGTCATTTCGGTAAAACAATAAGTGAAAAAAAATCTTTATTTCCAAAAATAGTTTTTAAATTGAAACGTTTTTCAAAAAATATGAAAATAAGCTTATTTTGGACTCTTTAAAACAAGTACCTACTTTTTGAAATTTCAAAAAATAAAACCGAAAGTAACATTTATTTATATATATATATATATATATATATATATATATATATATATATATATATATATATATATATATATATATATGTATATATATATATATATATATATATATATATATATATATATATATATATATATATATATATATATATATATATATATATATATATATATATATATATATATATATATATATATATATATATATATATATATATATATATATATATATATATATATATATATATATATATATATATATATATATATATATATATATATATATGGATATTGAGAGGGCAGACTTGAATATGTTAACAATTTTAATGTGTTTGTGAATCGCCCAACTATTTTAACCTCTTTTTGTATATGTATGTCAACAATATAATAATTAAGTGTACCTATTAACAATTGAACGGTCCAATGCAAAATGAACCTAAGTCACATTTTCGTCATTTTAGAGATATTGGCGCCATCTATCGTAATTTTTTCCGAGCTTTCTAATGGTCTAACTTAAATTACTCTAAGATGTTCCTAAGTCCAGATACAGGTATGGTAGCTTTGAAAAAAAAGGTCATTTCAATGCTAAAAGTGCCTAAGTCCACTACCGTAATATTTAAAAATTTACACTATAAGATGTACTTAACTGCATTCCAATATTGCAGATATCTTGCTGCGCTTCAATGTAAAATGTGCCTAAGTCGCCTATGCAATAACTCAGTATGCAGAGTTGTTTCAGTTGTTTTGTAAGCATTACAACGGTTGCACTATTCTAGTTTGTTCTCTTTAGATTCTTAAAATTACGTGTGTTTTAAGTGAAAGCGAATTTATTAGAAGAACATTAATTCATATCGGTTCTGTTCCACGTGCTGCCGACCATAATGATATACTCGAGGAAACAGAAGTCGACTCCGAGGCCGACGTATATGAATAACCCTTCAAATTTTCTGTGAATGGGCATATTATGTGTTATTTTTTTACTTTTGTTTTAAATTAAAATAAATTTAAGCAAATAACTTATTTCACTGCAATAATAGTCTTTTAAAACTTTAAATTTATTTTAAATTTTTGTGTTTAGTCAGTTTTGTCGTTTATTTTTTAAAAGTCAATGTTCTTAGTGTTTAATCTAAGTAAAACGAGATTTTGTTAATGTGGTTAATTAACGAGGTTGTAACAGCAGTCGTTTTTACTTTAATTTAACTGATTAAATCGTTCAAAAAGATACAATTTTGTAAAATCCTAAGGAACAAGTGTCCAGTTGAGAAGAAAATATCCTATAATTTTAGTTCTGTAATGTTTCTGTGATCATAAATTTCCTTTGGTAAAAAATGCAGCATCGAACTATTTACCATAATATTTCACCAAGCAATTAAAATATTCAATGATTCAATGACTTAGGTACTTTTTGCATTGGGCCCTTCAAATACGTAATTGTTCGATGCAATCTCCTGAAAGCAAATTTTGTTAATATTCCATTGATTCGGCCAAAACGTCTAAAAATTTAAATAATAACAGATGTCAACTATATATAGAGGGTGTCCCAATATAAGGGTTAATATTTTTACAGAATAATCAACGTCTTAAAACAAGTCTAAGATATCATGCAGATATATATTTATATCGAAAATTGCTTCGTTTTACTAAATATTGTCGAAACGTTTAAAAACTAGATTATGAAATGTAAATATTTTAGTAACTTTTATATAGTATATACTTAGCCATTTTATGATGTTTACTTTAATAAAGATTCGAGTTAATTTTCGTAACCATAGGATTACTTTAAACCCCGGTCATTCACTTTATATGAAAAATTCCAAGAGGGAAATATCTCAAACTGAGGGACTAGAAACATGATACTTAGCCACTTTATCCTGTTTGCTTAAGTGTAGATTTGTCAATTTTGGTAGGGTTAGGATATCTTTAAAGCCCCGGTCATTTACTTTTTATGGAAAATTGTAAGAGGGAAGTGCCTCAATCTGTGGGGCTAGAAAGTTGATACTGGTCATTTCATGTTGTTCGTTTTTGTAAAAATTTCAGTCAATTTTGGAAGCTTTAGGAAAACTAAGCCCAGTCATTCACTAGGGAGTGAGGAAGGGAAGTGCCTCCCATCTGAAAGGCTAGAAAATTAATGCTGGGTTAGATTATGCTGCTTGTTTTAGTTAGCAAATTGAGTCAATTTTGGTAGTCTTAGGATAACTTTAAACTCCCGGTCACTCACTTTTCATGAAAGATTGCAAGTCCGAGGTGCCTCAATCTGAGGGGCTAGAACGTTGGTACTAATCCATTTTATGCTGTTTGCTTTAGTGAAGAATTCAGTTAATTTTGGTACCTTTAAAATAACCTTTATGCTGCTTGTTCTAGTAAACATTTGTCCCAATTTTTGTAGCTCTATGATTTTTAAAATGTTCAGATATTCGTTTTTCTATTTGGTGGTTATCAAATTACCCGTCATTAAATTATCATTAAAAACAACATGACGTTGACAGTTTACAGGAAACATTTTAAAGATCGAAGTATGTGGTTCTATATAGATAAAATTAATGAAGCACAGTATAAATAGATAAAATGAATGACGCACCGTATAAATGGCAAACAGAGATTGGTACTACAGTTTCAGAAACCTTGCTTATCGCGTACATTTAAGCTTATGGTTTATGTTGAAGTCGACTATTTTTATAAAGGAAAATATAAGTATTTTGAAGTATCCGAAACCACGAGCATTTTTGAAAAGAAAAAATGACGGTTATATCCCCAAAAATTTCAAGGTGTTTTCCACGGAAAAATGTTCAGGCTTGAAGCCTCCGATAATATGTATTTATTGATAAAGGTCATATGGAAATTAAAGTTGCTGGAACGTGCCCTTCTTATGAACTTTGTAAAATAAAAGTGAACAATTTTAAGTCATAAAGTACTAATTGTCGCTATTCTTGATAAAAAAATGGAATGTCACGTACATAAGTAGGTACAGAGTGTCTGGTTATATTTTAAATGGTACCATTCTCTAAGTTTATTATAATTTAAATACAACAATGTTTGTGTTTTATCAGAATCATTAGAACTTACAAAAAAATCAAACAAAAAACAATCGGAAAGTTAACAAAAGAGCATCAGCTTCGTTATTTTAAATTGAACACCCTGCGTATATAAATATGATAGGATTATAAATATGCCAGGTTTGATACTTTATCTTTAAAGATACCGGAGAAATTTGAGAAAAATCTTGCCATAAGGGGTAATGTATTCCCATTCACATAACTATGTAGTGGATCGTTATCCGTCTCTTTCTTACACAGAATTAAACAAAAGCAAATAAATAGCTATTACTATAATTATTAGCCATTAAAACCGTACCCTCTATTCTAGAGAAAAACAGATAAATTCAAATACAACATGATTTAGACACTAGATACATAAAAATCTGTCTAGTACTGTCCTAATAATTAAGAAGAAAAATATAACAGGGCCCTACCTTTCTTTTCGCTATGCTATGTCTTAATTTTGCTCTACATGCATGGAAACAGCCAAAAGTACAGATAGGTGTTCTAGGTGTTCGAACTTCCGTGTAGGTATCCCGATGTAAGCTGGAGTAAGAATCATTCCAGGGCCAGCCGTGATCTAGTCCATCCAGTGGATGTCTGGATCCGTCAGGTGATGCCAGAAGTCTTGTTGCCGACAGTTGATGACTAACTCCGGCACCCGACGTGTGATAGATGTTGTTGAAGTTGCTGGAAAATAGATTTGTTAATGATAACATTCATACTAAATATCTGTATGCAAAGCAAGCAGGTAAAAGTATGTTAATGAAATCCAATAAAACGGATTTCCTCCTTTTTAGAGGACAGGCAGAATGTCGTTCAAGGTATTATTGAACTGATATAAAGCTCCAGAAATTTAGTTCACAGGTAAATTTAAAATTTGGGAGAGATGAAAGGAAGGATATTCTCTAAAGTTTTTTGAAGAACGCAATAATCCTTACTAAGATTTGTTTGTAGGAATTAGTATTAAATACAAACATGCCTGGGACACACAATTCAAATGATGATGCTCAGTGCGGGCTCTGTCTTTGGACCGGCAATTTGGATTTTTGAGTTAATATAGTATTTGTATAAATTTAGGCCATGTTAAAGTTGTGCTTAAAATCTAATATTTTATTTATTTCAGTATTTAGAATGCTGGATTTTTTCTTAAAAACTATATCATCAAGCAAAAAAGAAAAGTTTAATCTACTAGCATTTGAAATAATCTAATATTCTTGGTTGCGTGGTCTCCATTCTCAAAACAGTGTGAACAGGTATTCTGCTATATTTATAAACGCCTATTTAACTTCCCTTATTTTCGATCAGTTTGGGATATATCTTAAGCTACTACTACTTATGCAATATGTTGACGCCCAAAAAAATGTACAACTATATATAACATTACAACTTCGATAAAAAAATGAAAATGAATATTTGAATTCAGAATTGAGATGATATATGTAAATTTGAATGGGCAAACTATCAGCTCAGAATATATAAGAACCAGAATACCAACTCACAAACGCCGCCTTTGTAGTTACGGAGTCAAGTTGCCGTGACCTCACCTTTCATCGTTTTCATTTTTCAGGTCCGAACTTAAAGCTTTTAATAATACTAGAGTAAGTTAAGCACATCCAGGGACGGACATATGGAGGGGATAGGAGGGAGCGCACTCCCCCAATAAGTGATTCTGTGATTATTTCATGCGTCATGAATTTGTTTAAAAAAATTAAATTAAAATAATTTTCTTTAAAGCCGAAGGGTCCAAAACAAAATATGAATGATACTAGCTACACAAAAGAGCGAACTTTTTTTTAATTTTCAATGTTGGGTTTTGTTCACTCACTTACTTACCTTCCCTATAATTTCTCTTCGGTTCGTCCCTCTGCACATCACTGTAAAATATGTAATATTTGCAAGCGTCATTCAATTCATTACCCCACACCAGTGATTTATATCATAAATTCCTTACTAAAAAGTTGGTTTTATACGGTGTCCGTAAAAAAGTGTGGACTTTAAATTAAACTTTCACCGATTTCCTACAAAAAACTAATAATAAAATTAATTTGAAAATATGTGCTAGAATTAAGAAATTTTGTGATGAACTGGGAATATTATGGTACGAATTCCAGAATGCGGAAAAAAAAGGTGGCCAAAAATTACCTTTTCAGGATATTACAGATCTTAACATTTTAGGCTCCCTAGATGCGAAAAAACATATTTACTCGATTCCGTCTGTCTGTCAGTTCGCAGCATAGAACAAGAGCTACTTTACTCGATTGACTTCAATTTTCTTCGAAAATTAAGGATCAAATGGGGATGATCTAGTAACGCTTGGTAAAAATCTAAGTGGTGAAACAAAATGGCGGTCTAGTGAAATGTTAAAAAAATATTGGTAAAAAATTAATTATCCAGTTTACCTTAAATGTTGTACAAAATCATGTGTTTGGTATGAATTCAAGACGGCAAAACAAAATAGCGGCCCACTAAAATATTAGAAAAATCAAATTTTGTACAAACATTAAGTGGGATATAGAGATAAACTGGTAAAATTGTGGTAAGAATTCAAGATGGCTGGCCAAACAAAATGTTTAAAAATTCAATATAAAAAACCTTCTTATTCAACTGGCTTCAAATTTTGTATAAAAATTAGGGATAATTGGTGAAATTTTGGTATGAAATCAACATGATATCAGCAAAGTGGTCGGTCTAATGGAATTTAAAAAAATGTCAGTGTAAAAACTACTTATTTAATTTATTTTAATTTAAGCCTAAAAATTAAGCATAGCAGTGGTAAAAACTGATAAAATATCGGCACGTATCTAATATGGTGGAACAAAATGGCGTAGGTGAAACGCCGGAAATGAATTCCAATTTGACACGGTCGAAACACAAGGACCATGATTTTTTAACAGTATTGTGTTACTAAATTACTGTGTGCGGACCTCACTTGGGTCACACTTCACTATTCCTTATAAAAGGAAAGCTAGCTAAATATAGATTTTATGTTATTTTACATGTAAGTATCTTAAAGGTAGTCACAGTAGATGTCATGAATCTAACGGTATGTTAACTATCGATAACTAGAAATTCTATTTTTAAATTTTTTTATTTTACTACGTTACAAAAGTTCGAGATTGGATTTTACGGTTCGAAGTCACAACTCTGACTGTCGGTAAAAATCCAGTACATTAGTTGAAATAAAGTAACTAATGACATGTTTGCAAAAAAGGAACGCTATATCAGTAGGTTGGCTATGGTCTTCACTACAGGGTATGATGTAACTCCTCCCCCAAGGGCTTCAACTCTACGGTTATCGGGGTTTATTTGGTTTATAACATCTTTAATGAAGATAGAATTGTCTCTGTAAGCGGTTTTTTCTGCAACCATTCCTATTTGATTTAATTTAGATTCCAACAGTTTTTCGTTAACCCTAATTTGTTGAATAGTGACCTTGAATTTTTTAATTATTCTCACAGATATTGAATTTTCCTTTAACATGTTTAAATTTGCCGTATTTTGATTATATTTTGAAGTTCAAAAATGATTTTATTATACCTTTCCCCATAGTATACGTCCAAGTTTCCCGTTATAGATTTGCCTATTATTGTTAATTCTACCAATTAAGTTTTCTTTTGCCTACGATAGCTTTTCGTTGATTTTAGCATACAAAAGTTTTGCATTTTGTTTGTGATCGCTGATATAATCACTTAGTAATAATTGATCGATATTAATATCAAACGGGTCGTCAGTTGTTATGCGCCCATTAATTACGTCACTCGGTTTCAGTGTAGTAGAGGAATGTATTGAGTTATTGTAGGCCAGAATGGCATATATAATTTTTTGGGAAACAGGTGTACTTTTAAATTCTTGGTTATTAAGAAGATGTATGTGTTCAGCAAGTGTTAAGTATAGTCTTTCGATATGCCCATTTGATTGAGAATGATGAGGGGAACAAAAATGAATTTTTATTTTGTGAAGTTGTAGGAGTTTAGTAACAACCGAATTTTTAAACTTCGTACCGTTGTCAAAAATAATTTGTTTCGGTAATTTATGGTGGGAGAAATAGAAAAGAAGATTGTCCATGATTTCTGTTGAAGCAAGTGATTTTAAGAGATATGCTTGAGCGTACTTAGAGAAGCTGTCTATGATGGTTAGAAATTTAGTTTGCTCTAAGGGATATGTATCTAGGTGGACAATTTCAAATGGCTCGGTCGGCGTGGGAGTTACATTAATTTTCATTTTGACTGGGCGACGCTCATATTTGCTAGTTTGGCAAATTTCGCAATCGTTTATGAAAGTTTGTATTGAATTTTTTAAGTTGGGCCAATTATATTTAATTTTGATTTTTCCAACGTTTTATCGATTTCTCGATGGCTTGATTTACCTTCATGGTAGTTTTTGATAATTTCGGGTATGTCTTGTTTTTCGGTCACATCGATAAACAGGGCTTTAGATTGATAGAAGGCTACCTAAAGTTTTTGTCATTACTTCTGAGAATGGTTCATATGTATCGGGGTTTTCGAAGCAACCGTAATACAGTTTTTTCTGGTACCACGAATTGTTTTATTAGATTTAAAACGTCTTGTTTAAAATCGTTTTTGTAAATTTAGGCAATGATTTTCAGTTTCTTTTCAAACAAGATTATGATTTTAGGTTTCGCAGGAGAATGTAAAACCTCTTGTATGACCAATTGGTTGGCACCATAATTGACAGCGATATCTAATATGGGAACACCGGCGACAGGGTCATATGACGCATTCGAGTGAACCGTGATGTCGTCATCATCCGGTTCAGCCGCCGGAATAACTGGAGGTTCATCGTCCGCGTGAACCATTATAGATATTTGATCTATATTATGGCTTGCCTTTTCGCTGTTTTCAGTGGTGTCGCTATTTACGATAAGTACTCATAATCGCCATTTTCTGTGCTGATATTTATACAATTAAGCTCAGTTTTGGTTTTATGAAAAGACAATTTTATTTTAGAATATGGTGTAATCAAAAATCCTTTATCATAATAACTAGTGTGAAGTAATTTCAGGTTATCGATTCTAGTTAGACCATCAAATAGGTCGTGGAATTTTAATAAATAGAATTTAAGATCAATCTGTTGTGGTAATTTAAAAATTTTAGATGCTGGTATCGTGGCACTATGCTTATGGGCGGATTTTTGGAAAACACTGGAAACGATAAAAGGGTAGTTCTTCACATAATTTGGGAAATATTTGAAAGCTAAGTCAGGACTAATAAATGATTTAGCCGATCCTGAATCGATCAAAAGTTTAAGGTTGTATTCAGGAAATGTGATATACCACAATTAGTGGTGTTTAGGGAAATGACCTGGTTTATCAAATTTGCTCGGTCTCTTGTGAGGAATCCTGAAAATTTTGGCTCTGTGTTTCGTTTTCAGTCTGCGATTGTATTTGATATGCATCAGAGTGTTCACTAAGTGAGTAGCTCTGCCAATACTCTCCGCTATTGGTTTATTGAGAATAATTGTGATAGGTCAGGGTCATAATGCGGGTTATTGTAGTTCGTATCACTGTCAAAGCAGGAGTTAGTTTCAGTATTGTACAGTTCTTGGAATATAAATTTAAGACGCGGTGGCTGATACTGATTTTGTTGATGGGAAGTACTGGCCGACTCATCTCGTCTTTGAATAGAATGTGTTACTACACTCATTGGTGTTGGCTTAGGTAATGGTTGAAAAGAATTAGGTTTAAATACATTTTTTCGTGGTCTATTCAAATTGCCAGTATTATTTTGACTCCCGAATGGAGGTCTAAAATTCATTTGGGGCCTGTTTGTGTTAGGTAGTGGTGAAATGTTTTGCCAAAATTGCTTAGAAATATTTTAATGTATATTTTAAAGCTTATGGAAATTAAAACGCAAAACCAAATTAATACGTCTGAGGCCCCCACATACTGGCAACACGACCGTGATACTGAGTTAAGCTCCGCCAAAATCTCTCGATGGATCAAAACTATACTGAAAGATGGGAAAGTTGGGATCCTTTTAAGGAATCTTTTATCTTACTTTGGCCTGCGGAAGACAACTAATAAAAGATCTGCTACGGCTACGTTACGATTGTATTAAGCTAACTATATGTCAATTAGTTCCCAACAGAACGATATGGGAAAAGAGGAAAATTTCGGATGATATAGATTGGCAAATTGTTAGCTTTTAGACCAGCATAATCGCATGTTTGGTTATATTTACAAATTGTGTATGTTTCTTAAAGATTTTGAAAAAGGGTATTCTAAATAAAACCCGAAAAGTAAATAATTCTGTTTTATTGTTAACTAACTACATATTCCACCCGCTATTAAAAGACATATAACTTTAACTTCACAATTAAAATATAGATCAACAGGTAAAACAAACATAGAAAAACTGCAAACAATTTTCTTCGAAAACTGTTTTTTTAAAAGTAAAATGTTTTGATATTTATTTAAATATTAGATGTTTCATCTCCCAATGTATTAATGGAAAATGTTGTATAAATTCTTCTTTGCAACAAAACAAAAACCAAAATTCAAGTAGTTTTCTACAATAGTGTTGATACAATTACCAAACTCAAAAAACAATTAGCAAATAACTCGTTACAAAAATCCTTAATGTTTAATGTATATATTAATAAGGTTGTTTTATATTTTTTATTTATTAAATTACGATTTGAAGCTAAAATTGTAAAAATCTTCTGTAATATGTTTAGGATTCCAAGAATCTGCGACAGACAAAATACTCTCATATGGAACGGGAGATGTTTTTATTATCTTCAAATTATAAAGTGCTATTGATTTGTCATATATCCTAAATTGCTTTATATAAGTCGAATTCACAGTCAGTTAAATCAACCTAACAGATTTCATTATTGCAATACATCGAACGTAAACAACTCGAAGTTTAACTCGTTTTATGTTATTTCCCATTACCCTTCGCAGTTGAAGGGGCATTTCGAAACTTTGCTTTGCCATTATTGACGCAAGTTCGTATTTGCCCTTGTCATTCCGATTTATTTCCCAATAGTTTTATTAAATGCAGTCCATTGAACAGTAAAATGACAAGTTATTTCTTGTATGTATTTTCAAATCTCAATTAAGGGGATATCGGAGATTCAGCCAAATACAAAATATGGCGATTGGCCTTGAAAATTGCGTCGTTGTTTAATAAAAAAACCGTTGTGTATCTTTGAATAGTTAATGTAGTTTTGAATAGTTAAAATATAATTTATCTAAATTTTATACATAATCAAAAAAAAACATAAAAAAATTAAACATGAAAAAACATTGACTTTGAGACAATTTTAACGAAAAACAAATTTTTACTCCGGGCAATTTTTTCATCGTCGGATAATAATACGCTGAAAAGTCGACGCTTTTTAAAGTTCCTCCGATAACCTCTTAATATTGAAAATCGTGATTATTATCTTATATTAGTCAAAGTAAAAGTTGTGCAGTGATTATTTACACCTCTCTTTGTTTGTCATTGTAGCGTTTATTAATATATATTATTAAGATTAATAATGTCGGCCATTGCAAGCAGATAACGTGTCACTCAGAAATAAAAAATGGCGCTGGTCGCCTAAGATTGCACGAGGCATCTTCAGGGATATTTAAATCCACGAAATCTGAACACTGATTGAATTCGGAGAGATTCAGGCGAGCTTTTATCCAAGACTTGTTCTCGCCGAACCGTGATCCTGTATTAAGATCAATTTCCACGTGTAATGTAAACCGTAACCCGTATCTCTGTTAAAGTTTTTTTGTAATGTTTAAACATTTCAATAGATTCTCTAACTTATCGTTAATAAAATCCTGGAACCCATAATAGAACCTTGGTTTCTTTTTTCATTTATAATATGGTCAGTTGTATGCTGGTGTTCAGCTACAGTAGACTGAACAATTTGTTTCTTTTTCATACATCGTTCATGTTCCTTAAGTCTAGCTGATATTGAGCGTCCTACATATACTTCTACACAGGAGCAAGGAATTTCATATACTAATTTTGTTTGAAAAGGTACAATATCGGGGATCGCAAGCATTGTCCAATCTTCTTATGTGTATTGACGATTGTACGTATGTTGGGACCGCCGAAATAATCATCCTATTTTGTCTGTAGTGGCATGTATGTAGGGAAGAACAACACTACATAACGGTGGCTCCTTATCGTTCTCTTTTCGCGTAATATCTTCAGAGCAATAGCCACTCCCTCTCAGAGCTTCGGTCAGTTTCGAAGTTTGCGATGTTAGAGAATCTTGATCCGAAATCAAAATGGCTTTTAATACTAATGAGTTATTAACCGATTTCTTTTGTGATGCATGGTGGTTGGAATTTGCAGTTAGGTATCTATTTGTATGGGTTTTCTGTACATAGAATGTCCTAATGTACCATTTTCCTTCCTTTAAACAAATACATCTAGAAACGGAATCGTTCCATTGGAGTCAATTTCCATTGTAGATTTGGCAATATTCGGAACAGTAAGAAGAAGTTGCGTGTCCGCATGTAATAGTTTGAAAAAGGAATAAGGCAATACGTGATGATTTAGGTACAAATGTCCGTAAACTACTAGAAATTTACCTGAAATTAGCTTTTAGACTTAAAGGAACCATATATGTAACTTTGGACAACATCACCAATGCACATGCAGAAAAGAGTTAACTAAAGCAACAAAAGAAGTTTGAAGTACTTCTGAACAGAAAAAATCCAGTGAAACCTCCGCTGAATACAATTATCAACTTGTCGTCGAAGCCGTGAACCGAAGCAGAACATTCCGTCCTTTCCAAAGACCAAAATTTCGCATTAGCACCGAGTAGCATTCCAGTAGAAGGCATAGTATCCTCGTTTAAAGCCGCAATCAAAAGATTACCAGTGGAGCAAGCCGGTGAATTCAGGTATTTAGACAGCGAAGATCATTAAGAATTCAAAACAAGTAGGGGTGAATCTTTTCGCATCCGAAAAAACAACTATTAAGACCTTAAATAAAAACGCAGACATTCTGATCCTTCCAGCACATAAAGGTAATGTCACAGTCGTCATGGACAAAACGGAAGAGGTTATTCAGTTTTTGGACAACAACACCTATAAGGTTATGTGAAGGCTTCTCTTAAATCTACATATTTCATTTTTCAAAGAACTTTTTATGAACAAATCTAGGGGGCAGCTATTGGATCTTCTCTATCACCTGTGATAGCGAATATATTTATAGAGGTCTTTGAGGATATTGCTCTCATATCCGCTCCTCTAATTCCAAACCAGTGGTTCAGATATTTAGATGATACTTTTGTTGTTTGTGGAGAAGTGTATGTGGGGAAACAGGACGCTTAATGTCAACTAGACTTAAGAAACATGAACGATGTATTAAAAAGAAACAAATTGTTTAATCTCCTGCAGCTGGACACCAGCATACCACTGGCCATATTATATATGTAAAAGAAACTAAGTTACTACCACCGGTTCCATGATTTTATAAACGAAAAATTAGAGAATCTATTGAAATTTTTCAACAGATACGGTTTACGGTCTACATCACACGTGAAAACCTATCTTAACACCGGAACCTAGTTCGGCGAGCACAAGTCCGCTGAATTTCTCCGAGATCGTTCACTGTTCAGATCTCGTAGAGTTAAAGGTCCCTGAGGATGCCTGGTGCAATCGAAGGCGAAAAGTCGAATAGTAATTCCAATTTGACACGGTCTGATCCCAAGAACCATGAATTAATAAATATATATATATATATATATATATATATATATATATATATATATTATCCTCCAGAACTCTTGTGCGGTTTTCCATTCCTTTTAACGGAATTGTCCAGGACATGAAGTTATCGCATGGTAAGTGATCCAAGAACTTTGAAATACCTTCTGCAATCAGATTGCATTTACTGCTACAATCTGCTAGTGCAAACCCAAACCCGGTTGCAGAGGGGTTGAGTTCGTGTTCAAGAACCAAAGTTTGTCCACCGGCGCGACTCAAACGCTACTGCTTTCAAACTGTTGCATCTGCGATGATGCGCAGATCAGAGATTTTTTCTTAGTTCTAGGAAATTTTTAAACACCCAAGGAAAAATGGAATATTCTTCCTGATTTAAGGATTTTTTCGTTTTGTTCTTTTTATATGAATTTTCTCTATTTTTGATATTCACTAGACCAATTTTATTTATTTAAAAATATATAAATACGAAATGACACTTTCCCGATTTTGCTATTTGAAACTGTACACCCTGGTTTGTTGTATGCTAGATATGCGATATAACAGGCCAAAAAATGTACTGCACCTCACCGAACGCGTACCGTCGATGACTATTAACGCCATAATAAACTGTCACAGTATGTAAAAAGAAAACTTGCGGAGGTTTTTACCATTTAAATGCGATTGGCAATATTAGTTTTATATATGATATGGTTTTCCCTCACATCTAAAAAAATCATCAAGGGAGAGTTTTATCTTGTTTCAAATTTTTACTTACAGCTGCAAATTATATGCCGAAATGGTTCCTTTTCAATGATGCGTTTTTAAAATTCCCTGATATTTCTTATGCAGGATATTATACAAATGAAAAGAAAAATATATGCATTTCAACAAAATTAATTTAAAAAAAATTAGGAAGATTCTGGGGGTGTTTGTTCTCCTCTAGGTATTTTTAATTTGATCCATTTGGCATCACTGAAAGTTAGTCATTTTTGGTGCGAGAGTTGTAGGTATACGCTTATAGTAATCATAGTGATCAGGAAGTTTGCTTTGTTTATATTGTTTAAGTGCTTTGTTTCTAAGTTTTTGAAGTAATTTTAACATTTTAATTTTTATGTTTTCAGGTTCAATACAAAATGAGAAGCAGAAATAATTTACATTTAAATTCCAAGGGTTTTTCCGCTTATGAACTTGCTCACACTTCATTTAAAAAATGTACATTTTAATTTTTATTTTACTCAATATACAAACAAGTCAAAAACATAAAATTATTTCTTTCACGTTAATATCCAGTAGGCCATTCTCGAGCTCTTAGTACTACTGTCGTCCATCTATAGGCACGCTGTTTATTAAGTTATTAATGTAGTATTGTGAAATGCCTTCTCTTCTTTCTCGTTTAGATAAGTAAGACATTTTTTAGGCGTGATAATAGATGTTCGATGGGACTTCGAATAAATATACTATAGTCCAAGATCGTCTTACGTCGTTTACAATTTATGTAATAGTTATATACGGGACACCCCGTGCATCCTATTTGTAGAACTAGTACACACACATACTATTTTAAATAACCAAAATATTAGGTTCTGTTCCATATTTAATGTGTATGCTAAATTATTAGGATTATTTTCATTACGATGTTTGTAACATGAATTGTAAAATATACATTTAGTCCAGTCAGTGAATACCCAGATAGGGGGTGTAGAGTGTTTGGAGGTGGGCAGAGTACTTCATGTCAGGGAGGTGTTTGGGGTAGTTAAAAGGTCTGGAGTCTACGATATAAGCCAGGCGCAGAAAAACTTTAAAACCGGTTGGTTTTTCTGCTATAACTCTGAAACTATTGATCCTACAGAAAAAAAAAATACTTCCCTTTTTTAAAGAGGAAGATGTTATTTGGCTTGTTCTATAATAGGGAGAGACCCTCAGCACCTACAAAGTCACAAAAGAACCATTTTCCCTCGCCACATGTTGACCTACTTCCTTTTGAAAGAGTTTGGCAAGGGTCAGCAGCGTTGCCAGGTCGGACGAAGCCGAAATCGTGAGACTGCTCATCAAAAGATCGTGAGAAATCGTAGGAAATCCTCTATTATTTACCCATAACCTTATTTTTGCACTTCTTTAACTCTTGGTTACTACTTATTTAATTATTATGATACAAAATATTGGCTTAATCACTTCCTTTTAATTAATATTAGATGTGAGTGCTGATAAAAATTGAAGACTATTGCTGCAACTTGCCTTATGTGCGATACAAGCATTGATTTACCAGGTAATTTGCGTACCTACTCATCATGTATTGAAAGGTTCCTAGTGCACAATAACCCTAAGTAGTGATCTGAACATGGATTTACTTTTAGAAGCCCTTTTCATTTCAGAATAGGCGGGAAGTGTAGTTTAAACTAAAATAAAGACTTGACTGTAAAACTGAAGAGTACTGATGATTGCTTTGTGAATGCCACAAACGTCCATTTACCAGACAATTTGCGTTCCTACCTCCTGAATAGTGCCAATTCTTTCTAAAATCAGTGGCCTTCATTAAGGCTGACATCTCAACCCTACCACCAACTGAGAGGGCAACGAAGGATCACGCCCACAGAGTATATTACCAGATACAGTAGTAGATGCGGAGGGAGCTTCCGTCTGAGGTTTGGGAGAAAGGAATTCCTGGTTGGGAAAAAAATGGGGAGCTCTTACCTAAACTTAAAGATAAAAATGCCGCCTCCAATGAAATTCATCGGACTATATTCTATCGCTGCCAGAGATATTGCGATATAGATTGGTGTAGCTGCTAAAAAGCATCGTTAAACTGTACGGCAGCATGCCTGAACTGCTATGAAAACTGTCTAAACGCAGTAATCATCAATGAAGATGAGGAAGTCGAAGAGTTCGACCCGATTGCCGTTTCATTTAACGACTCCAGGTAACATGCACATTTTGTTTCAAATATAATTTGCAAATGGTAGAATGATATTTATTAGACATTCATTCCTATAAATTTCGGCGTTGACAGTCCCACGAGTGATAAATAATTCTGTTTTGCCATTTCTCATAATACCCCCGAATATGGTTAAACCTCCGCCACCAAAGGCCTCTTCAGCAGTTATATTTTCTTCGTTATACCTTGTATTCCTTTGGCGCCACACCGTTATTCGTCCATCCGAATGATATAAAGTTACTCTGGATTCATCAGTAAATAGACAATTAGACCAGTTATCCAAATTCCAATTAATATGTTCCGTGCACCATTCGAGTCGGGAAGCTCGATGCTGTGGTAAAAGTCGCACACATCTGGCTCGTTTTCGATTCCTGAAAGCAACAAACACGGTTGACAAAAGTAAGTTGTCTTAATAAGTCATTACTAGTAGTAAGCTGATTATAAAATAATAAAATTATGAAGCACTTGGGAGATATACGTATAAATACGATTTTTCCCGATTTTGTTTTTATTTTTTCCTTTATAATAAGTAGTATTAAAAATTACATATTTATTGTCACTTCTTCCCCTTTACAGAACCTCCGAAATCGTTTAAAATTTTATCAATTTTTAGACTGCATATTAATTAGCACCAAATTACGGAATTTTCCCTTAATTTAACAAATTTTATATCTTTACGGTTTTTGAGATCCTACCTCTGCATACACTCGAGTTTGTAATACCCTGTATAAAACCATCCATTTAAATCTCAAATAATTCATTTAAGTAAATTTTAATATCTAAATAAGTATTTATTTATTTACCTAAGCCCGTTTTTGTTGAGTTTTCTTCTCACCGTGGAATTGTTTACGAGAACACCTGTTTCTGCTCGTAAATTTGAATTAAACCAAGAAGAACTACGTAAGGGGTGAATTCTAGCTTGTCGAATCAAGTTACGTTCCATTGGGAGAGTAATTTTCGGAGGCCTACCACCACTTGTTCGGTATCTGTGAGACCCAGTTTCATTCATCCTTTGTTGTAAACGGGTTATCACACTAGGGTGTACATTGTATAGTCTTGCAACCTCAATCTTTTGCATTCCTTCATAAATAAGCCTCAAGCAATTTTCTCTTTCGATCTCGGAAAGTCTTCGCATTTTTCACATTTGTATTTAGTCTGACAGATTACCAACGATAAACATTCAGTTGACATGGCTATTCAATTATGTCATTTATTTTTTCATAGCCGCCTTGCAGGAAACTTCTCTAAATAAAAGAAGTTATTTATCACGGTTTTTTGCAATGTATACAACTTAAAATTTTGACAATAACGTGTTCCTAATAAGGGCGGATCTAGGATGATGTTAAGGGGGGGGCGAAAATAAATAAAAATATGAAAAAACGTGAGGTTGCAAGACTATTCAATGTACACCCTAGTGTGATAACCCGTTTACAACAAAGGATGAATGAAACTGGGACTCACAGATACCGAACAAGTGGTGGTAGGCCTCCGAAAATTACTCTACAAATGGAACGTAACCTGATAGAACACACCCCTTACGGAGTTCTTCTTGGTTTAATTCAAATTTACGAGCACAAACAGATGTTCTCGTAAACAATTCCACGGTGAAAAGAAATCTCAACAAAAACGGGCTTAGGTAAATAAATAAATACTTATTTAGATATTAAAATTTACTAAAATGAATTACTTACTTGAGATTTAAATGCCGCTGTAGGATATATACAGGGTATTACAAACTCGAGTGTATGCATAGGTAGGGATCTCGGAAACAGTAAAGATATAAAATTGGTTAAATTAGGGGAAAGTTCCGTAATTTGATGCTAATTAATGTGCAGTATACAAATTGATGAAATTTTAAACGATTTCGGAGATACCGCAAAGGAAAAAAGTGACAATAAATATGTATTTTTTTTATTACTACCTAAATAATTATAAATAAAGGAAAAAATAAAAACCAAATCGGGAAAAATGGTATTATACGAATATCTCCCAAGTGTTCCTTAATTTTAAACAGCTTACTACTAGTAATGACTTAAAGACAACTAACATTTGTAAACCGAGTAGGTATGTTGCTTTCAAGAATCAAAAACGAGCCAGATGTGTGCGACTTTTACCACAGCACCGAGCTTCCCGACTCAAGTGGTGGACAGAACATATTAATTGGAATTTGGACAACTGGTCTAATTGTCTATTCACTAATGAATCCAAAGTTACTTTATACCATTCGGATGGACGAATAACGGTATGGCAGCAAAGGAATACAAGGTATAACGAAGAAAATATGGCAGCTGAAGAGGCCTTTGGTGGCGGAGGTTTAACCATATTTGGGGGTATGATGAGAAACGGCAAGACAGAGTTATTTATCACTCGTGGGACTGTCAACGTCGAAATTTATAGAAATGAATGTTTAATAAATATCATTCTACCATTTGCAAATAATTTTGGAATCGATTTTATCTTAGCTGATGACAATGCAAGGCCCCACCGAGCTAGAACCGTTATAGAGACTTATTTATAATGTGTTTAAATAAGCTTGTTTTATTTCATAAAATACAAAGGGTATTTGAAGTAGGTATTAAAAAAAGTGAAAGGTCTACTTATTATTTTCAAAAAAAAAAGTGTATAAATCTGGCAATAGTGCCAATGCATTTAAAATTGTCTTATTATGCCAAATTGGCTTCGACTTAATTCGGTGATTAGTGGGCTATTTTAATTATTCCATTTTATAGCACGGCAATAGCTTGGCAGAAAATTGAAATGTATGGTTTCTTAATATAAAACACTCAGTATATCAATATCGAAACATAACATGTATCATATCTTTTTAGTTTTTGGCTGAACAAACCAAAAATTGTGAAAAATTTACTGGAATATCAGAATGTAGCCGTTTCTTAATTAGTTATTAAATAACGCCCTGTATATTCAATAATAAATGCATTTAAGACAAAACCTAAAAAAGCGTTTCGACAAAAGGATTAATTATTTTCAAAAATTCTCACAAAACTGGCGAGCTTTCATTATTTTAGATTTGACAAGAGATTCAAGGAGGGAGTGTACGAAATTCAACCAAAATATTAATTTCCAATTTTGTTATTTCTCTTTTACTTATGTTACACCATGTATACATTGCTCCTATGAATATGATTACAGGCATAAATACCCATAATAAATCAAGTGACCAATGTCCGACTAATGTACAGGGTGTCGTGTTGAAGTGTTAATAATGTAACGATGTCGTTTTTTTCGAAAAAACCCTGTATATTGAAAACAAGTGAAGATACGACAAATCGCTACAAATTGTTTTTTTGCATCTTGCCAAAGATCATTTTGGTAGAAAAAAGAAAACTTAAGAGTTGCTGTAACAAGTTCTCGCTCTTAACAAACATTTAAAAAAATAAGACGGTGTCATCTCACACCCTGTATAATAAAATGAAACGCACTTTGAAAAAATACATAATACTGGGCTTTTTTTCAAAACATATCTCCATAATACGCTGAAAACCGTAGCCCAATATCTCTCATCCCTGAAAAGTTACAGCAATTTGAATTTTACACAAAAATTTTAGAATTGCAGTTATTATGCACAGCAGTTTATTTGGTTTCGGTCCATTTTAGAAAAGAAGATTTAGGATGTTGTGAAATTTAGCTCTATGACTACTTTTGGTTTATAATTTGTATCTTAGGGCTGGAGTGAACAAAATCAAAATTTCAGCATTTCCTTAAATTAGAATTTGATGCTCTACAATTTTCATTATATGATATGTTTCCTTTGGAGTAGACATTTTTGAGTCGGAACTTAAAAAAAATAAATTTTTAGCCAAATTGGCAGAAATTGCCAAACTTTTACGATCGATTACGTCCAAATGACTGCACCAATTCTGATGCTTGAAGAGGTTGTTCGACGCGAAATTTTATGCTAAAAAAGGAAAGTATACTAATAGCTTCTGAGTTCTAGGTAGGAAACGAAAAAAAGTAAAACATTTCGGTCGTTTTTGAGCCCCCCTGCAGCGGCTCACTTCCTAGACTCCAGGACTTTTGAGATATTTACCTCCTAACTATCCCAAATACATCCCTGAAGTTAAATATTCTGCCCTTCTTCATGCACTTTATAATAATTCATTTTTAGTACAAGAGAATACAAAGGAATGTCTATAAATATAAAAACCTCGTTATAAAAGCTTTCAGTCCCATTCTTAAAACCTAACGAGAATTATCTTTTAATAACATTCACAGAGACAGTAAAATGCCATAAGCCAATGTTGTCCATATAGATCTCTAGTAATAACTTAGCAGGCGGCAAGGACCACTTTTCCTATCCTTTTATATACAAAAGATGTCAAGTGGCGTGGTATACACGGCCGGAATCTGACATTCACTTGACGCTGAAATAAATCAATTATATCAAAATAAATGGGGACAAATGCTTTTACAATTGTATTATATACCATTATGTTGTTGAACTAAATAATTTACCTAAATATCATAAGCCTTTCAAGCAAATAAACAGGATTCAATTTGAGTCGAATTTTCTCAAAACACTGCAACAATAAATAGATAAAATATAAGCCAGTCGACAACTTATATAAGTTCATTACTTGTATTCAGTTGGTATAACAGAAGATACTAAAAAACCTCATTTGTGAATTTTAGAAGATCATATACAAGGCGATACCGATAAAAATGAAAATTTTTGTTTGTAAAGATATTTTCAAAATTCTCCAATATTTTCAGAATATAAAAGGTATAATTAAAATACACTGTTTTTGAAAGTTTGAGTCAAATCAGAATCATAGAAAAATTTTTACAACTTAAAATAGGCTCATTTTGACCCAACCCTAAAACCCTTCATAAAACCTAAACTAAGATCGATATTCAGCTCAAAACCAAACAGATAGGTATAATTTAACATAAGCTTCATTTTGAATCATGGTATGACTTTTTTGGACAGCTTTTGATTTTCAAGTAAAATTTTTCTTAAAAATTAACTTTTTATTTTCGATCGGGTGGACAGCTGATCGGTCGGAACTTTTACAAATTTTAACTTAGCGCTCTTGTTCTGGCATCAAAAGACAGAAAAAAAATAAATAATTTCTCTTATCTAGATAACATTTATAACATTTTTTAAATTCTCAACGGAAAAGCTAATTTTGATCAATTTTCAAAAAAAATTAAAAAATTTTAAAAATCAAATTTATGGAAGAAATGACAGGCATAGATTTTCATACGTAGAATACGGGAAAAATGAAAGTCGATGAAAAATCAAAATAACTAAAGAAAAAATGAACACCATTTGCCGGGAGCTCCAATTTTTGCTGCTACTTCTATATGACCAAATTCCGAGATCCCCGAAAATCCGACTTTACTCTGATTGGTCCAAATGTGCATTGTAGGCGGGTTCCGGGAAAAATTAACAAAACTGGCGCATTTTTTGACCGCAAAATCAGTAAGTTCGACGAAGTTGTCCATATTAGAGCATGTATAAACTTACGATAGGTATTTAAGGTGTAGCTTCGAGAATACGCTTTTAAGAATAGAGACTTGTCTGGAGTAAGTGCAATAGAAACCCGTGCAATTACTAATACTTATTTTTTATTTTACTGGTGTATGGTATTTAACGTGCATGTGTTTGTGGTGTCTTGTAACTACCATACTTTAATAATTTCGCGATTAACATTTTCGTGGAGCGTGAAACGCCATGGTGTAATAAGTATTTTTAAATTGCTGCTAAATTTGTTCAAACAAAATGTAATTGTTGCTAAGCCGTTTGTAAAATTCTCTTTACCACATTTGCTGATAGTCAATGTTCCTTTTTGTAAAATTCTTTTGATAATTTCAAGTTTAATTCTCCAGTTAAAAATGAACTTTTGGACTTTTTGCTAAAAATAAACAGCTGATTGCTACCAGACGTAGCGATTAGTTTGTACGTTGTTCTTTAATAAATTAAAAGAATTACTTGGTAAACTCCTGAAAGGAGTTATCTTTTTTATACTGTATGATGAAAAGAGGAAGTAGTTCCCACCAAAAACAACAGAAAAATAAACACCCAAAAAGATACATTTGGACACTTGTTAGAAATTTCTTGAACATTTTGAAATTAACAATTTTTGTAAGGACAGGACAGGACAGGACATTTTTTAAAACATTCTAATCTAAACGCAAAGCGATTGTAATAAGTTTTGCTCTTTATTAAGACATTGATTATAAACTCTTGAACAGTTGAACAAACTTTTCAGACTTAAACTGTGAAGTGAAAAAATCGACTTAAATAAAAGTCAGTGAATGCAAATAGACTTTCAAAAAGGCCTCGGCTAATCCTTCGGGATTAGCCCTATTAAATAAATACCCTATTAATAATAACCATGTACCACTGACAAAAACAAAGCATGAAAATAATGTAACTTTAGTTTTAGTAACAGTAGGTTATACTTATAGCATGAAATTATTGATGATAGTAACCAACCAAATGAGAGTGAGAAACCAAAAAAAGAACATAATAATCTTATAAAGATAGCAAATAGCGACTCCCGCATGGAGAATATTCAGAAAAAATGTAACACTTCATGTAGGCCCAATTTGGGGGCTTTACATGATGAAAATGACCCTTTTGTATTGCCTAACGTGCTTATTTAACCAACATTTTTTAGTGTCTACTGACGGTAGTACTGAATATAATACTTTTAATCAAAACACCAATGTTGACAGTGGTACCCTAGAGGTACAAGATTTAATCAAATTTAATGACCTTCTGTCGAATGAAACCAGTAAAAATAAAACTACAGGGAAAATAATTAAACAAAGACCAAACGCCGTAAAAACCGACGTTTCAGTTGGGCTTTCTCACTATCATCAGGTACAAATGCATGATAATGTAAAAACTAACCCCTTTTACTCTAGTATTTTAAAGAAAAATATTAACTCTTCTTTCTCTGAGTTCACCGGTGACCCAGAGGCCATGGAAGGACCCAACAACTATTCTTATTCGGCACATTACGGCACTCTGCTTAGTACGAATCACGTTTCTAAAAAACAAACCCTAAATTCTGAATTTTCAAATTTAAAAAACAATACTTTCCAAAGTTTCGATCAGAACATTTATTATATTATCTAATTGTGACATTTAGAAACATTATTTGTTGCATATAACTGCTAAGTTCACTCTGATCTAAATTCTTTTAGTAAATACGGCTGTTAGATTTCCATTAGCAGTGCAGTGGCACAGAGTTATATATTAAAATTATGTCGGCATTGCTTAATATTGTTATGGTGATCATAATAAATTGCTGACCATATCATCAATGGCAAAACATTATTTGATCAATAGGCTAAGAACGAGACTGAATTAAATCAAAAAATATATATATATATACAATCAAGGGCGGGTTCAGTACATTCAGTGTGGACCTCAATGTAAATTACGCCGAGCATTTACTTCTAAAGTGATTTTCCTTTATGTGTTTTTCGGCATTTTGTTAGATACTTTTGGAAAATATGGGTTCTATTTACTTCAAATGTCAAAATTATCAGCCAGTTGTTTATCGCAATGTATACCTTTTTTAACGTCGTTTCGTCTTTGTTGCGTTAAACATTATTTTAACTGAGCACAGCAAAAAAAGAGGGAACTTTTGCTGAGTATCTACTATTTGCATTGCAAATCCTGGGGCTTTAAAAGGTTTCAGAATTTTGTTAAGACAGCGTGCTGAAATAACTCTATTTCAAATGGATTTAAAACACTAACCAAATTTTCAGCAAGTTCGTGAGGGAGTTGTACTGCACCATGTTAAATGTTTTTGCCGGGCCAGCTAGTACACTTTTAAATAAATGGAATATAAAAAATGAAGTTTGAAAAAATAAGTGGCAAAACTCACCAAATATCCCAGTGTTAGTATCAAAACTTACAAATCCGCGAAATAGTTGCGAAACTGACAATCTCCAAAAAATGTTTTGCATTTTTTCAAAGTTTATTTTTTTTTATTATCCCAAAAATGTTTTGCATTTTCTCAAAATTAATTTTTTTTTATTCTAATGGTATGGGAAGGGTTCTTTAATATCATATTATATAATAATATTTAAATTACGTTAGCTAATTTCTTGTAAAAGGGTTTCGCCAGTTATCTCAAAATCGTTTAGTGTGGAGACTGAAACTAGAGGCCTCATATGTCCTATTGGGCTTCTTGCAAGCTCTTCTTAAAAATGTCACCAGGCCATTAACTAGCCTATTCTTATAACATAAGTGATGGGGTCTTCCCTAAAATTGTCATAGACGATTAATGATTACTTTGAACAAATTCATTAATTGCTCAGATAGCAGGCCACTTAAAAAATGAATGTGATATTTTACTAGCTCATCTCCTTGTTTGTAATGTTTAAAAAGAATAGTCTCCCTTAGCTTCGTATTGTGAAAAAAGAAATTTAACCGACAATGTCGATTCAGAATGTATCTTCTCACCACTGCTGGATAGGTCATTATCGTCTTCTTGGTGGAGTACCATAGGATTTCCCTAGCAAATTCGCAGGGTTTAGTTGCATTCCACAACTTTTCTAAGAACCCTTGAGGCATTACTTTTCGATTATATATGTTGAGCAACCTTGGACGTGTCCCAAGATGACACAAGGGAAAAATGTTGTAAAAATAAAATGGGTTCTTGACAAGACATCATACGTGATACAATAACTGTTTTATTATTTTAATAGTTATTTTTGTATGTAGGTCATAAAGGAAGGATTTAGCGCCAGCGGCGAGAAAATAAAAACACGAGCCGTCAGGCGAGAGTTTTTACACGCTAAGGGCGTTAAACGCTGTTTGACCAAGATAAACACAATGTTTTATGTCGACGCGAAACTTAAAAAATATTTTTCAACTGAACAAAAATTAGGAAAACTACAAGAGTACGTGCCCTTACTATTCTAAAGTTTGCATACAAATATTAACTATTCATACCTTTATCTCTAGATCACTTTATTTGAGAAAGAAGCTCTATGTTATGTGTTATGTGTCTCGATAATCGTTTCTATAGAAATACTGGCCTTGAATCAAGTAATGCTTGGCATAAACATGTGACAATGCAAATCCAGAAAACTGTATGAAAAGACCTATTAAGACTATTTTTTGTGGTGTTCTGGGAAGAATATTGCTGGAAACCATAAAAGAGGATACCCTATTAGCATATTTTAATTGAAAAGTAAAACGAAACAAGCCGTCTTTCTTTTGGAGTTACTATAGTATGCTGAAGACCACATTTAATTTACATAACAAAATCGACAGTAGTAAGTACGCAAAACTACAGCCTTTTTAAAGCGCAAGAGCGACGGATATAAACCAAAAAAGTTTAAAATTTTCAGCAAAGAATATATTGAAACATTTGTAATGAATGCTCCTGACGAAATATTTTTGTTGATAAAAGTTTCTTTGATTTTTGAAATATATGGTGCCACCAGGTGTAAGGAATTTTGTAAACTCAAGGTTGATGACATTCAGGACCTCCAAGATCTCTTTTGGTATCCATAAAACCATCTTAAACCAACGGTAGATCGTATGTTCATGGTAGTAGATGGAAAAGAATCCTTGCTCTGTTTTATTGGACTTTGTAGAAAATATTTGGCTCTAAGACCAAGCCAGGTGTAGGTAAAAACACATTTGGAGAAATGCCCCGAAAAATTGCCACAACTTTGAACTTACCCGATCCGTAACAGTTTATCGGTCACTGCTTTCACCGAACATCGGCCACCCTTCTTGCCGAAGAGAAAGAAAATATTACGAATAAAAAACTTCATGCTGGATGGAAGTCAACTAAGGTAGCTGAAGTCACGTCATTGGGGGTACCAAACCAAGCAACCACTCTTCCACATCTTGTCATCGGGGTGTAAGTTGCAAGGCTTCCACATCTTTATCTGATAGCACAAATGAAAATCAGTTACAGCGGAGCGAAAATTGCCAGAAAAAAAACGCATCCACCTATCAGTATCGTTAATTGCTCCAACTGCATCTTTAATTTTTGAATAATGGTCACCTTACTGGTATATGTTAATTTTCATAATAAAAATTGTAAAAACTAAAATCTCCTTTTTGTTATCAATTCTATGAAATGAAATACAAAAAATATACTTAGGTATACAAAACTGTATTTTAAAGTAGGCGAGCTTTAAGTAACCCTCAGGCGTTAAAGTGCTACTTTTCGCTCTCAAACACGGGTTTTAAAAATATTTTTTAAACTGCAAATTTTAAAAGTTCTGTTTTTCAAAGTAAAGTTGCTGTATTTTTAATTTCTTCAAAAGAATATTGATATTTTGTTTAAAAAGCATATAAGACACAATTATGTCGGATATTCGATATATTTGTCAAAAATCCATCGAAATGCCTTCTTCGGCATGGCGACTACTACAACTAATATTTCTTTTTCTTGTGCTTGGTTTATAAGCATAACTCTAGTAACGTATATTGCCATGATTTTTTCTCTCTTCCTAAACTTATTATGGCGCATTAAATATTCTAGATAGGCTGTTTTTTCTTATTTTAATAGTAGTTGTTGGATACGGGCACGTGTAGGTTCTTCTTATTTTAGCAACCAAGTTTCATATTCAAACAAAACAGTGGATTCATAAGTATTTTACAAGGTCCCGTAGTGACCATGACCAGAATCTGAAAATACAGTTGTATGTCACCGTTATCATTGTTTGAGTAACCCATATGCAAAAGTTCGAGAACTAGCTAAGAAAACAAAGATCTCTTAACTGAACGTGTATTCAATTCAATATATATTTTTGAGTATGAATGCCGGGTGTACTTACATGTGTACTAGCATAATTGGATAATAGCATAATGGATAAAAGATGGATCCATCACTATAAAGTTGAGACAAAAGACAAAATAATGGTGATAACGCCCTGAAGAAAATGAAACGCAACAATCGGCCAGCAAGTTTATGACCTTTGTATTTTGAGAATAGCAGGGAATAATATTCCTGGATGATTTTGGAAAATGAAAGAGCAAATTACACTATATCAATGAATCAATTGAAATCTAAAATAAGGAAAAATAGCCCTATTTATCGAAAAAAAAAACATTATCATCACAACAATGCACTTCTGTATTCGTCGTTAGTTGCTAATCATTTCGTTAGACGTTTTCAGTCGACACTTATACGTATTGTAAGGGTCAGCCGTCAGCCGAAATCCTACTCTTTGGACGGCATAAAAAATCAAAAGATGTGAACACGCGATCAGCAGTATTTTCATGCTAGAATAAAAGTAGCAGCTTTCCAAAATTTGAAACTGTTGCATTTAGATTATTATTATTTACTTTGCTGAGTATTTATTTACTGGGGCTTTCTTTTATATAAATAATAAAAACAACCGAAAATTAAGCATTGTAAAAAACCATACCCGTTTTCTTTTTCTTACTTTGGACCTTGATCTAAATATGAAGGTAATGCCCCAGTTGGAAATTATTACAGGGCACCAATGTATAGCAACAACACATGTCCCACCTACATTTCTAAACTACTGGGCTATTTAGCAAATTTTTTAAAACTGATTTTAATTTTTGAATTCGAGACCAAATGAGAAAAGAACTAAGTTACAGCGATTGCATTTAAAATTACTGGTTTATAAACAATTTCTCTTTAAAACTTATTTATCTGATTGTTAACGTTACCGAAAAAAATCCTCTTTTTTAAACGGATATCTTAAAATCAATGTTATTTTTTATTTTGTTATAAAAATTTAAAATTATGAATAAAGTTAGATTCATCTTAATTGATACAGACGAAATAATTTTTACGCAATATTTTTTGCTTTAGAAAAATCAATAAAAACTATAATCTGAAATAAATAATTGTTATTAGGCTTTATCTGATATATTTGTGGTAAATTAAATATAATAATAACTACAAATTAAAAATACAGCTATTGTACATTTTTACAATGAAAAACAAAAATTTAGTTTATTTACCTGAATTCCCTAGAATTAAGTGATTCCCAAGACATTCTTCCGAAATTCACTAATTTTAAGTCAATAATATCACACTGTCATAGTCAATAATATCACACTGTCGTAGTAAAAGTTTATTTTTAAACGAATTCTAATATTAAGTTCATTAAAAATTGATTTAATAGTCAACTTACGTACACTAAACATTGTATCGATATCTTGGAAGCTGAGAAAAATATATCTAAAATATTTAAAACTGCTATTGTACCGAAATCAGGTTAAAAACTCCGTACATTCTCAAGAAAATCAGGAACAAACGAGAGTAAATAATAGATGAAATTCAACAGACGGTCCCGTACATAATTTTTTTCACTGCGAGGTTAAAATGTACTCGAAGAAATTTTATTAGTTTTCTGAGTTTCACTATTATATACACAGCCATTTAATAGAAGATTTCTGGGATATGGGCTTGAAAAATTTATCAGCTTATACGTATTTCAATTTTCCCTCGCCCATGTCCTTCTCCCGGCACACACCCCTTTTGTCAGTATCCAGAGTCTTATCCCTACATATTTCATCTGGACCGAAGCAAACAGGGACACATATTCGCGGATGTTCGGGAGATGTCGGAGATCCACGAATTGAAATTATAGATGTAAAGCCCTGTTTCCATCGGGAGAATTCGGATTTTTGCAGGGTTTTTGGGTTAGGAGTAAAATGATGTATTATTATAGGCTTGAACTCAAGTTACATTTCTAATTAAGCATATAAAAAATGGTCAACTTTTGAGTTATTTTATAATTACTACTATTACTCTATTAGTAATACATTTAAACAGCTAAAAAATAATTAGGAAAACAATTTATTTTGAATAATGCAGTTCTTGATATATTGTAAGCTTTGAAAAGTTTGTCTTTTCAGCCAGAATAATGTCACCTTAGTCACGTTTATACATTTGGTTACACCTTGATTTCAAATATCTCCAAAAACTGGAACATTAGCGTGTAAAGGTAGCAGAACAAAAATGTGATGATTTTTTTAACAGCAAAATAGATGACAATACATTGTTAAAATAATGAATTAACTAAACTAATGGACGTAATTAAATATTTCTTATTAACAAATATTAACGGATATCAACTATTTGAATCAAAGACATTAAACCGTTTAGTTTATTATTATCTTAAATAGAAAAAATATGAAAAAATGTCGGCTAGTTAAAAAACCTATAGGTTAAAAATTTCAGTACCTCATCCTCTAATTCTGAATCATATAGCGCAGCAATATCATAAGTTGGATTAGCCTTGTTTATAGATAATATGCACATTCATTTGTTTGTTAGAGGTACATATATCGTCATGCCCAAGACAATAGAAAACGTGTATATAGGTCTATTAATATATAACATACTCAACCATATTTTAATATATATATATATATATATATATATATATATCTAAATTGAAATTTCTTGGTTTTAGGTCAGTTTGTGTTGAAATAAATTAGCTCACATTATCTTTTTGAACATTTTTCTTAACGTTTCGACCTTTTTTTAGGCCTTTTTCAAAAGTCTACAAATTTCAGGAATTTTTATTCCTGAAATGAATCTACGGTTGGCAAAATTTCATTGTGCTTTAGCGGTTATCTCAAAAAATTCATTTTTCGCTATATATTTAATAATTCTTTCCGCATTAATCTTTTTCTATATATATATTTTTTTCGAAACTTTTATTTAGCAGACACAAAGGTTACAATAATATAATATATACTGTTTTCTTAAAACTCAAATCCTTAAAACAGTGCTTGGAGCACTGGAACCAAAAATATTATAATCAGTGACTAAAGTGGGTGTTTAACTAAACTAATGTAATAAAATAATAAATTCAATTTCAACATTCTACAAATCTCAGGTGAGTAGATCAAGATAACAGAAATAATAACAGAATATTTCATTCTTAATAAAGATGCAAGGTACAGTTTAAGCCATTTTGTGAATGTACTAAGATTTTTTTATATTCCTGAGATTAACACGCAATTTATTAAATTCTACAAATGCTTGCACTATTGGATTATGCAAACCTTTATCAGTTTTGACATTATTCATAAATATGTTATTATGCGATTATTTGCTGCAAGTATGTACCATTAACAATTTTATGCATAAGTTTACTCCGTTCGAACCTCGGCAGTTTAGTTAAATTATAGACGCCTATAGAGGGTATCTGTGGGGGTTCGCCACTTATAACAAAAAAGAACTTTGAGTATTTTGATGTAAAGTATGAATGTTTTTAAATTTGACCGCCCCACAAGTACCCCAGATAGGTATCAGGTATCTAAAGTATTGACTTTAATACGGTTAATAAGGTAATATCTGGACCAGTACACGGCACTGACTACCGATAAAATGCTGTTCGTTATGTAGCTGATGAGTTCATTCCAGTTAAGATTTTAATCTAATATAAGTCCAAGATACTTAAATTTATTCACTTTCTCAAGATTAACACCATTAATTTTAATTACAGGTGGTTGCACTGATTTATTTATTTTTTGTTTGAATAGCATACATTTGATTTTAAGTATATTGATCTTTAATTTATTGCACAGTAACCAGCTCGTGTACAGCCACAAGTCTGAATGTACAATATGGTCAGGATCTTGCCTATTTAAAAACTTAAACTAGTAATACCCCTGAGGCCTGTACATTTCAGGCTTTACATACACGGAATAAAGGAGAGGTCCAAGGACAGAGCCCCGAGACACTCCATACTGTCTCATCTACATACTGTTTTCTCTCCATTAAGTTCGATTTAATAAGATTATACATAATACACCTAAAACTAAGCAACATATCAGTGCTCACAGTAACAAAACCTTTTTGAGATTCATAAAAACTGCAATAACACATTCATTGTCATCTAAGCTTGTACATATAGTATTTACCAAATCCACTGTTGCACTTAATGTGCTGCTATTCTTTACTAAACCTATTATCCTGTTTTTTTTAATATCTCTATTAATTTAGAAAACACACTAATAAAACTTATTGGTCTGTAGCTATCCAAGCAATCTTGGGCTATATATTTAAATAATGGATTTACTAAAAGAAGCTTAAGCTCGGCAGGAAATGTGCCAGAAGTCAGATCGCCATTGATTAAATAAGTTAATATTGGAATAAACCAAGTATATTATTAAGCCTGAGAAGATGAAAGTAAGTATCGAAACGTTGCTTATATAATAAAAGAGTTAAAACGCATTCGTCTGTTTTTCCCGTTATATACCTTTAGCTAAATTATTATTACTTCCCCTGTCAGAGGGATGAGGAAGATAGTGGATTTTTTCATATCTTCATGTTTTAGGATACTTGGGTTCATAGGGATCATATGGTAAGATTTTTAGTATGATTCCAATAAGGCGAAACAAAAAAATCAGTGTGAGTTTTTATCCATAATACTCTACGAGAGTAGAAATAACATACAAAAGTAGTATGTAACAAATAAAAGTTTCATTTCTTATGGGAATGCTCTAGATTTTATTACATATTTAATTTCACGCTAAAAACCTAGAGTTACCTCAACCTTACTTTTAGGATTTTCGAAATACATATTTTATTTTTTTCGATTATATCGATTTTCTTTAGAGTGAATGATATCAAAAATAATTATCATAATCAACTGAATAATAAACTGCAAGTATTGGACGCTTTGATCTATCTGTATTAAGGTCTCCTTTCATTCAATATTATATGAATTGTACAAAAATCGGTAGTATATCCTTCTCAAAATCAAATATTTTTAATAATAACTTTATTGTTTGAAATGAGACTTCTAGTACATTTTCACCCCAGGAGAAAATTTAGTGGTACCGTCTAATAAATTATTCGTATCTTGAATATTAATAATCACACCCAGTATGCAATGACTAAGTATAACATAGATTTTAATTATCTATCAGCCTGTATTAGGCCTGCCTATATCTATCTTTTAGAGTTTTTCTGCAAATACCCCTTCTCTACAGCTGTATTACCGCTACTTCGAATTCTGCTTAAAAACTATGAGTGGAGAACTTTAACTGAAACTTAGAGTACCTACCTTTTTATATGTGAATATTTTTTTGGGCCAGAGCCTCTACGTTTTATGTCTTTTGTTTTATCGTATATAGTCGATCGCCTTCATTCTCTACCTCTGCTTTTTGAAAGTGTGTCATGGGGTGTAAAATGTTAAAAAAAGAGGTCAGAACGGGGTTAATGTTTACCCTTTGGTAACATATTTTGCCTTTTCTTTGCCATCTTTTTTTATCTAAACTGATTGAGGTTTTATATGTTATTTTTACGAGAGTTTCCGTAAACATTAGTTTTTTAGGAGGAAAAACAAACTGACTGTTTATACAAATATATAATAACAATGGAATCAATACTCGCTAAAATTATGATGTTTTAAAAAACTCTACAAGCAATCAAATTTGGGAAAATATAGTAAAAAAATCGGCAAATTTCCTTTACCGACCTCGGAACTTCCCTCGTTAAGATTTTTCCCATTTGTTAGGAATAGTGAAGTGTGACCCAATTTAGTTCAGTACATAGTCACAGTATATATGTGTTACATGTACTATCTTTTCAAACATTATTTTGGGCGCCATTTTTTGTACTTATGCCACACTTGACTTTTGGGTATAATTTAAAATACATTCAATAAGTAGTTTTTACATGGACACATACCGCCATTTTGTTACGTTATGTTGAATTTGTACAAGTTTATCCCATTTTCACATTTAATTTAAAGTCATTTGAACAAGATTATTTTACGTCGATTTATTAAAAATTTTAATGGGCCATCATTTTGTTTCGTCATGTTAAATTTGTCAATCTGGTAAGCAATTTTTAAGCTATGCTGTGAACTGACAGACGGACAGACCGATGAAATTATTAAAATATATTTTTTGGCATCTAGGGACGCTTTATAACCTGAGAGGGTGATTTTTTTCACGTTTACAAAAATTTTATTTGGCGCCATCTTGAATTAGTAACATAGTTTTACTAGTTACAATTAGTTATGGAACACAATTTGGAATCAATCCTTAGGTAGTTTTTTCAGGCTGAAGTTTTAAATATTTTATTTTGGCGTCATTCGGTTGGATTCGTACCAAAATTTTACCAGTTGATACCAACATAACTTGATATTTACCAAAATATTACCAGATCATCCCCATATGACCCTTAATTTTTTATCAAAATTTGAAGTCAATCGTATAAGTAGTTATACCAGAAACAGACAGATAGACAGACCGGAGGAATTGAGAAAACCTATTTTTCAGCATCTAGAGTCCCTAAAACGTGAAGGTCTGAAATAATCTCAGATGGTGATTTTTCACGACTACAATACTTCTCTTTTACGAGAGAAGTAATATATAATTTTTTCTTTATCTCTTCTTTTATCTCTGATAAAAATTCTATAAATTCTCCCCAAAAATTAAACTGCCAATTTCCACATCATATCAAAGGCAAAAAATCGGTAAATCCACCTCTACCCAGAACTTTGGCTAGTATGAAAAATAACAATAATGACTCTTTCCTGTTTCCACAGCCTTTTTATTTCCATTGGCAAGCCGGTGTATTTGGCGATCTTCTCACTGCCATGTCAATTAAATAAGTGATCTTTTCTTTTTTGGATTGAAAGGTGATATCAGGTCCGTTTGCGGGGATTGTTTTATCTGTGTGGATGTTAATGTCCCAGTAGAGCTTCTAGTCTTCGTTTTCAAGTATAAATGTGTTCTCCGTTAGTTTGTATGTTGTGGCTAATGCTTGATGAAAACGACCTTCGCTGCTGAGTTGTGTCTCGCGGTGTATTCAGTTCCGGCAATTATTCTACATCCACTCGTTATGTGATCGATCGTTTCTCTCTGACGATCTTGACGATGTGCTTTTGGTAGTTTCTGGTTGTTATGAGTTTGTCCTGGATGACAAGCAGGAAGCCTTCTGTTTCGGGGAACAGCTGCCCTTCTTGTAACCTAGTATATGAAAGCTTTTTATGTATGTGGTCTTGCTTTATGTGGTTTCTGTGTCTTCTGTGGAATGTTTTTTCAGACCAGATGTTCATCTTTTCTAGTCATGATTGGATGTGACTGTGTGCGTCTGCTACGTGGCTCGTTTGAGACAGGTCGAGCGGTGTATAATTCTGAGTTCGTAAATTTGTTTTTTATTTAGCGATTGTAGATCTTCTTTTCTTTCGAAGGTGAGACTTTCCTTGCACGCCTTTGGGGTGTAACTTCCTGTGTTTAGTGAATTCAGAGCGTATGAGAATGTGAATGTTTTGTATGTCTATGTGTGATCATTTAATGACACTAAACGAATGCGTAAGAATAGGTATGGAGAAGGTGTTAATAGCTTTCGTTAGATTTCTGGAGTTCAGTTTTGTTTTTAGTAGTTTTGTGAGTCTGGTTTTAAATTCCGTCTTGAGCTCTGATTTGATATGAGTGTGGTTAATTTTGGTGCTTTGATGAAAGCCTAGATATCTGTATGTTTCTTCTTTGTTAATTTCTTTGTTGATTGTTTCCATCGTAGGATGGTTTTTCCACTGCCCCTTGTTGATATGAAGTAGCTTGCATTTACTTATACCAAATTCCATATTGATGTCCAGGGTAAACGTTTCTGTGATTTTAAGGAGTTCCTTTAGCTGTGCCCTTGTGCTTGCGTATAATTTTATGTGATCCATGTATAGAGATTATTTTGTGTAGGTTATTTTTTTGTGTTTAATGTGGAATCCGAAGTTTGTGTTATTCAGTGTGTTTTAGAGTGGATTGAGACAGAGGCAGAACCACAAAGCGCTGAGTGAATCTCCTTAATATACCTCATCTGATGTAGGTCTCTTCTGTTTCAATGTGTTCTTTTTGTGTTCTCAGGTTGATTTTAGTTTTCCACGTACTCATGATTTGCGTAAGGAATTGTCTGATGTTTTTATTTTATAGATTTTGTATAATTTTAGCACTCTGGTTAGTCAACTGTGGGGTATCAAATCAAAGGCTTTTTTATAATCTATGTAAATAGTATGAAGGTTTCTATAATTTTTCCTGGTTTGTTTCATGATGACGCTGTCTATAATTAGCTGCCCCTTGCATCCTCGGCGGTTTTTCCAGCACCCTTTTTGCTCTTCCGTTAGAATCTTTTTGTGTGCTAGATGTTATTCTATTTTTCTGTTAATTGTCGCTGTGATAATCTTATATAGGGTTGTAAGAAACGTAATAGGTCGGTAATTTGGCGGGTTCTTAGTGTGTGAGTTTTTGGGTTTAAGGTATGTTATTCCTTGGATGAGAAAACTGTGGAGTGTGCTAGGTATTAAAATAATTTCATTAATTTGGCGAGTGAGAGCTAAACTGTTTGTACCAGAAGTTATGAATGATATCTATTCCAGGACATCTCCAGTTATGCGTCAATTTGATTGTTTCTGCAACTTCTTGTGTTGTCATTGCAAAGTCCTCTTGTTCCTCCGAGCATTTGTGTCTGTCCTCTTCCGCTTCCGTTATTATTGTGTAGTTTCGGTTCTGCCCGAATGCTTTTCCAGTATTCTGTGATTTCTTGTTTGGTCGGGGGTTCTATTACTCATGCCTCCTAATTGCTCATGGTTTTTTGGTAGAACTATTTTTCGCTTCCTCGAAACAGGTTGTTAGCGTATTTCTTTCATTTGACTCTTTGTATCTTCGGAGTCTTGCGGCATACACGGATATTTTTAGCTTTAGAGTGTAAAGGATTTCTGTAAGCGTGTGATCAGGAGATATAGATTTGATTTTCTGTACACTTTGTGTGATACGTTTTGACTTGTTGCCGTTCATGAATTGGGTGAGATGTCCCAATTCTTTTCTAATTCTGTTAATTTTGTTTTCGATCCTTATCTGCCATTTGAATTTTGGTTTTATGCTGTTGGTGTTTCTGTGTCGTGGCGGGTAGTTTCTGATTATTCGGTGTTATTGTAGTTATAGCTGCTGCGTAGATCACTGTATGAATGTCCTCAATTGTGATCGCATTCGTTATGTACTCGGGTATTATGTGTTCGTTGATGGTCTTTAGGGTTTTTTTGTGTCCCGTTTGAAGATTACACGAGAAATATGATCTCTTGTTGTAGGATCGGTGCCTGACCATTTGTTTAGATGTGACTCCATTTCTACTTTGCTGCTTATGTGAGAGACGGTTCGAGGTGTAACTATGTGTATGGTGCTTTGGGCGAATGATTCACTTGTCCCGTGTGCTGTGTGGTGCTTGTCATCTGCCGTGGGTTATTGCTAGGAGCTTCGCCCCTACTGAGCATTGAGTAAGGTTGCAGATCCTCTTGCGCAAAGTTGGTCTAGTTTGTATGTGGGATAAGTTCGGCATCTGCCCCACTATCCTCAATGTTTAGTTCAGCAGCTACCATAGTTTTGATATTTTGCAATTGGAGTGGTGTGAGCTTACTGCTCTTAGTGATGACTCTTTTTTGATCTATTACTCTCTATTCTGTGACAAGTGATTTCTATTCTGGATATTGTGTTATGAAAAGTGTATACAGTTTATGTCCGTATCCTGATGAAATTGTCTCAAGTTTGGTAGCGGTGTAGTAGGAATGCATCACCGTCCGATTCATTTCGTCCGTCCGTTTTAACCTTTTCCTTGGTTTACCCGCCTTGGTAGTTGCAAATAGTCATTGCCATATATCCGCTGTTGTAATGGGCTCAAGTTGTTGTGTTTGGCTAGCATCGGTGTCAAATGTATTTGTGTATCCATTTTGGCAGAGCATGATCGGTCTCCTCGATTCTGTAATGCAGCTCATGCCTTGCCCTGCGTTTCCCGCCTTGGTGGGTACCAGCTTAGCCAGCAAAATACTTTTGGTGGGTCTATTTTCCTTTGCTTGGTCGTGATCGTTTCGGTCGAGCTGTCCTTTCCCGCGACGTCCTCGACCGTTACGCCGCTCGCCCGATGCTTCTTGATGTTTTGTGGTGTTAGAAGCTCGAAGTGTCCCGACATCGGGAAGTCTGTTAGTAGAAGGTAGATCATTTTATTGTCTGTTTGTTTGCCTATTATTGTTGGTCTCTCTTTAACGCACATCTGTTTCGTTCTTGTTGTTCTAGGTTTTGAGAAAATATGGAAGATGTACTTCTGGGTTTTCGAGAAAGCAAATATCTCTAGGCTCGTTCAATATGTAGTGGTTTTACTTATGAACTTATAATAGTTGTTGAAGTCCTTCATTTCGTCCTCTTGAAATAACGAAAATATCTGAAGTTCGGACCAGTTTTGTTGTACGTGCGTCTTCTCGAAGTTTGCATGGCATGATTGATGGCCATATATGTGCAAGCTGACTGATTGAAATAGACAACTTCCGTCTCCAACAATGTCGGCTCTGATAAAATTCTCGGGAATAGGTTCGGCTGTAGCAGTTATTTTCGGCAAAGGCCCGCCTGTTCAGCCTTTCGCCGCCAGCGTCCCGCATGCTGTCACCTTCAGCAATGGCTCCAAAGGTGCCACGGCAATCCCCAGGCATTATTATTATTATTATTGATAACTTTATTTACATACTCTATAAAAAATTATTTATTATTTTTCCCATAAAGAGAAGGTTTATTTAAACATTTTATTGGGCCATTGTTTTGCCATACAGAATTTGCTATATAATTTTACCAATTTATCCCTATTACACAGCTGATTCCAACACAAATAGATAAGTAGTTTTTGCTAATGAATTCTTAAACATTTCATTAGTCGGCCATTTTAAGGATAAAATTAAAAAAGTCATTACCGATTTAAGCAAACAGCAACAAAAGTTCAATTCATAAAGATCAAATCTAGATAGTGTTGTTAAAGCTAGTTTTATAGTAAGTTTCAAAATAGCGAAAACATCGAAGTCATTTTAAAGAGTGCCTAGTAGATGTTGCAGAACTTTTGTGTTCAGAAAAGAAGAAAGAGTTTGAGAAAGTGAGCTTATCGCTACGTATTGTTGTTCGACCTATAGTTCTGATGGCTAGTGATATCAAACAAACATTGACATATAGATTGGCTAGGTTTTGGCCCAGTTAGCTATTATTATACGAGGTTTGATGAAGAATTTGTACTGACAAAGGAATTACTGGCTTTACGGCCACTACAAAGGACAACTACTGGAAAAGATATTTTTGCCGAGGTGCAAAATACTTTTGAGCAATATGATTTAGAGTGGTGTAAATTAGTTGGAGTGTGCACATATAATGCGCCTTCAACGGTCGGTTCACAAAAAGGTTTTATCGGAATTCTGAAGAAAAGAGCAACCGCAAGAATGTGATTTAATAATTCTGCATTGCATTATTCACCAACAAAACTTGTGCCCTAACTCCATTCGACTGAAGAACATTATGGATGTGGTAGTAGGTACCATCAATTTTATTAGATCGCACGGTCTGAACCATCGCAAGTTTAAAGCATTTTTGGATGTACTCTCTTCAGAACACGATGATGTGACATACTATTGCGAAGTAAGGTGGCTAAGCAAAGGTAAAATGCTAAAAATATTTTATGACCTTGGAAAAGAAATAGCTGATTTTATGGAAATGAAACAGAAAACTTAGCCGCAAATTTGTGATCTAACATGGCTTTATGACTAGGCATTCCTGCTACACATCACAGGACACAAACGACCGGAACTTGAAGCTTCAAAAACAAGGGCAACGTAAATCAGCTGTACAGTCATCTGAAAACTTTTCAAAACAAAATTCGCTTGTGGGAAACACAAATGAGAGGTAAAAACTGTTTTCATTTTTTAACATTATGCAGTCACGAAAATGTTGAATACGGTCGCTATGCTGAAGAACTGAAACTACTTTCAGAGCAATTCACTGATCGGTTTTCCGATTTTAAGAATATAAATAGCACTTTCAATATTTTTGCAAATCCTTGTAGTGTAATGTGGAAAATGCTCCGCTTCACCTACAAATGGATTGATCGAGCTTCAAGAAGACTCATATTTGAAGTCTAAATTTGATGATGTGGAACTAAACGAATTTTACAGAACATACCATTCCGAAGAAAAGAATCCGGAGATGACAGTTTTCGCACGAAAAATAATTTTTACATTCGGTAGAACGTATAAATGTCAGCTGCTTTTTTGAATCATGAAAATTAATAAAAATAAGCATCATACTGTTAATTTAGAAAACACTTTGCGCCTATGTACTAGTGATATTGACCCCAATATGGATCATCGTGTTTCTCAGCTTCAAACTCAAGTCTCTCATTAATTTGCATTTGATTTTTCTATGTGTTTTTGTTAATTTGTTTTTTATATGAATGATTATGCTATTATAATTAATAAACTAAAAAATGTGTGAATTTTTATCGCTTTTTTATTCACTACTACCTACTTATTTCTTACCTACGGCCCGCGACCTGATTAAATTCCGAAGTTCACGTCCTCAGCTAAGCAAAGATTGCCCATACCTGACCTATGGTATGGAAACAATGACACTAACTGTTAAGGTTGCCAACAAACTTCGCCATTAAAACATTCGTTTAACATGTAATAGAGAAGTATTATTTGCCTTTTTTATAAAAGTTTTCGAAATAATAGCAAGTTAAAATATTGGTGTAGGAAAAAACTATTTTAAGTTGTCACTATTTCGAAAACGGCACTTTTTTGTAAAATATGCAAAGAATTGTTTATCACAAATTAAACGGAGATTTTCAGAAATAGTCAGGGGGTTGCAATGCATAATTGCTTGAAAATATTATTTTTATGTTCTGAACTGCTTACCGACATAAAAAGGTAGATATTTTTTAAAAAATATTTTCAACACTGTGTATCCCCAAAACCAATATTTTGCGAATCCCTCTAAATATACTTTTGTTATTTCCATGAAAGGAATATTTTCTAGTAGGAGACTGCACTTAATTAACACCCTTTATTAAACTGGTGCTCTTATTTTGGCTAATTAACCACGAATATTTCAAATTCAGTCTAGTGGCTATTAAATACAAAGCACTCTTCACATATTAATAATTATATTACTCTCATTCAATAAATAAACGTACAGAAAAGAGCCTAGCGAGCCTTGACGAGACCGGAAAGGTCCCAAGATTTAAAGCGATGGCCCGTCAATATAACAACACCTTGTTTCCGGTTTTCAGTGGTGTATCCACTTTGATTTTTACTTAGAAATTTAGAAAATAGATTAAAAGTTTATACTCTTGAAAGGGAATTATAATTAAGGTTTGAACTAAATTAAACAAGCCAATTAGTGTGATACATTATTTCAGGTGCCAATTTAACAAAAAATTGGTGAATTATTAAAATTCATGTCATTAACAGTTCACTTTAGATATTATTAAATTTAATTTTTTTGCATAATAAACCGTTCGTACAAATACCATTATATTTATTCAGGGGTTTAAGTTCAAGTTGACACTGGGTTTGATATAGCGATTTATCAAAGTTATAAAGAAATGTGGTATTTTTGCCGCCTGTGCAAAATAAATTAACATAGCGAGAACGCATTCTGGGTGATGAGCTGTCACGACACGTGCCCAATAATTATGTTAATTTGATGTATAGCTTGCTACTAGGAAATACCTGCAACTAGGAATTTAATAGCTCAACCGTAGGAGAGCCTATTTGAAAAAACTTGCACCTCATTTGAAAGTTATATCATGCTTTGATAAGCTGTAAAACGCAAGAAATGTTTCTTGTTTCTTTCTTTTCGACTGCCCTTTTGTATCTCTGCTTTCTTTTTATTAATTTAACTCGAATTTAATAAATTATTAATTTACCTGAATTTAATAAATAAAATTTAATGATTTTTTTTTAAATAAGCAGAATAGATATTTTTAATTGAATTAGGAAATTATATTTTTTTCTAAATAACTAAAATTATTTAGAAAAGTTAAGACACAAGAGACCATAATTAATTTTATTAATAGAGTCTAAATTACGTTTTAAATAAAATCAAGCACAGGTGTTATTTCAAACTCAAACTATTTATTACTCATTTCAATTAACACAAATTTAATACACTAAAAGACGTTGCAAAAACATCTAAATACGAAATATCAACATCTAAGATACATTCGGTCAGAAGAAAAATCAGTAAACTTAATATTAACTATACAAATAAAAACAAAACACATCCTAGAATTACAAACATAATTGTGGAAACGTGAATAAAATAATTAAACTAATTAACTACTATTATACGGTACCTATAAATTGTATTGGGTAAAAAATGCTTTATTATATTTTAGAATAATATTAATAGTAAATGCAGTAACACTCGTATAAGATATCAGTATGCATTATGTTTTTCTGTACAAAAGGCAATTTATTCTTTTCGCTGTCCACCTTAATTTGAGTCATTCTTCTCAGGTACTGTAATAACCGTTGTCATGTTACATCTATCCGGAAATACATTATTTTTTAATCATTAGTAGTGTATTAGGAGTCAAGCACATCACTACATGATTTTAACATATTGTTATAAGTTGATTGATATACCATGACAGAAGCATTAATTTTTTTTAATTTTGCAAATATAATTAATGACATCGTAGCAGAATATATTGGAAGAATAAAATTATTTTAATCAAAGGAATAGTTAGACCAGGAAAATTAAAATTAAATTTCATTTTATTATGTAAAATGTAAAAACAACTATTTTTTACAAACACTTTCACTATATTTGTTTAACTACACGTAACCTATTCCGCTACACAGTAGCTTCTTCGAATTTCGAATGATTTACATTCGAGATGTAACGTCTGCAGAAGCTACTGTGTAGCGAAACATGTTACGTGTTGTTAAACAAATAAAGTGGAAGTGTTTGTAAAAAATAGTTGTATTTTTACATTTTTCACACACACACATAACTGTATTGTTGTCTCTGACAAAGAAAAAATTAGTATGGGTATTGATGATGGATTTGTCTCTAACGCTAATGGAACTTGGCTAGTTGAAGGCCTGTCATTCAACACTGTTGGAATTTCCACTTCAGGAGATGCCCGGGCCTAAAATTAACATAAAAGTTTGATTATAAAGTATTTAACAAAAATAACTTTTAAATTATATCCAGGTTTTCCTATATCCTGTACCATCTTACGGAAAATATAATTAGTAAAAAAATCAATGTGATGTGTTTATTCTTATATTAATAAAAGCCGAGATAAAAGCATATTTAATTACCAAAATTCAATAAACAGCATATCTCTTATGGTGTCAAAACAAAAGTATTTATCATTAGTGAATTCAAACTGCGGAAAGGAAACATAGATTGGAAGCTTTCACGGCTTGATCAAAACTCATGGTTCTTGGGAATAGACTGTGGTCAAATTGGAATTGCTATCCCTCGGGTAAAAATTCCAATTTGACATGGCCTAATCCCAGAACTATGATTTTTTAACCGTGTAAAAAAATTATTTTATTGTTAATATAACTATAAAGAATTTCTAGACTCCATGAGATGTAGGAATTTTATTTGATACTATTAGAAAGCATAAAATATATGGGTGTTTTACCAAAATAGTATATTTTTGCATTGTGGTATATACATTTTAATTTATTATCAAACCAATTTACAAATCGAAATATTTTAAAACATATAGGAAATAAAAAATTGCTATACACCCTTAAGTACTTTTCTCTATTAAGAACAAAAAAAAACAAGTAGGTAGAGTGATATATAACAAAATAAAACTAAAATATTAATATTAGTTTAATAACATAAATATCACTCAAAAAGAACCATAGAAAATTGACTATCTATTTTAGAAACTTGTTAAGTCTTAGAATAAAACTAATTTTTATGCTTAAAATATATATTATATAAATCTTGAGAACAAGGACATAATGTATACTGAAGAACAATTTATTTGTACAGGTAAAACAAGATAAAATTATGTTTTGGTATTTCATATTTCTTTAATGTTTGAACACTCTACACGTGTTTTAGGCTCTAATAAACATATTTTATACAACAGGCTTTAAAAATAAAGTTTATGGTTTAATTGAATTTTCTCAAGATTCATAGTACTATTTATTTTTTAATACAAACCTAGCTACATGTTTCGCCAAATGGGTCATCATTCGACCATAATTTACCTTGTTAACGGTAAAAGTAAACATGAATTACTCTACAGCTTGATCAGTTTAAATTAACAAAACTCTACTATTTAATACTTACATATTTCAACGGTCTAATTCTGATTGTAAGAAAGGTACTGCTTTTAATTCGATTTTTTGAGGAATCCCTCCTATTAAAACAATCATTTGAAAAATGCTGACCGAATAGGCGGCTATCTTTTCCCGGTTTTCAACTAGGCTTGTTAATAAAAGATATCCAATATTTTTTCCTTTGTTCATTATTGAGAAAGCTACAAAAGTAATATATACTATAGTGTTAGTTTTTTTTTGTGAAGGTGCCCTAGAATGGAAGAGGCAGGGGCCCCTTAAGTTCTTTCGCAGTTGTTTAGTTAAGGTTAAAGAAGAATAGGTAGAGTTAGGTCTGGTTCAGTCAGTTTACGCTTACAGAATCCAAATTTTTATTGTTAGTATGTTTGAGATATCTTAAACGATGTAAGGTTAAATTAGGTTTCTTTTAAAATTACTTTTTGGTTAGATTTTAAAAAAAATATGTAATTATACTAAGAATAGTTGGGCTACTTAGGGTTAGTTTTTGGCTACCTGCAATAAATAAATAAATTAATAAATGCAAAAAAATACTATATTTTTGCAGAAAACATGTCTTAAGTGTTTATAGAAATTAAAAAAAAAATTATGTACCTATAGGTATATTCTATTTTTCCTATAAAAAGTCTAAAAATAATTAAAATCATTCATCTCCAAAGAAGGATTTCATATTTTTTGTTTACATAACAAATGGTTAAACAAATAATATTTGTTGAGAAATATAATCAAGCTTTTTTCTCTTCAGCACAGTATCAGAACAAAAAAAAAGGAGAATATAATGTTAGATATTAAAACTTATTTTGTCCCATAAAATTTTTCCTAGAAACTCATAACTCCAACTTTTTTTTTTCATTTTAAAACATTCGACTCTTGTAGAGATTAAGTATTTTTAATATTCTCACTTTTTTGCAAAAAAATAAAAACAAATAGTTGTAACTTTGTAAGACACTATATAGTTATAAACGTCTACTTTTACTTTATTTATGTTAAAATTGCACGCAGAATAGATAATTAGAGTATATTGTTACATAATATACTCTTTTTTAATTTAAGTTCTTAACTAACTAATGTTAAAAGTGTATCAACAAAATATGTTAATGTTATTCAACTAAAAAATTCCTAAACAGACGTTTGACAATTTTGACATTTCATGATTAATCGGCCATTTCACCCGTATTCAAGAAGCAATGTTGCCAAATTTAATTTCACTTTATCAGCAAAGAATTCATTACTCTTTATTAGGGTTGCTAATAATATTTTATTGCCTAGTTGAAACGGTGTCATTAGGAGCACAAGATGAAACAGTAAAGGGTTAGCACCATGTTAGGCGCCGAAGACATTATCATTAAAGCCATAACATAAAAACCCGTACAGTACAAAAACTGCCAGCGGAGCTGGCAGCCGTTGGTACAGTCGGTAAATGGCTACCGGGTTAGCACCAAGTTAGGCGCCGAAGGCATCATGATTAAAGCTATAACATAAAAAACGGTACAGCTCAATCACTGGGAACGTAGGGTTATAGATATTTACATCATAAATCAAGAACTGTAAGGCAATTTGGCAACACTGTAACGTTCCTTTTATTTCTAATACCATATTAAGTAGTTTTTGCACTGCAATGTTTAGAAAATTGTAGAAAATGTGGTCAATTTTAATTTTTTTTTCTGGGTCAAAAGTGTTTCATCCGCAAATTTTATTTTTTTAATTTGTACTAGGCGACATAGGCTTTCGTTTAAAATTTGAAAATATCGTATAATCCGAAATACTTACACTTAACAAGACCCAAACATTCTTAGGGTAATTTAAATGTTTTGGTCTAACAAATATTACATGAAATGTTACGCTACCGTATTTTCTACATACCACTTGGTTCCTAACCTAACTGTTTTAGACTTTAGAAATTATGATTTTCATTATAATAACAATTATTATGTTTGCCTTTAAATCGGATTAAAACGTATCTAGTTAATTTATTTACATACGAAAATACAAATCCACTTATCGATGGAACGAAATTCCTATCTCCCTTGTACTTTTAATATGCGGAACGACCGCACGCCACACAACATTTTTTATATTCAGGACAACACAAACCACCAAATATGTGTTTGTTATGTTTTATAACAGACAACAGAACTTATCAAACAACTTTTATATTAATACGATGTGAATATTATTTATAAACTGCTAAAACTTAAATTTGCAAAAGTGACGGTTTGACAATACACGTTAACAATCCAAAATAACAAAATAATGCATGATACTCTTTCCTGTTGTCTATTTATTCGAAGATTACTGTGCACTTAACATTTAACATTATGACATGTACAGGGTTGTCCAACGAAGGGTAAACACCTTTATAATTTCTTTATTTTACAAGATATTGAAAAATGGTAAAAACAAAAGTTGTAGGGATTTTAGAGGGGAATAAGGATAATTTATGATAAAAACAATTGAACATCAAATAAAAAAATTACGCGAAAAAATTATGGTTATTTTGCTTATTTTAAATGGAACACCCTGTATATTATTGCATTTTTGGATTCTCCCGAAAATTCTAAACACTTTTTATATAAGATATTACACCTTTAAACCTAATAGTTTCGGAGCTATGAACAGTTGAAAATCAGTATTTTGGCTAATTTGCATTATTGTAAAACCTATCTAATGAAATAGGTACCATGAGTATACGAAAGTTGGTACTTCAGCTTGTACCATAGTAAGCACCACTATTAATTAAAGTGGCCAAGAGGCCGATTTTTACTTGTTTTTAGCTTAAAAACATATGAATTTAGGAATAACGAAGTGGCAACATATCTGCAATAACTAAACGAGTAGATATTAAATAATGACGGAACAATATTTATTATAAACCAAATCTATAATAACTTAATGAATATGTATTAAATAACGACGGAACAATATGTATTATAAACAAAATCTATAATAACTAAACAAATAGGTATCAAAGAACAAGGAAACAAAACTTATGAGAAAAAAATCTAGTTTTCAAAAATGCCTCCTTCAGCGGCTAAGCACATTTGCATGCGTTCTATAAAGTTTTCTTGAGTGTTACGTAACATTTCGTTGTTAACGGCTCTAAAGGCCTCTTGTATTCTCTCCTTCATTTCGTTTGGACCTTCACAATGCGTAGCATTTACAAAATTGTCGACGAATCCCCATAAAAAGTAATCCAAAGGACTGAGGTCCGGAGACCTAGGGGGCCATAGAATCGATCCTTCGGCTTCATTATTTACGTACCATGGATTCCCCCTATTACCTATCCAATTCGATCCATGACGTTCAGTTAAAAAATATGTGACATCACGTGTGCCATGCGGTGGGGCCCCATCATGTTGAAACCACATATTGTTTCTAACTTGAATAATCACATTTTCTAATAAAATCGGCAGTGACTCCCTTAAAAAGTTTAAATATATGTTACCAGTTAAATTACCCTGGAAAAAATATGGTCCAATAACATAATCGTTTACAATGCCACCCCACACGTTCACGGACCATCTTCCTTGTTTAATAATTTCCCCTCTCCAATTAGGATTTTGTTGACTGTAGTACCTTATATTATGTCGGTTCATAGTACGGTCACTCCTAAACGTAGACTCATCTGTGAATAACACATTTCTAAAAAAGTCAGGGTTTTGGTAAGTTTTCTCTATAGCCCAAGAACAAAAATCTACTCTTTTTTCTATATCTCCAGGTAGTAACTTTTGGTGATATGAAATACGATAGGGATGGACTTTGTGATTTTGTAAAATTCTCTTCACAGATGTGTAAGACATACCAAGTGCTTCGCTCCGAGAATTGGTACTTTGAATTGGATTTTCATAAATGGAAAGCAGAACTCTTAGCTGATTTTCCTCATTGAGAACAGGCTTGTTAACAACGAGTCTCTTCTTATAATCCACGTTTCCGGTCTCGCGGAATCTAACTCCTAATTTTTTTAATGTTCCTAAACTTGGTTGTCGTCTATCGGGATATCTGTCCAGATACTCTCGTTTGGACGGTCTTAACTGATAACCATTCCTCGCCAATATATTTAACAAATCTATCATTTCGGCTTTGGAATAACGTGTGACGTTTCTGTTCATCTTTAACAACTAACAACTTCACTAAAATAATATTCTTTAAAAAGTAAACTACCGAAAGTTTGACAAATCTTTGATTAACTTGTTGCCCGGCAACCAAACGACAGTATTTGCACAGGTATCTCGATAGACGATAACCAAGTTTAAACACGTTAAAGAAATTAGGAGTTAGATTCTGCAGCGAACCCGGGAATGCGGATTATAAGAAGAGAGTTGTTAACAAGCCTTTTTTTAATGAGGAAAATCAGCCACGAGTTTTTTTTTGAAACATATATTTTGTTTATAATAAATATTGTTCCGTCGTTATTTAATATCTACTCGTTTAGTTATTGCAGATATGTTGCCACTTCGTTATTCCTAAATTCATATATTTTTAAGCTAAAAACAAGTAAAAATCGGCCTCTTGGCCACTTTAATTAATAGTGGTGCTTACTATGGTACAAGCTGAAGTACCAACTTTCGTATACTCATGGTACCTATTTCATTAGATACTATTAGGTTTAAAGGTGTAATATCTTATATAAAAAGTGTTTAGAATTTTCGGGAGAATCCAAAAATGCAATAATATACAGGGTGTTCCATTTAAAATAAGCAAAATAACCATAATTTTTTCGCGTAATTTTTTTATTTGATGTTCAATTGTTTTTATCATAAATTATCCTTATTCCTCTCTAAAATCTCTACAACTTTTGTTTTTACCATTTTTCAATATCTTGTAAAATAAAGAAATTATAAAGGTGTTTACCCTTCGTTGGACAACCCTGTACAGTCATTGGTATGGTTCAGTAGTGGAATGAGAGGTAATCAAATCAATAAATACACAATAATTTCTAAAACAGGGCTAAAAATGATGCTGCAAAACATCAACCCTGTGTATATGAACTTAAAATATGCATAATAGTTTTACTTAAACACACCACAGATTGGATGGGATTATTTAGAGATTAATGTTTCATATAGTGTGTCCTATTTACACATAATTTAATATCCATTTTTCAGTACGGGTCTAAACCTATCCCTTTAGGCAAGTATCACACATTTTATTCTATCGATTTGTTAAGACCGTTTTACATGCTGCAATTCTTTCACAAAAGCATGCGCAGTGGCAAGACATTTGTACCTTTTGTCAAACTGCGCCTGCCTTTGTTCAAGACTAGTGCATATTGCAAAGAAGAATTGCAGCATGTAAAACGGCCTTTACTCCAGTGTTTGCACCTCCATTGTCACTTGCGCACAGTTTTAATGTCACTATATAAAATCTTGCAATGAAATGTCGTTCGAATATGTTTTCTATATTTTTCATGATAAACACTTTATTGTCCGTGAGTATAACGTAATCTGTTATCTTCAAGTTTTCTAACAGTTAGAAGATAGTAAAACAGCATCTCGCACGCACAAAAATTCTCGACAGTAATATTTATTTCTGACAGATTTTGTAAGTAGATATCTTTTTTTTTTTGCAATTATATTTTCGCCTTCCTTTGGAATATTCCATATTGTAGCAAACGTCCTCGGAATTTTTAAAAAACTGTTCTCAACTTGTTCCTTTTCGTTCAAATAGTTTATTGCCACACTGTCAACTTCTAATTTTAATTCCAAATTTTTGGTGTTACCATTACAGTATACTGACACATGAGCAAAATAAGATTGTTCTTAGGACGTTAAAAACGATGCACTGTTTCCTTTTGTGCTTTTTTAATGTTAATGTGCGCACGCTTCAATTAAATTACAATGATTAATATCTTTATTAACTAAAAATTAGCAAATCTTGAACAGGAACAACTACATGTTTTTTCTACTGTCAACTCTCTGACTTGGCAAACAGCTGATAAGAAAAATCGATGCTACTACTACGTCGGACGTGTTTCTACTTTTAATAAACCTGATACGACTGACCACACTGAATAAATATAAATAGTGCTATATTAATCACACGTATAAAACTATTCAGATACATATAAATATACACAATTGACGTAAACATATATTTAACACGCCACCTCAATTGTATTTTAATATTTAGGCAACTTAATATTAAAATTATTACATCAAGGTCTGAATAAACTAATTTATCAAAATGTATCTAAAAAGTTTAAATTTTTCTTTTCCCAGAGCTTTGGTAAATATATCAGCACACTTTTCATTTGAACTTACATATACAATGGATATTTCCATTTTAAAAACTAAATCTTTAATAAAATTGTATCGGATCTCGATATATTTATCTTGTTTTGAGCTATCAAAACTTTTGGTCTTTGAATTTATGTTTCAGTTGTTTTAGAAGTTGATTTACTTTGTGATTTTGATATAACCTCATTAAATTTTATATTCTAACATGGTTGAGTTTTAGATATGCTGAGTCACTTTTTACTCCTTCTGGCCTTTTAATGTATACGTCATTATCCAGAAATCCATTGAATAAGGCTGTCGGTACGTCTACTTATATCTGAACTTCCAGTATTTGTACAGACATGAATAATCTTACTGTTGGAAATCGGTACACTGGAACTTGGAAGCAATGGCAATTAATCGCGCTTTTCTTGTTCTATCTATGTTATTTTAAATCGCCAACCAATGTCTATAGCTAGTTAACATTCAGCTAATTGAGATACAGCGTATTCGGCTAATTGTGACATACTTTTCGTCGTTTCTTACAATTTTACTGACATACACCTACTGTTACACATCTTTAGAGCGTTTATAGGCTAAAATATTATGAGAATATCTTAAAATGACAAATGTGTTGTTATTCTCATTTTTTAAAAATTATTTTTAATATAAATTATTTTTTTTAAACTTTATGAGGTGTCACAATTAAGCTATGTAAAATTCTAAATGTGACACCTTTTGGGTGTAATTGTGACAGTGCGCTAAACTACGCCTTTTTCGATGTATTATGCTGATTTATGTGAATTGTGATATATTAGAAGTCACAATAAAACGAATTTTTTTTTACCCTGTCACAAATAAACTTTTATTTTAACTCAGATGATAGAACACACATATGTATAAATAAACATAGAGTAAACGATACAAGAGTATTTCAAGTTATGTATTCAAAAATAAACAACAATTTATACTACAACGAAAATAAATATAAACTAAAACGTAAATTCATTTTTGTTTTTATGAAACAATCATAAAAAAATACAGACACATTGAAAAGTAAAAAAGTCAAAATTTATTGAACAGAAAGTCCATTGAACTGAACACAGAAACGGAATCTCCCGCGGCGGTCTTCAGTAGGAGGAGGTATTACTCGCAATACATTATCTAGGTCTTGAACATTGGGCAAAATAAAATATTCACCTTTCTTTCTTAGAAAAGTTGCTTTGACGCTTTCATCTGAGAATTCCAAAACTTTACCTAAGAAATGCCTTAGTGTTTTTTTTGTGGCATAAGTGGCAATAATCCATGACCCGGCTTTTAAAGAAAGATCAAACTGATAGTACCATTCTTTTTCATTTTCAGCCTCTACCAGTTCATTCATACTACTTACACCGTCATATTCGTCCGTGTTATCGCTATGTTCAGACTCATATTCTATTTCGGAATCACTACTTTCGCTTTCTTGTATATTTCTGCATTTTATGACTTTTTTCTGTTTCCTAGCCGCCATCGATTCTTCAAGTTGCTTAAGATAATCGTCTCTAGTAATACCATCTGCGAGGTTTCTATTTAAAACTTTTCTCTTTTTTACTGGCGCGCTTGTTGGTCTTGCTATTTTTGTCAATAACAGTTCTTCAAAAGAAACATTTCTTTCTTCACTCTGCTTACTGGATTCAGTAGTATCTTTAGATGTGGATGCACGAGCGAGTTTTGTGAAACTTGCTTCATTTATCTTCTCTATCTGTTGCTGTTGAAATTCGTTATTTTTGGGCTGATCTGTATTAATTGACGTAAAGTTAGAAGTCTTAATCGCTTTCCGGTTAATAGGACTTTCGTTAGGCATGCTCTCGTCATAAAGACCAGTGACCTGAAAAGATCTTTTTATTAAATTTTTTGGCATATTGCTCCAGACTTTTCCTACTAGAATAGAAAAATCTGCCTTGCTCATTGCTATACCATAATGTGCTCTTTGCCATAGTGTTACTTCCTCATCCCACTTTTTCTTAAAAGCTCCGAATGGTATTTCGTCAAGTGGCTGCAATACATGTGTAGTATGTGGTGGGAGTTTTAGCAAACAAATATTCTCTTCTTTTGCCTCTATGAGATCAATGGATACATGTGATGTATGTCCATCAAACAAAAGCAAGAGCGGGCGTTCTTTTGGGCAGAATTTTAAAAAATGATTTTTGAACCAGGAATGAAATGCATTTTCTGTCATCCAACCGTGTGGTGTTGCAGCGTATCCGGTGTGCGTAAATACTTCTTCTGGCATCCATGCGTCTCAGTGATTTTTGGCCTTGTACAATATAAGTGGTGGCAATTTATCACCACAAGCTGATACACAGAATAGTATTGAGGTATTGCTTCTTCCCGTGCATGAGTGTGTCTAAAAACTGGCTTGTTTCTTTGCGCAACCACTTTTCTGTTTGAAGGATCGCTGCATCAAGATGTTTCGTCTAGGTTGAAAATTAGTTGTGGGTGGTCAAGCAAATTTAAATCCTTGAGAGTTTCTTCATATAGATCGAAAAATCCATTTATAACATCAGGAGTGAGTAGTCTGTTCCGTACGAATACTTTGCCTCTTGATGGGTTTCTTACATGACAAGTGATGTCTCTTGCAGAACCCAATAAACCAATCTTTCTTTGGTACTCCGTTTTTAAATCTTGTGTTTATATTTGTTTGCTGCACGAAAACACCTACGGTATTCAACACTTCCTTTCGCGTGAGCCCGAATCCCCAGTTATTTAATGTCTCTAAGTGTTGAGCTAACTCTGTTTCTGTCTTTTGCGATAGATCTGGCACTCTTCCAGGATGATCTCTTCTTGAAAGTGGCCTGTTTTTCCATCCTTTGCATCTAGCAATAAACGTGCTTCGAGGAACATGATACACTTGTGAAGCTTTTTTATAAGACATATCGCCATTTTTCACTGATTTGATTTTTGGTTGCTGCTTTTGGCGATTCATTGTAAAATTCTGAAAAAGAAATGTTGATAAACGGCGCATTGAAAAAAAAAATTCGGCAGTGTCACAATTAACCACCGCAAAAAATCACAATTGAAACTATACAATATTTCCGCTGTGTAATTGTGACACCTACCAAAGCATAGGTCTAATAAGATTTAGAGGTCGGGTAGTATAAAATATTAAGAATATCATCCTTATACTCCATAATGATGAAAATAACTATCCCCCAATCACTATTGTTTTATACATAGACAACTTAACACACTTCTAAATTAAATTATCGAAAATATGATATTTACCTTATTTGCAAATGACCTTCGACGACGCACCCGCCATCGACAAACGTTTAACAGGAAATACGTACCCGACGGGATTCAAAGGCGGCGTTACCGGATCCTCAATATTTAACTTATTTATAGAGAAACGGCGATGTGTCACATTTAGCCGGCAGTCACAATTAGCCTAGTGCGCTGTAGTATCCAAGTCTGAAGGATTTCAATAGAATTAAACTCATTATTTATAGCTGGTTGCCATTCTGGTGATTGCTTCCAAATATGATTTTGGCTTCTCTGTTGAAGTATGATATGCTGAATATATTTCGTAGTTATTGAGATTTCTGAGTATTTTTATATTTCTGCCATATCTAGATGTAGCATTATATTCTTACCTAATGTAAATGTAGTATTATTATTTCTTCTGTTTTATTTTCTTCACTTCTCAGTTCACCTTCTATCTGATTTTCATCATTTTCTTCTCTATGTAGTCTTTCATAGTGTGTAAGTTTTCTGATTTTCTAGTCGATTTTCATTTCTATATTCCATAAAACTCTTGTCAAATCATCAAATATCTCGTCACTTCACTACTTTTTTTTCTTTTGTCAGCCACAATCTGTAACTTCCTCCGCGAAATCATAGTTGCTTTCTTTGCTTTGAGTTTAATTTTTGTATCTATATGCAACACAACATATCACGCACAGCAGCCAAAAACTCTCAGTTTTCTGATGTCATTCTTACCCTGCCCAAGAGAATGTTTCTCCTTTACTGACAGATGATGTTCGTGTTCGGTTCACTTCATATACAAAACGTTTTAATGCTTCTCCCCACATAATTTTGAGAGGACCCGACTTAATTAGTTTAGTGCGAATTATATTTAATAATGTGAGATTCATTCTTTCAGATTTGCCTTACATCAGTGAATTATATGCCATAATATACTATCAGTTTACGTCTCTTTTCTTCATACAGTTAAAAAAAAAATTATGTAAACTCACCATTATTTAATCGAAAATATTTTAATGTGGTTTTATACTGCAGTTTCACTATATTTCATTAAATTTTCATTTCACTTCACTTTTATTTTTAAACAGTTTTATAATCACATAGCGGGAAAAATCATCTAGTATCAATTAAAAGTATCTCCACCATTGAGTGTAGATGGAGATATACAGTGTGTTTCCTAACTACGGTACGTAACTCCAGTTTAAAAAGTTTGTATGAACAAGTGTCTGGAGTTGCCCCGATTCTGAGATACGGGGTGTTAAAGTTTAAAAAAAAAATCGGTTTTTTATAAACATCATAAATATTCTTAAGCCGATTTGGTTGAAATTTGGCAGTGTCCTTTTTAGTATTAAGGCGCTAATTCAGCCCTTACTACATTGAAGTTATTAAGCCCAGTGGCGTCTCAAGGGGCGCCGCAAACATTATTATTGAGAGAAAAAGTACGTCACTGATTTTTTTTGCTATTTTTTTCAGTTTAAGCAACTAAAAATAAAACTTTTTTGTCTCTTGTGTTTTATCCGTATTTAGCCTCGTTTTCGAGAAAAAAAAATAAAAATTACTTTAAAGCATTTTAAAAATTATCCATGAACACCATTAAAAAAATAAAAACTATGTTTTAATTACTATACATAAGTTACAGAAAAATAAACAATTTCGACCTTAAAGTAGATTAACAAAATGACTACCATCTGATAAAATTTACGGTTGCAATCGCTTCTTTATTGATTGTCTGACACGTTCAAAAATCGCTGGGGCATTCTTTATGATATTGCAATTGCAAGTCGAATATTCAAGTCGTTTACGTCTAGTACAGGATTTTTATAAACCAGAGCCTTTAGATGACCCCATAAATAGAAATCTAGAGGATCACCTGTATTTTTATTAAAATTACCAGTTTTACTTAATCTTGCATGTATCGTTCTAAATGTTTTATCACATGGAATTACTCTATATCTGTCTGGTAAATTCTGCGTGCCTCTTACGAATTTCTATTTGCTAATCCATAAATAAAGTGCATGTCTATCATTTCAGAATTACTAAAATTATTCATAATGGAAACACTGCTAACTGACAACTTTAAAATTTACTGATATGACAGTGACAGTACCATCACTGTATGCTGATACTAGTAAGATAAACTCCCCCAGGTCAGTGTAAGAACATTTAGAGTGTTTTAAAGTGATTTTTTTTTTGTCAAAAACGAAACAGACCAAAAAGTTGTATTTTTAGTTGCTTAAACTGAAAAAGCAATAAAAACTGCAAAAATAGTGAGTGGCGTACTTTGTTTTCCCAATATTAAAGATTGCGGTGCCCCTGAGACACCACTAGATCAAATAACTAACAATCTAGTTAGAGCTAAATTAGCGCCTTAGTACTACAAATAACACTGCCAAATTTCAACCAAATCGGCTTAAGGATATTTATGATATTTATAAAAAAAAAACCATTTTTTTTAACTTAAAACCCTGTATCTCAGTATTGAGACAACTCCGGATACATATTCATAGGAACTTTTTTTCTTAAAATAACCTAAGAAATCACCTTCTGGAGTTACGTACCGTAGTTAGGAAACAGCCTGTATAGATCCAAAAAATATCACTGTAGAATAAGTCAACAATCTCAGTTGTACGTATTTCATTTTTAGTAAAATGTAACCGAGTAGCTTTACCTTCGATACAAGTTGAACACAGTTTATTGGATGATTTAATTCCAGGTTGTTGTAGTGCATCTTTTTCAGCATGATCTAAGTATCGATGACGAATTTCACTGTCTATGCTTGCATTACATTTTTCTTCCCGATTTATTTTTACATACTAATACAAACCTCTGATTGTTGTCGTATCCTTTTCAACTACCACTTTATGTCCTTTTTTTTTGACATCTGTTATATATAGCTCAATATTTTTACAAAGTGGTTGCTGGCTCCAGAATCTAAAGCAAAAGTATTTTTTTCCTGTTTTTTGTATTTCCTCCCATAAATTTGCTGCGCACAGGTCTATAACTTGGTCTGCTTTATTAGCTTGTTTTGATTTAGCTTCAACCTGACTGCAATTAAAATTATTGTTATCATAGTATCCATAATTACCCAAGTGATTTCCAAAACTTCGATTATTGTTGCTAGGGTTGACATATCCCTCGTTCTAGATCTACGCCTAAATGTACCTGGCCTCCTCTACGCCTCTGTCCAAACTTTGAACATTGTGCTAGGAAGTGATGTTTATTCCCATAAATATACCAGCTTCTTGAATCTGCCTCAAAACTAACCCCGTTATCATCAGATCAGAGTACCCGTTCCTAGAATTTGGTTTTATTTCTTCATTTCGTCGTGCTTTAAAAAAATCTAACTTGACATCAGATATAATTTCGAATGCGATTATCACATTTTGAATTTTCGCTGGAAAAGACATTGAGAAAGTGGTCCTCCAGTTTGCCATGGGCATGCGACTTCAGTCTGAAGTTTTCTCTACAATGAAAGCTTAGTAAGTGAGCTGGTTCTCACGCACACATCTTTTCGCGCCAGCCAAATTTCGCTGGCAAAGACAGTAACATATAATACACACGATCACTTTCCTCAATAACTGATCGCAGATCTTTTAGGTGTCGAATAATTGCATCAAATTTGAGAAATTGGTCCTCCAGTTTGCCATGGGCGTGCGACTTCAGTCTGAAGTTTTCTCTACAATGAAAGCATAGTAAGCTTTTCACTCCAGTATTTATTCTTTAGCTGTTTGCCAGTCTTTGACTATATCCGGGTGCTTGCCGGAATGTACAATAGTTGATTGTGCCTTGCCCTTATTTTCTTAAAACTTTGTTTTCCGGCGATCGAGGCACTCTCTGATGAAAGATCACTTTCGATAATCGCACTATTGTTCGCTTTTTAACAAACTTCCGGGATTCGAAATTTCCAGTTATTAAAGTAATTTGCCTCCAAAATTGGTTCTCCCGCACTGTTCAATCCAGCCACGTTACTAAGATTTTTCAGACTGCTGAAAAAACGTGTCTTATTGGTTACTTATCTACACGACTTTTACTACTATTTTCAGAGCTTTGTAGGCCCTTAATCTGTTAATGTGCACAGGCTTCAAGGTACAAAGACTGCGTTAATATAGAACGAGAACCACAACATATTTTTTCTACTTGACAAACAGATAATATGGAAATACGTCCCAAGTGTTTTTACTACTACTACTGAACACATTAAAAAAACAATAAATAGTATTAGATTAATCACACGTATAAAACTAATCAGATAAATATAAATACACACAAGAGCCATATATACTTAACATTTGGCTGTGTATATTTTCCACTGTATGTGCGTCACCTCTGAATTGCCCCTATTGCCTCGGTTGCGCCTCTACCAACTCTGTTGTTTTGATTTCGTCTGGTAGAGTTTCTCGGACACTCATAAAGTATGTGCCCTATATTCTCACAAATGACATCTAAAAGGAAATTTTGAGGTTCTTCCATTAGAGTTTCCACCTTTATCGTTTCCATACCAGTTGTGCCAATCTTGCATCTGCATTGCTCCCGCTCTCTAAAAGTAATTTATTCTTAACAAACATTAATTTGAGATTGGTTCTGGTAAAATCTGATGTCAATGGTTGATAGAACTCCGATATAGCTGAGACAAGTTGTTATATCTCATTTTCATCTATCTACCCTCCTGCTTCTTTCAACTTGCAAATATGTTGTCAATATTGTGTCAACTTTGTCAAAAATTGGTATATTGGGCTTTCCTAGATAAAATTCAAGATGCCCAATTTCCTCTGTAAAACTACCTAAGTGGCAATGCCTTTTTTAGCATAAGTGTTGCTCAAACTTTCATAATTTCTTTTGCAGTCGACTTCGTTTTCCACCATCATGATTTTATTCATGTTTTCATCTCCATGATATTATTATCTGCATTGAAGAAATGGTTTAAGTCTCGACGTCACTTTTGTGAAATATAGTATATGCATCGCATGTTGTGTTTGCTAATAGATCTTCGTTAAATATTCAAAAACCAATTAAAAATCCAAGTAGTAACGTCACTAGAAACTCCCAATTTAAGAATGATGCACCTTCAAATGGCTTTACTTGAAATATTGGCTGTTTGTGGCCATGCTTTACTTGTTTAACCCATAGACGCCAGGTTTTAAAAGTCTTATGGTTTGTTGACAAGGGAGCTTAATTTATTAAAAATAAAGAACAATATTTGGAATTAAAATCATTGGTCGTTAGCTTTTTTTTAGTCGTTGCCTTAACATAGATTTACAAATCATATAGAATCAGTAATCAGTTTGTAAGATAATTATTAAAATTAAATACATTTAAAAAACATTGACCACAATTCAACATTCAATTATTAAACTAGACATAACTCTACATAGAACGCAGGCGCCTTAGAAATATATTAAAAGTTTAGCATGAATAAAATGAGGGAAGTTCATGATGTTTGATTTATCTAAGTTTAGATGCTTATAAAGTGGAATAAATCTTAGCCCGGACTAAAAAGAATAAAATGCTTGCGACTGATTCGCTTTACCAACTGTCATTTTTTTTATGTTTATCTGATCAACCATATAGACAGTCGCAAGGTAAACATTATTTGTAGATATAAGCATTTATATAGAGCTTAACTTGCTTAACTTCTCTCATAAGAGGGAAGTATTGTAATCGAGACCTTCGACATTTTTGCAGACATTTGTGTTTTTGAGAGTCCCTGGACCCCGTAAAACATGTAAAACGTCACTCTCTGGGACTGTCGGTATGTCGTTTTGTATCTACTGGGTCTATCTCAAAAACTATTTATCCGATTAACTTCAAATTTTGGTAAAAAAATCAAGGTTCATATGTGAATGGAATGGTTACATTTTGGTATAAATCCGAAATGACGGAACAAAATGGCGGGCTCACAAAATGTTTAAAAATTATTATTAAGAAACTACTTATCGAATGGATCTCAAAATGTTCACAAAAATAAAGTGTGATACAGGGATAAACTGGTATAATGTTTGTGCAAAGCCACTAAGGCGGAATAAAATGATCGCCTAATGAAATGTTCAGTACCGACAAATCAATTATCCGATTGGCTTGAAATGTTGCATAAAAATCAATTATTAGCCAGGAATAGATTAGTAACATTTTGCGAATCATATATGGCAAAACAAAATGGCGGCCTATTAAAATGTTTGAATATTCGATTAAATTCCATATCCTGCAACAAAATTTTCTTTTTTTATTCATTATTTATTACGAAATGAAGTTATGAAAAATAAATAATAATAATAATAATAATAATTTGTATTATTATTATTATAAAATTGATATAAATTGAAGTTTAATAATTCGTATAACATTATTACCAAAGACTATGTTATATGTACACAGTCGAATTCTGTACGAGAGAAGGTATGGATAAAGGCGAAATTGCTGATTTTTTATTTGAGACTCATATATTTACATAAGCTGTAAGGGTGTTTTTGCGCTACGGGTGCAATTGTTAGCAACATTAGGTGTCAGCAAACGTGCTCTCACTAAACGATAATTGAACAATCTGCTCCCCGAGACAAAGAAGAACCATTACCTACTACTGCCCATGGGTTCCTTCAGCATCACAGCAACCCTATACTAGACGCCTTTGGTTGTCGTACCTTACGACGATTCCAAACGTTCCTGTGATCTTCACTTTATTTTTAGACTTCCAAGTGTTGGTGTAGTACAAAACCTTGAAGCCCGTAGGCTGTCATTTGGCGCCCGCCAATCACAACAGGCGGATGACTTTTTGCATTTTTTGTTAACAAAATTTATAATTAATATAAATGCGGAAAACCTATACTGTTAGGTGGATCTATCAGGTTAACGTTAGATTAGCTTAGGTTCGTCGATAAAACCATCATTAAAGCCATAAAATCACACCTCAAAATCGAAATTCTGAAAACTCAAAAGTGTTGTGATTGGCGTGCTCCCAATGACAGCCCATGGAATTCAAGGTTGTTTGATGTAGATAAACATGGGTCCAAAACCTTTGGGATAGAGCGTTGAATAAAAGAATTTACTTCTAGAAAATTGCTGGTACAAACCGTCGAAAAACTAACCCTGCTGACATTACTACTTGAATTAGAACTGTCACTGTGTGTACTGCAGCTGTCTGACGGATCTTATTTTACGCAAGAAAAACAAACGTAACCAGTTGGTTATAAATAAGATAACACAGAATTGAGACTCTAACAATAATTTGGTATGTACTTGGTATTTAAAAAACTTTTTGTCAGTACTTGTGTCTCTGTGTCCTGTTGAGCAGTCTACATTCACAGATCGTCCAATTTCATCTTCACTTTACCACAGCAACAAGGAATTTTATAAACTCTTTCTTATTGCGAAAGAATCTATTCACAAGCACTGCCCAATCTTTCTGCGCGTACTAAAGATTGATTGCATGTTACACCTTGTTACTTCCCTCGTAAAAAGGAAGTATAGTAATCGTGAAAAAATCACTCTCCGAGATTTTTTCAGATCTTCATGTTTCAGGGTCCCTAGATGACGAAAAACATGTTTTCACAATTCTGTCGATTTGTCTGTCTGTCTGTTTGTACGCGGCGTAGCTAAAAAAACTACTCATCCGATAGACGTCAAATTTTGGTCAAAAATTAAGGGTCATATGGGGATGACCTGGTAAAATTATTATTAAAAAAACTACTGACCAAATTCATCTCAAATTTTGAAAAAACATCAAGTTTTATGTTGGAATCAACTGGTAAAATTTTGTTACGAATCCAAGATGGCAGAACAAAATAGCGGCTAATAAAATATTTAAAAATTCAGCCTGAAAAACTGCTTTATGGTTTGATTTCAAATTGTATGTCATAACTAATTGGTATAGGGATCAACCAGTAAAATTCTAGTACTAATTCAAGGTGGCCGAACAAAATGGCCGCCAAATAAAATGTTTGTGATCGTGAAAAAATCCGCCTCTCGGGTTTTAAACGTCTTTACGTCCCTAGATGTAAAAAAAATATGTTTTATCAATTCCGTCGATCCGTCTGTCGGTATATCTGTCTGTGTGTCTGTCAGTTCGCAGCATAGCTTAAAAGCTACTTGCCCGATTGACTTCAAATTTTTATCAAAAATTAAGGGTCATATGGGATGACCTGGTAATATTTTGGTAAAAATCAAAAATGGCAGCCCTAGTGAAAAAAAATTATTATGAAAAAACTACTTATCCAATTTGTTTCAAAACATTGCATAAACATGAAGTATTATGTTGAAATCAACTGGTAAAATTTTGGTACGAATCCAAGATGACGGAACAAAATGGCGGTATAATAAAATATTTAAAAAATCAGCCTGAAAAACTATTATTGGATTGATTTCAAATTGTGTGCCATAACTAATTGTGGTATAGGGCTCAACTAGAAAACTGTGTTAATAATTCAAGATGGCGGAACAAAATGCGGCCAAATAAAATTTTTGTACTCGTGAAGAAAATCACCTTCTTTAGGATTTACATATCTTCACGTTTTAGCGTTCCTAGAAGCCAAAAAACATATTTCATCAATTTCGTCGGTCTGTTTGTCAGTTCGCGACATAGCTTAAATACTACTTACCCGATTGACGTCAAATTTTGACCAAAAACTAACGGTGATATGGGGATGGCCTAATAATATTTTGGTAAAAATCCAATATGGCGGAACAATGTTACAAAATTTTTGTTAGAGTGATGTATTATTTGTGATTAAGATCCAGCAAAAAAACAAGTATTTTTTTTTAAATTGTCGACGTTTTGCATATATGTAGAGTCTATATCCCACATGATACCCATATTATCAGTCTTTACTTATGGTTTTCGTTCACGATCTCCCTGTTGTTATGTTAGAGAGTTGTATTATTTGGGGTTAGGATCCAGTAAAAAAACAAAAGACTTTTTTAAATTGTCGACGTTTCGAAACTTCATTGTTGCATCCTCAGGGTACATAAACAAATTGTATATCCTGCATGAAACCCATATTATCAGCCTTTACCTACTACGATGGTCCTCAGATATTTCCCAGATATTGGGTTACTGAATGGTTTCCGTTAAGGATGCTCTTGTTTTTATATTAGAGTGGTATAGTATTTGGGGTTAGGATCCAGTAAAAAAACCAAAGTTTTTTTTAAATTGTCGACGTTTCGCAACTTTATTGTTGCATCCTCAGAACACATATAAATTGTATATACTGCATGATACTTATATTATCAGTCTTTACCTACTCCGTTGGTTCGCAGATATTTCCCCGATATTGAATTTCTAAATGGTTTTCGTTAACGATATTTTTGTTGTTATATTAGAGTGGTGTATTATTTGGGGTTAAGAAATATCTGCGTATCCTGAGGATAAAATAAATTGCCGAAACGTCGACAATTTAAAAAAGGGCTTTTGTTTTCCTACTGGATCTTAACTCCAAATAATACACCACTTTAACAAAACAGCAAGAGGATCGTTAATGAAGACCATTTAGAAACTTAATATCTGGGATATCTGCGGACCAACGGAGTAGGTAAAGACTGATAATATGGGTTTCAATTTAAGATGGCGAAACAAAATGGCGGTCAAATAAAATTTTTAAAAAATCTTGTTCAATTGATTTTAAATTTTGCAGAAGAATTAAATGTGAAAATGGGATACTTATTGAATGTGACATAGGTAGAACGGAAATGATAAACAAAATTGGTAGGAATCCAATATGATGGAACAAAATGGCGCCCAATAAAAATGAAGAGACAATATATGTAACATATATATACGGTGACTATGTCCTGAACTAAATTGAATCACACTTCACTCTTCCTAATAAAAGTAATAATTCACAACGAGGAAAGTTCCCGGTAAAGGAAATTTTCCGATTTTTATATTCTTGCATTTGTAAGCTTTATTATTGCATTAATTGTAGTGTCCCTTATACTGATAATTACCATGCAGGCGTTATTTATAGACTATCTTAAACTTGATTTTTTAAAGAACAAAACAATAGTTCGTCGATGTCTGATATACATTAGGCAGTATACCTGAGAATAATTGTCTTCCTCGTGTCTTAATTAAACAAACTGAAGTAGCTATAACCAGAAGTAAGTATCGATTAAACTTTTATACAAGCGCTTTTTCGACACACTCACTCCTCCCGTTTCAAATATAACGTCCAATAGGAAAGCAAATTAAGAAATATTAAAGCTGACTGAGATTAGTTTGTGTCACATGAATCAGTTTCATTTATATTTTACGGAGATAAATTTTGTTTTGGCCAGCATCGCAATGTTTTATAGTAAATAGACCACTTAGAAACATTAATTTATCTCGGCCCATCTTCTACTTATTTCTGTAAAAGTGAAATATATACATATACGGGGTCTAATGATTTATGTTAAAAGGAAAATACTTTGTTTTTTTTTTGGTTTTATTAATATATATTTCAAACAATCGTAAAATATTGAAAGAGGTATGTCACGACATGTGCATAATAACAAGATACTTTTTGTGTTTCCCTGAAAAGATTTTTATGAATTATTGCAGATTTTTTAGGATTTATTTCGACACACGCCGGTGAATTTATTTCGACCAAATCCCAATTTGCTTTGTAGTAAGTTTTAGCGCGAGTTCAGTAAGCAAACCATATTCCATATTTCCATATTCCGTTCTTACTTTCGGAATAAGCGAATATTTGGTTGTGGTCGTTCGGGATATCTCTCAATTGGAACCAGCGACACCATCTTTTCGGCGTTCGAAGTAACTTTCTCTAACATATTTAATTAAATAAATTACCGTAATGAAATTTTATTCTTCACAAAAGCGTCAACGTAATGTTATTTAGACATACCAAACGTTCATATATTTATTTCCATAGGCTACTTTACATACAAATATTATTAAAAACTCTAATTTGGTTTCAGATTTTAATTAATAATATATATTAAATTTTTGGAGGAAATTTTTTTTAATTAATAAGTGATACTAAATTATTAATTAATGATTTACGATTTTTACTAGTTTTTGTATAAAACTCATTGTTATGGAAAGTTAAAATATTCAATACAACTCCATTTTTGAAAAAAAAAATTTGGTATTTATGAAAAGGTAGTTCTAGTTGAAAATATACAGTGTGTTCCATTTAAAAACCTCCGTATGTCAAAACCGAATCAAGGTAGCCTTGACCTGCTATAGTTTCGCCAAAGCCCTGCATGTACGTCAAAAAAGCGCCACATTCTACATACATAAAAAATACATGGGGTCGAATTAAGATCCTCCTCCTCGTTTTGAGGTCGGTTTACAACGGTGCAAAGTAGGTGAGTTAAAGTAGTGATTTGAAATAGGATAAATTCAAATAGAATAAAGATCTTTCGATTAATCGGAAAAACCCGATCGATCCAATCTGACGATAAATATTCCACCCTCCCCTCAAAATACCTATGATTTTGAATATACTTTTCCCTACAACCTCTTATGAAACCGAAAGACTAGAAAGTGCCTTTTATTACACGTGTGTTCAAAAAAATTTACGTGTGTATTGGAATAGTATATTGAAATTATATTGCATCATTTTATAGCACGTGGCCTAGGTGCGAGATGAAATGAAACGAGTATTTTATACTATCTTTTTTAATTTGTGCACTATATTTCTGGTGTGTCAGGGACAAAGTTTCTTTGTATGCACACGTAAATTAATAAAGACGATATTTATTTATTTTATTTTAAAAATGCATTATCTCTAAAAAACTTATTGTCGGATATTTTCAAGTTGGTGACAATGCATGTCAAAAGTGGCTGTTAATTATATTATCCTAAGAGGTCGTGACAAACAACAAAAAGAGTTTTCTAATGGCTCATATTTCAATATGATGCAGTATTAAGGATGAGTCAGCAACCACTGGCAAGGTCAAATAGTGGGAGACCTGGCTGCGGCACGCTTCGGAATATGTCCAAATGTCTAATAACTATTGGGTTTGTTTTATAATCGAGCATTGAGGTTATCTGTTTTTTGTTTTTTTTTTCTTCTTACGGCGCCATCTTACATCTTTTCGCAAATATTTTTTTCACAGATCAATAGAGGAGGTTAAGATCTATCGTTTGCCTAAAGCATGACCTGCTACGCGATTACATTAAGGCACTAATGGCAAAAACTATATCTTAGGAAGTTTTTTAAAATGCTTATGATATCATCTTGCCTCTAGTTCCTGCCCAAAAATGACAGTTTTGACAAATGACGATTGATAGGTGATTTTTAACAATAGGTATCATCGTCACATGATGTGTGATACGTTATTAGTTAGCGCTTGCGCAGACCTAAATAATGTCCACGTGGATGAAAAATGCCTGACGTCAGAGACATCGAGATAAGAACCTCCACCCATAGTGCCTGCTGTTTTTTCTCTAATTATGTATAATAATAAGGTATATGGCACTAAGTAAAAACTTTTACTAAAACATTTTTTAAGTTTTAAATAAAAAATAATGTTTATTTAAAACCTCCACTATAGTAAAGGAAACAAACTCATGACATGTTTATTCAACACTGTGGCTTCATCGGATGACACAAATAGAATGAACAATGGTTTTTTCATATTTACATAAATATATGTTAACAAAAATATTTATCAGGGGCGAATTGTTCAGGTTCATGTTTGTTTATTTCTAAAGATTCTAATAAATTTAATTTTACGCCTTTCTTTTCTGTAGATAAAACTTTAAAATTTATATGACTGCAATTAATTAAATGGGAACCATAATTAGATCTTTCCTCCCCCTTGACAAGGTAATTATAATGTTCATTTATCCTTTTGTCGAAACTTCTAAGTGTCTGCCCTATATACGGCTTTGGACAATCTTTACAAGTTAATTTATAGGCACCTGATTTATTATTTAAATTTATTTTTGGTTTATTATTTTTTATGAATTTCCCTTAACTTATTGGTTACTACTACATTCATACTTAGTCTTCTTAGAAAATTGCCTACTTTCTTACTGGATTTTCTATGGTACGTAATATATTATTTACAGTTATTGGAAGGGTACTTTAAAATAGGGTAAACTGAACAGATAGCTTTTGTAACACTTTTTCTCTTTAAAATATGGTCTATAATCGTTTTAATTTGTTTAATTAAGTTTATGAAACGCTGCGAACTTGTATTGGATGACATGAATTATATCGTATTGTTGTGGCAGTGTGTGTGTTAATTTGTGAAAAACAGAAAACAATGTGCTTATTATTTTCCCTTTTTATAGTTAAATCAGGAAAGTTAATAGAACTATTAGTTTCATTTTCAATAGTAAATTTTATCGTGGTATAAAACCAGTTTATAATATAATAAAGTCGTAAATAAAATTTCTGCCGTTACAAAACTCTTGTATAATAACAATATCATTATCGAGACAACTTATCCAATGTGCTGGCACACTGCGTTCCATAACTGTATGCATAGTACAAAAATTGGTCCGATTGCATAGTTGTCGAACACGGTGTGCCAGCACCTCGCATAATCTATCGCGATAATGATGTCGTTAAAAGAGTTTTTTAGTGACTGAAATGTACTTAATTACTATATATAATTAAAGAAAAAAGTCAGACCTCAGTTTAATGGGTGGTGGTTTATGCTTGGAGGTTCTTATCTCGGTATCTCTGACGAAGAGGCATTTTTCTTCCACGTAGGCATTATTTAGGTCTGCGCGAACGCTAGTTAATCACGTGTGATATGTCATCTGACAATGTACCTGTCAATGTAAAAAATCAGCTGTCAACCATCATTTATCGAAACTGTCATTTTTGGGCAGAAACTGATGCCAGATGGCGTCATAAGCGTTTTAAAAAAAAGTTTGCCGCCGGTTTGCCTTAACATTCCTGAGATATAGTTTTTGATCATTAGGGTATGTGACGTAGCAGGTCATGTTTTAAATAGGTGATAGATCTTAACGCTCTCTATCGACCTGTGATAGAATATTTGCGAAAAGATGTAAGATAGAGCCGTGGGAAAGAAACTAAAATATAGAGACATCAATGCCCGATTAGGAAACAAACCTAATCATTAGACCGTACTTCAAAGCGCGCCGCTGCCAAGTGTCCCTCTACCTGACCTTGGGAAAGTTCATCCTTAATACTATATTATATTAAAATATGAACCATTTGAAAATTCTTGCAGTTTTTTGTCATGAGCTCTCTAACTACATACACACTCTGTTTGTTTTTCAATTTTGAGACGTGACCAGATTAAAATTCGAGGTGGCCATGACTTAGCATTGCCAACTTTGTAGAAAAAAAAAGTAGTGTCTAAAAGAGGGCCAATGCAACACTACTTTGCGTTTCGAAAAGACGTCTTTATGATTGCAAAATAGAAAAAATATTGTTTCCACGACTGCTACGAAAAGGTTCAAAAAACACATAACCAGTAAGATCTGAAAACGACTAATTATGCATATCGTGTGAAATTATTTCCCACTGATCAATTTGGTTCTTCATATTTTATTTTTTGTTTAGTTTATATTCTGCTTTTTAATGTGAATGTGTAAAAGTTGTGAAGTCATCACATTGTGAAGTCAGAAATAAAGGATCGCATGGAATTTAAGTGTACGCTTAAATGCAGTTGCAGAAAAAATACAGGGTATAATACGTTTGCAAATCATTTTTCAAATTAATGTGATTAAAATGTTACATTCATATGAATAGAGTTACTTTCAATGCTTGTTACACAAAATACTATTTCAACACGACACTATTTGGAAGACCATTAATTAACAGAAAATTTGAAAAAGTAATGCCTGCTTTTAACATACTTTATGTACAATCAAAACAATTACTCAGTTTTTCAACACTAGCGTTGAAACAATTTTTTCATTACAATTAATTAATTAATTAATTAAAAGTCCTACTGACATATCTCTGTAGCTGTAGGAAAAGTAATGAATATTACTCATGTGATAGTAGTCATTTTCAAACTCGAAAGAATTCTCCTTGCAAACTTGACAGATTTCTGCACTCGGCTAAAACCTTGTGCTAAATATCTCCTTGTTTGACAAAACCGCTTTCAACACTTATAATACTATATTATATTAAACGCTAATTTAACTTGAGAGGTCCTAGAAGGTCAGATGTTCGACCTTTGAATAAGAGGCTCCACAGGATGAGGAAGGACATATCGATGGCTGCTCGCTTCTTCGGGGCATACACTCATGCCTATGCTCTTCCGTGTACCTTGTAACGTCTCCTGATGTGCTGTTTTAATTTTGTCTTTCCAGTTTTTCAACCCATTTACACTTTTCTTTGTGTGCTTTTATAAGCGAAGTTTAATGAGCGTGTGATGATGGCTGTATTTGTTGGCAAAAAAAACTACTGCTATGTGGTGATTTGTGCACGTCTTATGTGTAAAGTTAAATATGGCGGATGAAAGCAACGGACTCACCGAAATTGTCCTTATTCACTTATAGTATTCCGTAGTTGATGAAGGAGTGTACTAAGTACATTTCAGGTACGTGTAGATCTACCGAGTTTAACTTGAGAATTGAAGCGTGCGTCCTACCATATCTTGTCGAATTCCTTAGAGGCATTGACATATATGGCCTTTGTCAGAGCCGCACCTAGACTGTGGGAATGGAGGGGGGGGATAAAATTAGCAACAAAAGATTTTCACATATTCCAGGCAGCACAATTTAAACAAACAATAATTATTTCATTTATTTCATTGTTCTCTAGGAGAATTTCATGTGTTCGTATTGTTAGAGTAATGTTATCCTTATTTACCTTCCCAAAGATAAGTAGCAGACGAAACGGTTTAAACAATGACATAGCTTTTTTGCTTTTACTTTTTTCCAAAAAAATAATTTAGTAGTGACTATTTTCTGCTGCAATTTTTATTATCATTTTTTTTTACAAAATTTTCAATTAGACATAATTGACAGGCTGGAAATTTTATTACCTTCAATGTGAACGCACACTTCTTCCTTCTTCCTTGTTCATGAAAGATTCACGTCACTTAATATTTTTGGCCATCAGAGCAGTAAACCCACGGTTGTCGCAACTGTTTTCTTAAATTATTAGATATAATGATTTTGGCTGTTCAACAAATTTCATACACGAGCTGTTCAAGACTAATTTAAATTATTACTATTCAGGTTTCTCTGCAATTGAGAATTTATTAAAATAATGACGTTCTCCGTTCCAAATGTTAGGAATATAAATCGTACAAAATACGTGGATTAAAGCAGACAGATTAAAAGCTCATTTTAATCTACAGAAATATGCTTGCTTTTAAAATCGCGAGTTGATCTGGAAACATGTAATAGCGCTCAGCATTAGAAGGGACTATCTATATTCAGAATGCAAATATATATATATATATATATATATATATATATATATATATATATATATATATATATATATATATATATATATATATATATATATATATATATATATATATATATATATATATATATATGATATACTGTACTTACAAAAAGTATAATCCACGTAAAAAAGTAAGTAAATTTCAGTAACAATCCTTTAACTTTTTCGAATTTCAATAGTAAAATTGACTGGAATTATTACAAATTACAACTAATTTTACTTTACAAAGTAAAATACTAATATGTTGATTAGAGACTTCCATATAATGAATTTTTACACGACGCGTGTAGCTAACACTGTAGCTTCGTCTGATGTATACTACATACTAATTTCAAAAAGAAAACTACTTTTGATATTAATAATGTCTGTCTAGCCTACTAGGTCCCTTATTTAAAATTTATAACTAATTATCATAAGGTACAAAAGCTGGGTTTTTTTAACCACCATAACTTTAACTCTAGTAACAATCTTTGAAATTTAAAAAATGTTAAGTAAGTAATAAATGTGTATCTTTCAGGCGGTTTATTTCTAAAATTTCCAATAAATTTAATTTAGAGCCTTTATTCTCTACATAAGGGATCTTAAAATCGTCGTTAAATACACGATCCTCCCTGATAATATGGCTTGCTAATGTCGAATCGTGTTTATTGTGAATAAAATTGCGTTTATGTTCATTTATTCGCTTTTTAAAAATTATACCCGTCTGTCCAATGAATGTTTTTGGACATGAACCACATCCTCACTGATCGACCCCTGGACTTTTCATTTCTATTACTTTTAGGTTTTGTGTTTTTCAGTAATGTTCCTCGGAAATTATTAGTTTTGAAAGGGAGTTTTATAATATTCCTGTTAAGACAACGTTAAAATTTTAAAGAGGGCTTTCCGTAGTATGTTATTAATTTCAAACATCTATTATCAATCTCCGATTGGGGTATATTTTCAATAATAGTTTTGTGCTTTAACTTGTTATTTTTTATTTCTTCCACTATTGAAACTGGGTAGACAGCGTAGGCTAGACAGACCTATTAATATATATATATATATATATATATATATATATATATATATATATATATATATATATATATATATATATATATATATATATATATATATATATATATATATATATATATATATATTTATATATATATATATAGATTTGACTATAATTACGCAATTTGAAAATAGGTTTATAAGAAAACCTGGTCAGGACGTCAATTATTATAATTTAATACATGCAAAATAACAAAATGTGTACAGGCATAGTACCACAGTATTTTATTAATTTCCCAATACATTCCAAACCGTTATCTTGAATTATTGATTCTACTTATAGATTAAGTTAATAAAAAAGGAACAGAAAAACGTATTTCTAAGGAGTATGGTAATTTAAAAAATTAGTCGCCAAGAGAGCACACAAGAATAAACATATATATATATATATATATATATATATATATATATATATATATATATATATATATGTAATGTAATAACAATTTCCGAGGTACGTACTAATTTTCCTGTTAATATTTTGGTTTTTTTTCTGTTTATTTTTACTTGCATATAGCTAAATTTTAATCTCTGACTAAGAATATATTAATGTACATGCTCCACTAAATATTTTGAAAATCTGTGTATTTTAAATATTACATTTTTTAAATATTTGTAGGTTGCCACGAAAAATATATATATATATATATATATATATATATATATATATATATATATATATATATATATATATATATATATATATATATATATATATATATATATATATATATATATATATATATATATATATATATATATATATATGTATATATATAATATTAAATGTAGAATTATTTTTCAAATTAGTATGAAATATAAATCAGACGAAGCTACAGTGTTAGCGAAACGCGTCCTGTAAAAAATTATTATTTAGAATTCTCTAATTAATATATTAGTATCTTAATGAAGTAAAATACTAATATATTAATTAGTAATGGAATTCCATCAAGTAACAAGCCACTATATAAATATCAAATATTTGACTCAATATCCCATAAAATGTTGAAAGTTTGTTGATCCTTTCTTATTTTATGTGACATCAAAAACCCAAGTCTCCCGGTTCCAATTCTACGAAATCTGAAAGCTAATTTCGAACTGTTAGAATTTGAAACTATAATTAATAATGCTCGATGGATATTCAAATATTAAATACCATAAGATATTTTTGCTTGTTACTAAAGAGCAAACAGGAATGCAGAATGTTATCAATCTAAACAAATGCTTGAAGAGGATTCGATATTATCAAACTGGGGTCCTAGACCGGCTTGAGATTACGGGCCCCTAATTATTTTCACTCAAACGTATTTACGAGTCTCAACCTCGTGGGAAAAAGTGACGAACAAAAAATATAGCAGGAACCTGTCCCTCCATCAATATAATAATATATAAAAATTACCTACTTTACTGATAAAATGAAACAAGGAAAATTTTATAAACGATTTTTGGCGAGGCGGTGGCGGCCTCACGGGCCTAATGGGTAATACGGCCCTGCTCACAGAAGCACACCTCCAAACTTCCTAACGCACTTTCCTGAAAACTATGTAAAGAATATTAACGGTTGAAACTGTAACATAAAAACGGATTTATTAGAAAAACATTGACGTAAATGATGTAAACGACACCCCTACTTCACCCTCTTTTGTATAGACACGCAAAAACACTTAAGTCATAGCATCACAGCTCGAACACGCTTCCGTGCGCTAAATATACTCCGCCCATCACTTGATTAAAGACGGCCCAGATCCAAAATAGACAAGGATAGAAACGGGAATGTAACAAGACTCTCCGTCTAATTAGGAATAATACTAAATATCAGTAGTGTTCTTGAGCTGTTCAAATATCGGTGACAAATAAGACATTTGTCAACTTAACGCTTACTTAAAATTGTACATGCGGAAAGATGTGTTTTGAATAATAATTGCGAGTCGAGTTAAATTTGTGAACTGTGACATTTCGAGACTTTTAAACCTATTATAATTTTCTTAAGAGACTGAAAGATTTTGTACAATGAATTATTTTCACAATTTTTATCAACAGTATACACCAAAACCAATTTGTGAGTACAAAACGAAAGACTGCGAAAAATTCGGTTATAATAATATAAACACATCAAATTATGATAGAATTAGAGAAAATACCGTAAGAGTTAACAAAAAACGTGTTAGTGATAGTGAGAAAGTTCCCAAAAGAGAATTGGTTAGTGACGAAGATCAAAAAAATTCTGGGTATGGCTTACTTAATAAGTATATTACATATTGCGCATTAATGTATTTTTATTTTAAATGCTTGAAAATTTAGTATCATGGTACGTGACAGACAATTATTTTGTTCTCTTAACTCTAGCTATCCATGATGCGTGTATAACATTTATGTAGAATGTTGCAGATTAACTATAACTTAATAATAATGCACATAATTACTCTTATGTTTAATTTTAATAGAGTTAACATTCAGGTATTCTTATGTGGAAAATAATTTTTAAAATTTTAACTTAAACATTTAATTTTTTTAAATTATGTCAAATTTTTAAAATATGCAAGGTGTCTGGTTATATATGGATCTTCAAGCTTAACTTTTCGATATCAAAAATTATTATATACAAAAGTTCTATGGTTTACTCTGAACCGCCAGGATTTGGTAAAAAAATATTCAAATGACAATTGGAAAGCAAAAAAAAATAGCGCTGACTTAGTTATTTTAAATGACCCACCCTGTATAATATTATTTTATTAGATAGGTATATTTTTGCTGATTATAAATATATCAGGTTTGGTACCTCCATTCGTTAATAGTATTTAATTCAGACAGTTTTCTCCGGGGAGCGATGTTTTTTTGGGTGGAGGGGACAAAGTTTATTTGAAAATGTGTGTTACAAAAAATATATATTTTAGACAAAAATCTATCATTTATTTTATGGAGATTTCATAAAATTTGTTACAAAATTGCTTAAAACATTACATCACAGATACCCATGTCGAAAAAAGTTTGGATTATACCAATTTTCTGAAAAGAAAACTACAGCCACTTTTTGTCATACAAAGCAATCGTAAAGCGCACGCCTTAAATTAGAATAGTAAATTTTACTATAATTTTAAATAACAGTCATTCAGTACCTACAAAAATGTTTTGTGCAAATTAATTTAACTTCCAGGTTTTTATTAATTAATAATTATTACAGACCGAGTATACTTTGATAGACAGTCCATGAGCTATAGATAAATGTACCAAAACCAATAATTGCTCGAGTTGCGGTTTAATTAGAACGCACGCAGCAATACTTTTAAGCTGTTGAGCTACTCGGAAATCTCTTGATGGATACCAACCATACGGAATATAATACAAAGTTGGGATCCTTTTAGGGAGTGGTTTATTTTACATTGGAGGGATCGTCTATTCGGAGAAAAATTTCTCTTTGATATTATGTTATAAGTTTGGGATTTTCTCCAGACAATTACCTTGCATATTATTTTTATATATTTTAAGTTTCGTAAATGTCTGGTTCATTCTGAGGCGAAAACCGTCTTTGTTTCAAAATATAAATAGAAAACCATTTATTAACCAGGTATTTAACACATGACTAAATTTTTGGGCATAAATTTACCCTTAACTTACTATAAAAAGTTTATTAAACTGCCTATTAGCATAACCTAATGAACTGACAGATATATAGGATATGACAAATAATGATCAAATCCAGGACTGTTAATTCCATAAATCGTAAATAAATATTAGACGAGAATTAGGCCAGTAAAATAGTACACATAATAGGGTTTTTTACGCCTAGAAGGAAAATGCATATTCGAATTGTTTAAGTGCTAGATGCACTGTGTGTCCGGTGGACAAGCATTAATTAGATTCCGAGAAAATCGCGAAAACACAAATTTTCTTTCTTGCAAATCTCCATAAATTATGCAATTTACAATATATAGTTTTGAAATCTCGTACAAATATAGCCTACGTAATGCAAGATACATGTACAAAATATTGACTGTGACTTCAGTTGTTAACCAGTTTTGGCATTTGTTTATCCAGGGAGTCATTATTTAAACAATAATTCTGCTGCTAACGAGAGCGGTTAGAGACCTTTCCGAGAGTTTATTTTGTTCGTCATTACTCAACTGCAATATGCAGTTATGTTCAGTGCGTAATTACTTTCCGACGTTTCACCTGCGCAGCTGCGGTTGCGAGGCAACTTTAGAGATTTTCACTGCACAAGACAAAAGCACTGAATGAGCTCCGCTGAGCAGTCTAATCAAATATATTTGAGACCTTTGACTTTGATTTTAGTTTTTGGTTTATAAAGTTTTTACCTTTACTATGATCTCTTAGAGTTATGGACACTTTCTTCGACTAGATCATACTGTTTACAAAAAACTGACATATATTTACATTTTAGATTTTTCCACCATCCACCTCAAAAACAATCCGTCATCAATTCATTAGTATTTAGGGCTTTTTTATCAGTATGTAGTGTAAATTCAATTCCGAACGAAACAGAAAAACTGACTGAAGCTTTAAGATCAAACGGATATTGTACTGAAGGTATTAGGTGTTCGATTAGATATTATAATAATTCCAGACCTCACCAGTACTAGATAATCAAACATCAAATAATGCAGTTTTGCCTTTTATCCAGGGTACCATAGATAAAATTCCAAGAATTCTGAGGAGATTTAAAATTCGCACAAACTTTAATACACACAAAAAAGATTGGGCAATGCTTAAAGTCAACAAAAGATGTAATTCCTTTGCAATCAGAAGCAGTTTATAAAATGCCTTGTAAAATGTATATAATTGAAACTGGACGCTCTGTATATCTAATAGACTTAAGGAACACGAAAGACGTATTAGTAAAAAACAAAATATTCTTCAATCCGTTGTTGCTGAATACAAGCACTCAACAGGACACATAATTAATGTAAAAAATACCAAGGTTCTGGTATCAGTCTGGGGTTATTATAATAGGAAAATTAAAGAATCCATTGAAATCATCGAGCACCCTGAAAATTTCAATAGAGACTACGTGCTACATCATGCATGGAAACCAATAATAAATAATCTCAATGAGTCACGGGCGGCGCGTCGGTGAGCAAGGGTCAGGTATAAATACCTAAACTCTGTTCATCGGACCTCATTCAGTGTTTTGATTTTGTCCAGTGAAGATCCCCTGTGCAATCGTCGGAAAATAATTTCAATTTGACACGGTCTAAACCCAAGAACCATTATTTCTCAATTAACTCCACCATAAAAACTTTCGTACAAATATTAATTTCTTAATAATTTCAATAGTTAATAAATTTTAAATATAAACATCTATACCGTTTCTAACTTGTTAGTTATATAGCTGCAATTTTTTGCCACGTATTTAAAAAAGAACTTATTGCGAATTCAGATTTTTTTTGTTCACTGTCGCTTTAATTATTAACACTAGGAGCTGAAACAGAGCAAATATACCACTAAATAGTTATATTTCATGTACAAAAAATTTCCGAATTTATAAGTCGTAGAATAAAGTTAATAACAATGGTTAAAGATCAAATGTACCTTCATTTGAGAGCTCGAAGTTCCGAAGAGCCGGCTGCGTATAGGAGAAATAAACAACAGCGTGACTTGCGCAGCGGAAAACTTACTTTTGACCGTTCCAATCGAGCGAAAATTCTCGATAAAAATCCACCGCATTTTCTTGAGAGATCGGTATAATATTCAGCCCGATCTGCGCTAAGCTGAATTTTAGGAAATATTTGAAAAGGAGCGACAAGTTTTGTCTAGCTTTGAGCTTTCGTAGCACCTAGGATAAAAACGATTAACTAGATAGAAAGCTCTATCTTTTTCATATTAGCCATACATTTGTTTTTTGTCCAAAAATTGCGTAAATGGAGTTTAAAAAAAAGTATCCGATTTTCCATTTTCAATAAAATAGTCACTTTTTCAAAATGTGCCGTGCCAGATGATATTTTCGCTAACGTCGGGAAGTACTTTGAGCACAGACTTTTCAATCTCACATGGATTCAGAACGTTGCAAATATCTTCTCGAATGCTTTGAGGGGCGGTAAAAGTTGATATTTATTGAAAAGTAGAAAGTATTTTAGTACACAAAACGGTTTCTTGTGCTTAATACAGGGAATTAAAGCAATTTGGTCCAGCAAAAAAAATTCATGAGCACTTGTTTTGTCGTTGTTTTTTGAGGCCATTTTTTGACTTTTTTTCCATATTGAAAACAATCATATATTGTAGTTTCAGTCATCATGAACAAAATGAACTCTCGTCTCTAACTGCTTCCGACATAAACAAAAAACTAAAACTCGTTGACAAATCAGTAGGCTATATTTCTATGAATTTTCAGACCTATATGTTGGAATTGGACATATACAAAATTTTTTAAAGGATCTTCGTGATTTTCTCGAAAATTAATTAACGCTTTTTCACTGGGCACATCTCAGAAGAGAGTTTTTTCAAATGTCTATAACTTTTAGAAAAAGCATTTCTATAAGACCTACCCATTTTCATTCTCCTTCCAGAAACAAAGAGTCTCAGTCTTTTTTTTTCTAACTTTTACAGGTATAGAAACGACTTTCATCTACAAACATGATAGTGTTCCATTCAACGCGCTAGTTTACTCGTTTTTTTTTTAAAGGAAATCTTATACTGGAACCATGCGATATTCTGTAAGTGGGAAGTTTTATTGGCCTAAAATATTTAGCAAAAGCCGCTTAATACAGTTCGGGTGGTGGTAACACTCTATATAAGTAACATAAAACAAAGAAAATTTTCTCCTTTGTTTTTAAAGGTAAAGATATCAAACCTGATATATTTATAATCAGAAAGAAAATACCCATTTTATGAAATAAGATTACTGGAAATAACAAAGTCGATGCTCATTTTTTTTACTTTCCAGTTTTTCCAGAATTTGCAAATCCTGGTGGTTTAAGGAAAAACATAAAAACAATGTATTTAATATTTTTTGATATCTTTAAAGCAGCAAATATCAATTTAAATGGTAATTTTTCATATTTTTTTTTTACTTAAATAAGAAAAACTTAAAAAAAAGAAACATTTAAACTAAACTAATTTAGTATTGCGGTTGGTGTTTGGTGAAAATATGTTTAATCCAAATGTAATGTTTTTTTAATTTTACGGGGTTATATTAAAGTGAATACTTAGTTTTATACAATGTTTATCAAAAGTAAAGAAACGACGAAATATCTCAAGTACCGCTTACCTGAATTTAATGAAAATATGTACACTTAGGTATGAAATTATGCCGAATCCAAGGCGCATTGCTGCCAAGTTTACCATTTTTCTGTTATAAAAGGAATTTTTTTTATTGGAACGCTCTACATTATATTACTTTTTTAAAATCTGTGTAAAATGTTCAATACCTACTGTCTATTAAGAGCACTTTTTATGAAAGTCAACAGTTTTTGCGAAAATAATGGTCTAATATCCAAAATTTAATGTATTACCTTTTATTAAAATATCTGCAAAAGGTTACCTGATATGTTTGACTATGTCAGTTTGGTTGATTTACAAAAATGGATCGTTTAACTGAAACCTAATTGAGTTGAAATTTTAATTATACTGGGGATAGAATGCGTAACCTGCAAGATGTTTGTAACATTTTTAATGAGAGTTATCCTAACAGAAATCCAATAACTAAACCGTAAATAAAATTAACAAAAAGATTAGTGAAACTGGAATGTTTTAATCAGTTTTCTATCAGAACATTAGGAAGAGAAAATGACGTCTCACACATGTCCCTAGACCGACTTAAAAAACAAAAAAGTTTCCCATACAGAATAACTTTGGTGCAAGAACTGTCTGAGGATGATCACAATAGGCGCTTGGAATTTTGTAAAATCATGATTTAATACCAATCTAAAATTTGTCAAATTATTTTTTTTTGACGGAGCAACTTTTTGCATGAAAAAAAAACAGGCTTAATTGTCGATATTGGGCCAGGGAAAATCCACATTGGATACGTGAAAATCATACACAATTTCCCCAAAAGATAAATGTTTGGTGTGGTATAAAAGATGCAAAAATACTCGGTCCCTTCTTCATGGAAGACACATTAACTGGAGATATTTGAATCTTTTAAGGACCGAAATTGTCCCAGCTATTGCAAAACTGTTTCCAAATAACCGTAAGTTCCTTACTTTACCTGCTGTATTAACTATTGAAACTTGATATTTTTAGGTAATGGTGCACCAAATGATGAAATATAGTTTTAGCAGGATGGTGCTCCACACACATGCTCGGAATATTCGGGAATATTTAGACAATGTTTTTTTTTGGAAGATGAATTAGACGTAGGGGTACAATAGAGTGGCCACCTCGGTCTCCGGACTTGGGCGAATAGAAATCGAATGTGGACGAATCGAGGAGGGTGGCATTCTTCTTAATATATTAAATGTATCTGGCCTACTGTCAGGAAGTAAATGGACAAGATTTTACTCACTTAGTTTCATTAATTTATTGTTTGTTGTATTAGGTATTTCTTTTTTGTTTTGTATTGTTTCCGTTGTTTTTACAACCTAAGTTGAGACGCTGTGTTCTCTTGCTAGTGTTTTGCTAGCAAGATGAGGAATTATTGTGCTTCCCGGTCTGCCATAACGTACAGCATCTTTTACCTTTCCAGTTTCACGAAATTTTTTGTTAATTTTACTTATGGTAGATTTAGTTATTGGATTTTTATTAGAATATTTTGTCATTAAAAATGTTACAAATATCTTGCAGGTTTCGCATTCTATGCTCATAACCCAATATAACTAAAATTTCAATTTTTTATGTATCAGTTAAACGATCAATTTTTGTAAATCAACAAACCGTATCAGGTAACCTTTTGTGTGCAGATATTTAAATAAAAGGTAATACATTAAATTATGGATAGTATACCCTTATTTTTGCAAAAACTGTTGATTTTTATAAAAAAATGCTCTTATTAAAAAGTATTGAGAATTTGACGCAGATTTTAAAAAAGTAATATAATATAGGGTGTTCCATTAAAATAAATAATTTTTGTTTTATAACTCGTCATTGGGTCCGGCATAATTTCATACCTAAGTGTACAGATTTTCATTAAATTCAGGTAGTGATACCCGAAATATTTCGCCGTTTTCTTACTTTTGTTACACACTGTATAATGAAAAACAAGTTGCATGTATCTCGTATTCAAAGGGAAACCCCTATAAGAGAAATATATACCTGAAAATTTTTATATGTTCTAAATAAAAGTAATCTGAGAGCGCACTATCGGAAAGTCATTTAAGAGAAACCGTTCAAGCCACTTATACATCAAAGAAAATTTTGTCATAGTTGCTGCACTTCGAGCTCAATGCTTCATCGTGTTGTGCCAACACAACAACTATTTCCGCTTTCAAAAGTTCCAGATATTTATCGGTTACTAGTGCATATAAGGCGAAAACAAAGTAAATACAAGCTGATATTCGGAGGTTTGCTTTGTTCTGAAATATTTGTATTACCTTGAAATGAAACACAAGCCTGGGCTCTGTCGATTGATGTTTCCCGTTACTTACAAAAAACACTTAACACAGATTCCAACAAGGTGAAAATGTGGCTGAAAAACAAAGTTTTTAATTAGAAAATATCTTGAGAGGAAAGTTGTAGTTTTTCATTGCATATCTTAAACAAAAGTTTCAGTACTGTAAATCAGTATGTAAAGTTTTACACGCTTTTGAGTAACGTGAAAATAAAACTTTAAACCCTGGCGCAGTCTGTTAGAGGATAACTTTAAGACGGTGCGGTGGCGATGTTATCTATAACTTGTTTTTGTTCGTGTGTAGCTAAGAGATAGCAACATACATTTTTCACTTATTACATTGACATTATTTCCTACAATGATCTTCTACTTATATGCCAAATACAGCAACATTGAAAATCTGGCAAGGTACGCAAAAATATGAATCTGTTGCTATTACTCCCTAAATTACATAGGACACGTATAAATTTTTTGCTTCAGACTTTAAATAAAAAAATACAAAAGTTGTAGGGTTGATTCTATGGTTTCCACATGTCCCTGGAGTAGTTGCCCCCCGTGTGCAAGAATTATATTGGCACCCCCTGATTTAATCATTTAAATTTGGAAAATATACAAAAACATTTGTTTTAGTTTTTTTGAATTGAAAAAAATATATACGGTATTTTTGTTACCTATTTATATTCATAATTATAATTATTCTTACTATTAAAGTATATGTTATTAGTTTCTTATAGAAAATCCATGCAAATATATGTACATTTCTTAAATTAACATTATAATTCTAAAACAAAAAAAAACATTTCTAAGGTGGTTATTATTTTATAAATTGCGTTTCTTTACAAAAAAAAAAACAAAAAAATATAATAGCAAAAATAATATAAACCCCAGTTTTTGTATCACAAAAAAATCCTGAACTACGAAAATTCATCCTTGTTTTCTTTAGTTCTGTCAATTATGTTAATGTTAGATTTTTCTATGTTAATAACAATTAAATCTGAAAGACTTCGCTACCTCATGCTTTATTTAATAATTTTTAATTTAATAATGGCACTGCTATTTTAACGCATTTATTATTCTGCTGACAGGTTATTACATTAAAGTTTTCAAAACTCGGATGTTGAACCAAATATGAAAATCTTATAAGTAAAAACATTCCACAACGGTCATTTGGTCAGAAGTTTTGTTTTTTTACTTATTATCATCTACAACAAATTCATAAATACGTGCAGACAGAACGTAACAAAATAAAATAATTTAATTAGCCCTTTTTATTTTACTAAGCGGTTACTCAGACATAGCATTCTACATTTTGTGTTCTTTCTCAGCCCTCTGCAGTTCACTCCCTGAAAAGAACCCATTTTTTTCTATTCCTCACTACTTTGAGCTATATGAAATCATTATCTTCTAGAAATCTTGATATCGTCAATCTACCTTATTCCAGGTCTGCCTCTGTCTTTTCAGGTGGTGTGACATGATTTTTCGTCTCTATTTCTGCCTTTTTCGACTATCCATGTTTCCTTCTTTTGTACACCTAATCTCTTAGGCTCATGTAATCCCGAGTATACATCTTCATCATAACTCGCTGCATTACTTTCAGACGACTTGCATGTCTATGTGAGAGAAATTTGTTTCGAGATTTCTATGGTTTGGTCCATCTGAACTAATACTTTTTATTTTGTTGAGATTCATTTCTATTCTGAGCTGTTAGAGTCTACTAATATGATATCAGCCAATGAGACTTTTGAAAATATCTTCAAATATTAGGGCGTTGTTGCGTTTTTGTACATGTTTTTATAGCATCAGAGTATTTGGGGATTCTAAAATGACTCACATCTCGATGGAGTCTACCGCCTTATGGAAATCTATAAAGGAAGTGTGCCGGTACATTTTATTCCGTACTTTTCTCCATTAGTGTAGTAATTAAAGTACGGTATCGTTTGTAATAAAGCTTTTTCTGAAGCAGGTTGGTAAACATCCAATTTTCCTACTATTTAAACATCTTTGCGAATTGTTCATGAAACACGAGTAGCCCAACAGTGGATCGCAATCGGCAGGTCGAAAGCCAAGGGTTTTAAGTTCGACCGGGAAAGGCATTCCAGTAGAGCTAGAGGTATGAAATTTTTAGGGGTAATTCCACTAGCGCTTCAAAAGTCATTTTGTATAAAAACGTGTGCCTGTTGTACTGAAAGTGCATGAGTTGATTTTCGTTTTTGTTTGAAACTTCTTTCGGAATTCAAACAAAAAGAAAATAATGTTATGTTAATGTTATATTTGCAGTTACACAACACGCTTGAATGCTGAATTATCTGATAATTTTGATGGCACAAGGGGTTTGGTTAGGTTAGGCTAAAAATGATTGGGTCAAACCGACCCTCTAGTGGGACTCTGTAGTCTAGTGGCTCACACCTGTATTTACACTTCCCCAAGTAACTCGAAATTCTCAATGAGTCTTATCATTGCATTTGGGGAGGTATTCTTCAAGTCCGCGCGCAGAAGAAAATACCTACCGAATATGGAGAACCTGATCCTGGCAGCTGTCGGACATTCAAACAGCACATGGTTGGGCGTCTCGTCATCCTCCATACATTAGCACGAGGGGTATTCAGTGGAATGAGGGCTTATGTAACAAATCGTTCAAATAATTTTTCAACCGGTATCTGGTAGTTATGACAAGCAATTTGATACTGACATTGATTAATTTTAATCCTAGAATAAGAATGTATTTGAATTTATTAAATTTTATAAGCATTTTTAAAGGCTTCTATCTATTATCGCTGTAACCCTTGCTACTGAGTAATTAATTGTACACCTCTTATCTTAAAATCCGAAGGGCTACTAACTTTAGAAAGTGGTAACACTAGAGCATGTTTCCATTTATCCTGGAAATAGGATTTTTCTGTACAACTGTTTATTACGTGTGTTACGTACTGAACAATAGTTTGATCTTTCTTACGCACCTGAAGCTGAAGTGCTTGATATTTTAAAAAATATTAAATTGAAGGCAATAGGAAATGATAAATTAAATATAACCCTTATACTTTTATGCTGCCCTTTGAAAGTTAGCAGCCCTTCTGATTTTTCCCAACTGCCATCCATTTCTGTCTTGCCCACCTTTTCTTCCTTGATCCTTGAAAGGGTTCTAGAGAAACAAATCTCTGCTTATATAACTATAAATAATATCTTACCTCTGAAACAGTCTGGATTTCGTGTTGGCTTCATCTGTAACACAGCTCTAGCTGAGATTACGGATAATATTTATCAAGCCCTTGATAATAATAAAGCAACAGTTTTGATCTTGCTAGACTACACCAAAGCGTTTGATATGATAAATCGTGACATTCTTCTTAGAGCATGTAGACTTCAAAGTCGGCTCTTATAATCTAATTAAATCATTTTTACAAAACCGCTCTCAGTATGTGCTGTTGGACGGCAAGCAATCTGAGACATTAAATGTTACTCGAGGGGTGCCTCAAGGAAGTATATTGGGTCTCCTGCTTCATTTTATATATACCGACAATTTTTTTTAAAAGCCTGCAGAGTTGTAATAATGCGGATGACACACAATTAAATTTATCATTTGATCCTAAAGAGGCTAGAAAAGCTAATGTCTTGATTAATCATGACTTAGACCGTCTTTTACAAGAATCGCAGAATCATCATTTAAAAATTGATCCTAATAAATCTGTAGCGATTTTGTTTTGTAGTGAATCAATAAAAACAACACTTATGCAGAATTTAAACGTTCAAATTGGCAACGCTAAAATAGATTTTAAAAGTAATTCCAAAACTTTGGGCGTAATTTTGGACAATAAGCTCAAATTCACAGAACATGTTAAAATTGCGGTTGGGTTCTTCTACATTAAAAATGTTTTACGCGCGTCGACACTATTGAAATCAGATGACTAAAAAAATGCTGTGCGAGTCGCTTTGTCTCTCGCATTTTAATTTTTGTAAAAATGTTTACGGTCCTGCGATCGATTCTTATGACTCTACCGTATTCAAAGACTTCAGAATGCCTGTTTTAGATTTATATATGGGTGTTGCATAAATAATAATTATTGTATTTGTAATTTTTTTAGGGTCACAACAGCACCTAGATTTTCCGATCTGGGAAGCTGCAAAATTGACCGTTAGATCTTTATAGAATATCTTACTGTTCTTTATGTATTTAATGTATCTAGGATTGTACTATTATTGTGTCTATTTTTATTATATACTTATTGTCTCACAGTATTTCTGTGGTTGTATTTTATACTGACGGGATTATACCAAGTCAAAAAAAGTACAAAAAAAATAAAAAAAACAAAAAAAGGAAATGGGAAAAAAACAACTATTATGTATTAAGAAATGATCTAACGATACTACATGTTTTCAAAATGACTGATTTCTGGATGTTCCAGTGAATATCTGTTTTAAGTCCTAATTGAGCCAAATGCGGAGTAAACGTTGTTGGGGTGAGACATGTTACTGATATGACGAGAGGAACAATGATGACTCTTTTCTGTTTCCACAGCCTTTTTACTTCCATTGCCAAGTCGGTGTATTTGAGGATCTTCTCACTGTATTTCGCTTGGATGTTCTCGTCGTTGGGGACAGCCATGTCAATTAAATAAGTGATCTTCTATTTTTTGGATTGAATGGTGATATCGGGTCTGTTTGCGGGGATTCTTTTATCTGAGTGGATGTCAATGTCCCATTAGAGCTTGTAGTCTTCGTTTTCAAGAAGAAGGTCTGTGTTCTCCGTTAGTTTGTATGTTGTGGCTAATGCTTGATGAACGACCTTCGCTGCTGAGTTGTGTCTCGCGGTGTAATCAGTTCAAGCCATTATTCTACATCCACTCGTTACGTGATCGTATTATTATTATTATTATTATTATTATGTACTTTTTTCGCACAAATGCTTGTGGTACACTATATGTTTCTTAGGTACACCGAGTGCACACCGTGCACCTAGGCTGACCTTTCTTTGGTGTTTACTGGGTTCTCATAAACTTCCGATGATACAGTACTTTTCGTGCTATGTGAGTTGCTTTTAATAATGCAGTTTTTTGTAGTGCGAGTTTGTTGTGTTTTCCTGGGATTTCCTTAATTATTTGGCACGTTTTGTTTGAGATTAGGCCTGTTACTCATATCACTCTCGGGGCTATTTTGGTCTTCATCCATCATCATTGGTCCACATTCTCTCTATTTCTATCTGCAGGTCCTTATGCTTAAGTGTTTTTTTCGGCTCTTTCTGGATTATGTTTTAATCCGATGGAACTGCCACATCAATTAAGATAAAAAATACACGTCTGTTTCCATTTATCTTTGATGATAATGTCTGGTTTGTTTGCGTTTACAGCTCTGTCCGTTTGGACTTGTGTGTCCCATATAATGGTGACGATGTTGGATTCTATGACTGGGTCGGGTTTGTGTCGATACCATTGGTCGCTCACTTTGATTTGGTACTCCTTACATATCCTCCAGTGTAGATGAGCTGCAACTGCATTATGACGGTTTAGGTACTCTTTTTTGCAAGTATTGGGCATCCCGCCAGGACATGATGGATAGTTTCGTTTTCCATCCGACAGAGTCTGCAGTTGGGATCACTACCGGTTTTAAGTATCTTAGTTTTAAGGTAGTTGGTTGCCACTGCTTGTAGAAACAGGAAAGAGTCATCATTGTTCCTCTCGTCATATCAGTAACAGGTCTCACCCCAACAACATTTACATCGCATTATTATTATTATTATTATTATTGTTATGACTTGTTGTCTCACAGTATTCCTGTGGTTGTATTTTATACTGACGGGTTATATTATTATTATTGAAATTTGTTTGCATGAGGGGAATAATCAAGATAGGTAAAGGAAAAAAGGATCTACACCCATGGATGACGTGGATGACGTCCTAGGCCTTTTTTGGGGTAGTTCTGGGGGGTTTAAGTTTCGATTTAAAATTGTAACGAGAAAAGGTAGAAGGACGGTAAATGTCTCCTCGAGGAGTATCTTTGGTAATTGTTTCAGGTTTTTAATTCGACTTTTAGGGGTCCTGGGAGAAAAAACACTTTTTAATATGAAATCTCCGTAAGTCGAAAACGCTGAGTCCATGCCAAGAATAGCGGTCGACACTAAAAAATTAGTGCCCTACAGGAATTTAAAAATTACATCCAATATAATTTTTTTTGGGCGAAAAAAAGTTATTTTGTTCCCTGTGCAACTTAACTTTTAGGGACAGGGGTGAATAAAAGTTGGAAACTGTGGGAGCCTAACATTTTATACGTGTTGCTCTCGTTTTCGAGATATCGGCAAAAAACCCGTTTTACTTAAAGACATTTAAAAAAAGCATTAATTTTCTCCCTTTTTCTTTATAAAGGGTTCTTTTAGGGGCTGTGGGTAACGTCTCAAGTAGGAGACATGCAGTCAAGTCTTTTTAGAGGTGTAGTTCAAGCCTTTCATTAAGGTCAAACTCTAAGGCCCCCTTTAGGGAGCCTGGTTTATCATGATACCTAGGGGGCAACTGATAATGATCCTTTAGGGGTAGTTAGTGACGTTCTTTGGTTTAAGATAGGTTAGGGGTTGTACTCGTCATTTTAAGAAATATTTAAAAACAAAAAATGTATTATGGCGCTATCCATGCTAAAAGTGTTACCATTATGTCGAAAAAAAAACACATCAGAACACTTAAAAAAAAAACACTTGAGCAAGGTTTCTTGAACGTCTAATTAAAACATCATTTTCTTCCGCTACACAGACCGCAAAATAGGTACTTTAGGGCGACAAAAGTATTTTCTTCATTGAAACTAAACACAAAACGACCCATCTCGTCTCGTAGGATACTATAGGTAACCCCTCCATTTGACTCCAATTATATTTCATTCGAATGGGTGAAATTAAAACCGTAACCACTAGGGCTAAGTAATGCGTGGCGGCCATGTTAACGACTTTTGTTCAAATATTGATAAAGTAACAGTTCGTATTTTTTTGAATTCTGCGGCTAAAAAACGTGATAAAAGTGTTTGTGTGTAAACTTTTAACAAAATAGAAACAAAACTATCAAATTGAAGAAAGGTTTATAAAAAAGTAATACTGTTTGGATAGAAGGAGAAGTAAATATTTCTTATTTCCAACACACTATTTGTACACCAATAATATCGACACAGGAACAATAAAAAAATGTGTTGGATGAAAAATCCAAGAAACCCCAGCAGAGGGCCATCCGGGCTATTGTTTCAGAATTATGTTCTGAAAAACTTGGATATGCCGTTGAATCTAGTTTAATTAAAAGCTGCAAAAGTGGTAAATCTTGTTGTATTATCAACACCAAAAAGACTAAAAGAAATGAAACAGGTTCATGATTCATCTTCGACCTTAATCATAAAACTCTATACCCCGGAAAAAGCTCTCGGTCTTATTGAAGACTTAGGATTAACCATAGAAGACAACACGGCACTTCAAAGATGGGCAAAAAGAAATAATGGGAATATCCATACTTCATAGCTGAGGTGAAAAAGAAATGTTATACACCAGGCATGTCGTTTACTGAGACAGGGCGACAATTCTGTTGCAAGACCTATTAGATGGCTAACACAAATCATAAATATAAATGTTTTTTATAAATGAAGTCTGATGGCAGCGGTGGCCATAGTATCTACAAGCAAAACTTTTCTAATCACTCTGAATATGGTGATGCCAACATTATATTGTGTACTGTTGTACCTAGAAATTTCGGTTCAATCTAGAGATGTAAAAAAATTTTGGAAGAATCCAAGTCCATCTTCAACCAGATATTGCCGTGTCATAAGTTTTAAACTGAAATCAGAAACCAAAGAGAACATGAAAGGGGAGTATATAGGGATTAAAAATGAAACAAATAATTTGAGGCATACAAAAAATGTCATTTGACCATATTTTGGTCTTCACCGTGATGGATGGAAAAACGTGCATTGTGCTTACTAAAACGGCCTGGTCCCAATGACCAGCAATGTATGCAAGGCTATCCCCAAAGACATTAACGATATACAAAAAATGAAAGTAGAACCTGTGACTCATCTATATATAAATTTGGAATTTCTGTGCTGCACGCATACCTTAGATGTTACGAGTATCTACTACATATCTCTTATAAGCTGGACAACAAAGAATTGTAGGCAAGAAGCCAAGAGGCAAAAGAAGTGTTAAAAATAGAAATAATGCAATTGCTTCTCAGTTTTACAAAGAAATGCGACTGGTTGTCGACCAAACGAAACAGGGAGGAGGAAATAGTAACGACGGCAATACCGTCCGTGAATTTTTTAATAACCCAGCGTAAGTGTCTGAAATAACTGGGTTGGATAAAAATTTAATCTTCAGATTTGCTAACATTTTGAACGCGTTTTCAAGTGAATATTATATTGACGTAAATTAATTTGCTGTCTTCAGACCGCTCAAATTTGTATATGCTTTAAAGGTGGCACAAAATGAGTGCTACAATACATAAGCTGTTGCTGCATAGAAATAATATTATTGAGTCCTTAACCTCTACCTGTTGGGCAGTTATCTGAAGATCTGTTGGAGGCCAGTCAAAAGTTACAAAAACTTAACGCAATTTCATGCTAGAAAGACATCAAGAATACACCAATGCAGACATCAGGAACTGGCTGCTTATTTCATCTGATCCAGTAATAACTTCTTATTGCAAAAATGCACAAAAGAAGGGAAAACTGTTTTCGGCGGAAGTCGTCGAAATGCTAAGAAAACCGGAATTTTTAAGAAAAATGTCTGTAGAGCAATCTGACAAGACCGACTCTAACAGCTCAAAGGAAAACACGGAATCCAAATAAATACTATAGTTAGTTTGCTTTCCTGCTTTTATATAGGCTATGACACTATTACCTAAAAAAAATCTTGCATAGTATATTTTATACATAACATGGTTATGCTAATTACAAGTTACTTATTTCACAATTTGTAGGAAAGGAAGTCAAGCTGAGAACATCCTAAATTTAAAGAAAAAACATTTTAGGCTTGATAGTAAAAAAACTAAGTATAAAGGTATATTTTTTAATTTTTTGCGGAAAAATCGCAGAGTAAGTATTAAAAAAGTAAGATTATTATTATCATATTTATTTTAATATTAAAACATAACATATTCAAAAGTACTAAAAAATTAATCAGCCATTGCCCATTTAAGCTAAAAATTATTTTTGTTCTTCAGAAAATGTGTACTCATCATCAATTTTCAACTTGACATTTGTCCCACTATGTTCATAATATAAAGAAAAATGACTCACAATTCCATTACTACTATTTCATTTAGCCTGTTTCTTATTAAGTTTCTCAATTACTTATAATTCTCTATGAGATACATATTTATTTATTACAGATCGACGGGTGACACGGGATACGTAAGTGCCGAAAGTTCCATCGAGAGCGAGGACGAAAAAGAATTAAATCATGTCTTGGAACCACAAAATGCAGGTAACTTTCTGCTAATATTATTTATACAGATTATCAAAAATTGTCCCAAGATTTTGCTCCAAATATTAACTATCTTTGTTTTGGGCCTGTAATTATTAAAATATTGTCTATTACACATCAAAATAATTTTGAAATGCAGCCTGATGAGTTTGGAGGAATAAATTTGGCGGCGGTAAATAAAGCGGTTTCGTTAATTTGGCGTATAAGTCAATTTGCCGGATAAATCACTTTTCGGGAGTTAGGTGAGCAAGTATGGGCAATCTTCATGTTTTCAATAAGTTTGCTCTTAAAAAGTGAGCGAAATCGAGCATTGAAACTGGAACATTCGTTGGATTAGTCTAGGGAAGCAGCTAATCTGTGAAGATTTCACTATAATATGAGTAGTTTTCCATTTCTACTTTTATTTTGTAAAATGTAACTTTCTTTTAAAGTGATTTCATCTCATGACGTAAAAGTTGAAAGAACAAAATTTTATGAAGATACACATTTATAGCGTCGGCATTAATGTATCTATCGAATTATTTGATTGTTGTTTTTGTTGGTTTTGATTTAACTGCTAATTTTGAATTGGTGCTCGTCAAACTTATTCCTTCAAAATGTCGTCTGTAAGCAGTTTGTTGATAGTGAAAACAAAAGACAATTAGTTGTAGAGTTCTTCAAAGTTCTGGTTTGGAGGCTTATTTTGTTTCTTATTTAATAAACTACTCGACATTTTATTCCACTAAAATTTAAATTTTAGTAGCTGGAGAAAACCAGACAAACTGGAACGCTATATATATATATATATATATATATATATATATATATATATATATATATATATATATATATATATATATATATATATATATATATATATATATATATATATATATATATATATATATATATATATATATATATATATATATATATATACATATGATATAAATATATATATATATATATATATATATATATATATATATATATATATATGATATAAATATATATATATATATATACATATATACACATATGATATGATATGTTGTTCCGTTGCATCATTTTATGACAAAACCATGGAACTTTGGTTAACATCTTCTTCTTAGTTACGAGTTAATAAATGATTCACATTATTCCAAATTTCGTTTGGGGTTGCTTGGTTCAAATTGTTCTTTGTAAAGAATTTGTTTATTACTTTTATTTCATACAAATTTGAATTATTGAAATTGAAATTATCGACTTTTATTTCAGGATGTTCCATAGGTGGCCCAAGAAAATGTTTAGCTTGGGCGTGTAAAGCGTGTAAAAAGAAATCAGTGGCTATTGACCGACGGAAAGCAGCCACCTTACGAGAAAGAAGGCGATTAAGAAAAGTAAGTAAGAACTGAAATATAATAGCTATGAATATTGTTTGGTATGTGACAATAACTATTTAAATGAATCATGAAATAATAGCATGAAATATGACAAACCTGTGTCAATTCCTGTTAAATAACGACTAATACACCAGTCATCATAGACAAAGCAATTCCAAAATTGTTCAAACTTGTAAATTGTGTTACTGCATGTATAAATACAAACTATAAACATTTGCAACCTTTTACAACAAACGGAACATTGTTGAAACCGCAAAAAAAACAAATATTAGCTTTCTTTTTAAATAGATAATTCCATAAGTTTTGCAAACCTTTCATGCACTAGAAAATACTATTTTATAGTTTGCTTTATATTGCTGAAATATTTTTTTTATACAAAATCTAGGTTTTGTATCTACAATTTATTTTGCAAAATTTAAAATGTTATGCGAACTTTAAAAACTTGCGTACAATTTGTTTTAGAAGGTTAGAAAAATTTACAACTCTCTGAGCTTCACAGAACATATTCCTTTATAATTATTTTCTTGTAAATATCATTTCATCTGACTAATGGACCTTTAAATAATTACAAAACTTTTTAATGTTGGTTGCAAATCAATATATTGTAATTCTGATTTTATTTGTGGATTTACGGGAAAATCGAAAATTCACTTATCTCTGTATTCCGGAATACCGTTTTTTTGCATTTTTACATTTTAAAAGAACAAAAGTTGTTGTTGTGTAAAGACGAATAACAATAGCAAATGAGTTGTAAAATTTTGCATACCTAACGAATGTATCAAAGAAACCTGTAAGCAAATGCGTGAATTTGCAACATTTCGCGTCGAACGGAAAACATTTTTAAATAACTGATCTCTACTTACTCAATGAAGTATTGGTATCAAAACTGAAAAATTTTTGAATAATGGTTGGTAATATTAAAATGTAATTGTTAATGTATTAGCAACTTTGTCGGTTATACTAAAATATATATAACATTTTTATGAAATTTGATTTTCTAATTTAATTAGACGCCATTTGGTAACAGGAAGTAAGAGCTTACGCGTAAACAATAAAAAGAAGCGATAGGTGGCCTTGCAAACCGGTCCTCTTGTCACGCCAAAAGTTCAAAAAATTTAAGAATATACAAAAATAGAGAGAAATATACAAACATTATAAAAATCCACAAAGAAATATTCAAAAAAAATACAAATACATATTTATATGAATATGAAATATCCGTTTCCAAAAATAAAAATTCAAATTTGTACAATAATGTATTGTTTTTTTTATCTGCACCCTAGGATTACTTATATAAATAGCAGTACATCAAAAATGGCAACATTTTTTATCAATATTTGATATTGACAGCATTTCTATCTATCCGAATATCGCTGACAGAAATTTTTATTAATTTTATATCGGAGAAAGCAAATTTCGAAATAATGTACGCGATACATCCAGGTTTTGCAGGTACGTATTTTTCAATAATATGAAATTATAATCGGTTGATGCTTGCTCAAAGTTACAATTATTCGATATGTAGTATTCTTCGCTTCACCCCAAAAAAAATCAATTTAGTAAGAATGAGTAAAAGTCAGAACTAGTTTTTGTTATTTTACAACCAATAGTGGGCCCTCAATTTTCCTACTGGCATGTCTTTACTTTCAAAATTGTAGTAAAATTGCCAAAATCATTAAAAATAAATTTTTTCATAGACGTTGATCGAATAATTAGATCACAAGTCATTCGGGTATAGCAAGTAATTGCCGCAATTAAGGTTTTACAGTAATTAATTACTTAATTATTTCTGAGAATTAGAAAAATTGACAAAAAACTTTTCATCTTAGAAATAGAATACAAATATGCATTTTTTATAACGGTGACATTTAGATACCCTGCATATTAATGTCATTTTTTTGAAATGCTGTTCTTTGTTTAAGTATTATTTGCAAAACTTTTGTTTTTTAAGCGTGCGAAAATTGAAAATGCTGTTCTTTGTTTAAGTATTATTTGCAAAACTTTTGTTTTTTAAGCGTGCGAAAATTGAAAAAATTAAGTCTTGCGAATTGCAAAAAGTTCCGTTTGCCGTGCAAGGCTGCAAATTGAAAAGTCTATTTAACAATGTATTTTTCCATTTGCAACCAAAACTGAAAACTTTTGCAATTATGTCAATTGTCAAAATGGCTTTTCTAATTAGACCAATCCAGCAAAATTCAAACTTTCAAAGTCCAAAAAGAAAATAAAAATCATCCAACTCGTATTTAAATCACAGGAATTTGAATATAACGGAAACAAATTGTGTTTTTGTAAACCAGTTAATAACTCAATTTTATTCATTTTTTAAACCATATTTATTCTAACATCCTGTGACAAATAGGTCTTGGTATATTAAGCTTTGCAAATCTACAATTTTATAAAAAAAAATGTGAGAGAAAACTTATCATACCGTCTAAAATAATAAAGATGTTACGCCAACGTTAGCTTATAAATCTAAATTTTTTGAAAATAAATGTGATATTCAACGAACATAATTTAATTTCTGGAGACCAACTCTACCCAAATTAATTTAACTTTACCTATCTGAGCTAATATTTTATAAAAGGGATTTCATTTTCTAGTAGTTAAAAAAAACTTTGTAAGACTTTCACTTTATATATATTTTTTCTTAATTTTTAAGGATTGTCCCTTAATTTTCCTTCACATTTTTTTCCGTAGATTCAGCACCTTTACGCTATTTGAAAATAACGCAATTAATTTTACATGAATTATGAAAGTAAAATGACCGAAGAATGTAAGTTTGTTATAATAAACATAATATACTTACTGATCCTTTTTTATTTTCAGAGTCAATAATAATTATCCTAAATTAAATTATTTTCAAATTTTTTTATAAGTTTAGCTGCTAAGAATCAGTTAAAAAACTATATATTTAATAAGACAATGCGTATATGTAATAGTTTAGTGTATCATGAGGCGAGCATGTAATAATATTTATTACGTACTTATTACACGACCGAAGTGTAATAAATTATTACTTATTAAAAAACTAACATCAATTTTAGCACCATTATTAAAATCTAAGGTACCTACTTTTCAGGCCTGAATTAAGAATGGGGCTATGGGGGCTACGACCCCAGGCTCCGCCTCAGACAGGGTCCCAGCAGAGATCTGACGTGAGGTTTTGCGGAAATTTAACGTCGAATAGCCATAGGGCTCACATGCGGAGGGGGCCCGCGAGGCCTGGCAACAGGAGGAATAACAGCTTATAGATGTACCAGAGGGAGGATCTTTTACTTCCCCCGTAAAAAAAAGTATTGTAATCATGAAAAAATTACCGTCTCAGTTTTTTACAGATCTTCACGTTTTAGGGTCCCTAGATGCCAAAATACATGTTTTCTCAATTGCGTCGGTCTAACTTTACGCGGCATAGCTCAAAAACTACTTATATGTTTGGATTCAAATTTTGATCACAAATCAAGGGTCATAGAGAGATGAAATAGTTACATTTTGGTAAAAATCCAATATGGCGGAACAAAATGGCGGCTTAGTAAATTGATAAAAAAATATTACTAAAAAACTACTTACCCAATTTTCCTGCAATTTTGCACAAAAAAACGAGTATCGCGAGTTTGTGGGAGAATTAAGCGTGATATAGAGATGAACTGGTAAAATTGTGGTACGAATTCAAGATGGCAGATCAAAATGGCGGCGAAATAAAATCTTTGCAAGGTTTTACATAGGTTCAAGTTTTAACTTTGCTAGAAGTTCAAAAACATGTTTTCTCATTTCCGTCGGTCTGTCAACCAATTTGGAGCATAGCTAAAAAATTGCTTACCGGATTGACTTCAAATTTTGGTCAAAAACAAGTACTTTAATATATCGGTTCAAAAAATATTTATTCCTTCATATTGGGACAAAGGACAAAATGGCGCGCCATTACCCCAATTTTGATTTGTTTTTCGAAAATATAGCAGATCAAATCAAAACTATTGTTATCATTGACCCCTCTCCTTCTCCCAATGCTATTTGAATTAACATACATACCTCAGAAAAGGTTTTGACGGCCATTTTATTTATCGGCACTTGTATATAGTCAATAAAATAAAAATCAGCCAATGTAAATTGCTAAGGGGACACAAAAGTGGGGCCTTGTAAGTAAAAAGTTGAAAAGGGCCTATCTAGTCGTCTAGGGTGCAGTCGATCAGACGCCAACGGCATCAGCAATTTCGGTGTAAGATTTCGTCAATCCACGCCGACGGTGTAGGTTATACGAAGCTAGGCTATTTTACAACCCTACAAAACACCAAGCTATCAAAATGGCACGCAGGGTTGGAAACCATAGTCCGGGCTTCCCTCCTCCTAATACAGGAGAGAAACCCGGGTACACGTTTAATCACGAATTTTGACAATCAGATATGTCGATAACCCGAGTACCAAGCACGAGAAGGTGCATCCCACTGTCCTATACCCTAACGAGGGTGTGCGAGGTATGGAAAATACCGGGAGGGAGTCCCTTTATCCTATAGTTAAAGAATTATTGCTGGGGGATAACCTTTCCGATATTAGAAGGTACCTATGTGATATCGGATTCTAATACAGGTAGGACTTTATCATTAATGTGATCCTAGTAAATGAGTTACCTTATCAGAATCGATAAATGTTGTTAATCAAAATTTACCGAACTGCTACTAGAAAATATGTTATTAAGCCAATACCGTTGCCACAGAATCGTTGAATACCGTATTGTTACAAGATAAATGTTTTTAATTAAAAACTAACAATTTTTAAATTGTAAAAGAAACAGATAAAAATAAGAAAATGTATAATATCGCTTACTACAAATTACATCACTAAAGGAAATTAGAAGAAAATTATAAATAAATATAGAATGCAAAATGTCGGTATTAATCGGATATCTCCAAAACATGTACTATTTTCTAAAAAAAAATGTGCTGGGGATGTTGCGACGGTTATTAATGTCTTATTTCACGAAAGAGCAATTCCAATTACAGGGTCACGTGATACCCTATTTTGAAGAATTTTTCGTACTCAATTCGTTCCCAATGTTGCAAAAGATTTCTATAGACCGTTTTTAAAAGACGATCCATCAGATCCATCGAGATTTAGTTTTGCACGTAAGATAAAATCGTACTACCCCTTCTTTCCGATGGATATGACAATTATTTTTATGACAACTTTTATTAAATAATTTTTAAAACATGGAATAAAGAGCAATATACAATAAAAATAATTCAGAGCAGCAAGAAGTAATAAAGAGAAGCTGTTAAAAACGTTAGTTTAAGGAATTCTCTCCACCTTGATCCTCTTGACAAATAAAAATCCTTTGCATCATATGCACCGATTCCACGGGTATTTTGGGTACGGGAACACCTAGAGCAAATAGATTTAGGGTGCTAAGCACCCAGAGCAGTTAATGGGATACTTTGCCAAATTTGTGTTTTAAATAACCAATATTGTAAAAACATTTCTTTGGAGGATTTATTTTCCCATTATTTTTATTTTCCCGCCATTAAAACTTCTAAAATTAAATACTATTCCGTCATCATCACTTCTAACGATCCTACACGATTCTTCTGAAAAATGGATCTGCGTGTAACTGGCTGATTTTTCGGTATTATAGTTCATAACATTTTAATCAAAAATTAATACTGGCAGTGTGTCAAAATTTAAGGTTCGACCTAATAACTTCTTGTAGATTTAAACATATAATCACTTAAAATTGTTGTATTTAAAACATTAAATGAATTTTATAAATAGTAAAAAAATTACAGAATATATAGCGTCAATTACGGTTTGTAATATGTACTTTAATTACCTAAGATTTTTTTAATAAAATATAAAATTACTGAAAGACTTAAATCTCTAGTGCTCCATCAGCAGAGTACAATTCATAGGACTTTTTTTATGTCATTGTTATGACGTTTTACGCATTTGCAGTACTTAATCCATAGGTGTTGAAAATGGTCGTTAGATTAATTCCACTAAAAAAAATAATTTGTGCAAGCTAAGTTATATGATAGCCGCTAAAGTCCGGATACCATAGTGACATGAAACATCTCAAAACACATTTCCTTTTGAAGTCTAAAGTAAATGTATAGTATCTGCTCGTGTTATAGGAAAGTCAATATTATTTTGTAATAAATTGTTTTCTCTTTCAAAAATTTAATCTTTTTTCTCAAAACACATTTAACGAAAGCTCAATTTTTAAAGACAAACGTCATATTTCATTGTTGTTTGCAGTTCCATGTTTACTATAATAATATGATGTTTGCCGGTTTAATCTATAAAAGCATATAGAACTCATATATGCAATACATTTTTACCTCCCTCGAAAAAGTGAAATAATGTAGTCGTGAAAAAACACCCTCCGAGATTTTTTCAGAACTATGCGTTTCAAGGTCCCTAGGTACCGAAAAACATGTTTTCTCTATTTCGCCGGTTTGTCTATCTATTCACGTTATAACTAAAAAACTACTTACCCAACTGACTTCAAATTTTGATAAAAAAAGTAAGGGTCACATAGGGATAACCTGGTAACATTTTTGTAAAAATCCAGTAAGTCGAAACAAAATAAAGGCCTAATGAAACGTTAAAAAAATTTTTGTTGAAAAATTAGGGGTCATATGGGGATGACCTTTTAATATTCCACAGCATTTCTGAAAAGTCTGCTTTGCATAAATTCGTCTTAGACGTTAGATATAATTTTAAAAGCAATTTCAATGCAAGTGTCCCATAATCCTTTGAAAAAATTCATCCGAAGAGTTCACAGCAATTTTAAATTTGACATTTAAGAAAAATGTAAGCAGTTTTGATGTTAGCACATGGACAAATCAAACATAATTTTAGACGGTACCTATGATGTATTGTATTCACCCATGAGCCCTTGCAGCAAATATCTCAACAGGCCAAAGTTGGTCAGTCCGACTATGCCTAAATTTTTAAATGTTTATTTCGGGTGTTACATGGGAACAGACAAAAGAAAAGGAAATAAATGGGCTTAACAAAGTTAAAAGCTGGTTGGATGTGCATAAACTATCATTAAATATTAAGAAAACAAACTAAACCTTTTTCCATTTCAAATGCCAACAGACCAAATTTTCTTACAATGCATTGTAACAATAACCCTCCTATAGAGATTCATGCAGTAACAAAAACTAAATATTTGGGTATTATCCTTGATCAACACCTCAGATGGACGGATCATGTCAAATACTTAACATCTAAAATACGCTAACTAAAATCTAATATATAAATTTTTTATATTGCGGGAATTCCTCGGTACTAAATTACTAACTCAGATATATAAATCGTTGCTTGAGTCCTTGCTCCAGTATGGTCTCGTTGTTTGGGGTGGGGCCTATAAATCAAATTTATATCAATTGAAAATAACGCAAAACTATATTTTCAGAATAATTTGTAATAAAAATAGACTTTATTCTACAGATTTATTGTACAGTCAGGAAATTGGTAACTTGCTCCTATATATACAAAAACAAAAAAATACAGAGTTGCATAAAACATACTTAGGTAACCCGGCAAATCACTAACAATAATATGGTTATACCTGTAAATAATCGAACAATAAATTTACGTTTTCTAAATTGCTTAGCACTTAAATTTTACAATCTGCTCCCTAATGATATAAAATCCATAAACAACAAAAAGATTTAACAAAAAAAGCAAACTATATATTCGAGCATATTGGCAATTTCACTGCTCTATTGTGAGTTTGACCGTAGTGCTGCCCTCTCCGTTGTTGCTAATGTTATATCATGGGTCAGTTTAATGGTGGTGTGCAGTTGTGTGTGTGTGTATGTGTATGGATTGTGTATGTAAGTATGTATGTATATATGAATGTACTAGTTTTCCTCGGCATCTATAAGTGTTTAAGAGTGGGCGATTCAACAGACTGCTGAACTGACTGCATACAGATGGCGTTTAACCAATATCTAGGCTCTCTTAAAAAATGAATGTTTACATATATAATATATAAAAACTGTCAAAATTTAGCATTCTAACTATGTTACCAAATATATATACCATTGATGCCTTTTTAAAAAAATTAATTAATTGTCGTTTGTTAAATTCAAATGTCGAGCAATTATTTAAGGATAGTTGTAAGGTAATAATTAGGTGTTACTGTTTGTTTGTAAAATTATTTATTATTATTATTATTATTATTATTATTATTATTACTATTATATTTTTAGAGACTTACCAATTTTCGACACTGTTTATATTTTGTAAAAAACTCACTTAAGAAAATAAATGAAGTTCCTATAATGACGAAAATTCAGAACAAATTTAATAGAAATTCAAAGTGGAATACAAATCGTCAAAAGATTTTTAAGGGTGTGTTCAGTCATTTACTATGTAGGACCAAAGACCGAATATACTTCGAATAGACGGTTCATCAGGCAGGTTCATAACTTAGCCACATCAGTGGTTAATGTCGCTGTTTAATAGTAATAATAGCAGGCACGAGACAATATTAAGCTCAGTGTAGCTATTAGAATGAGTTAGGTCTTATTGTTTAGAAATATACATCAAAATGTAAGAGACAATCGGCTTAAAATAGCGTAAAACCGATCTATAAATGAACTTAACCATCAAGTCGGATATGTGCGTCGCAGACTGGCAACTCTTTTTGGTCGATTTTCACTTATGCGATACTGAGCTCAGTGACTTTGACACGGAAACCCAAGAACCATGATTTCTTAGAATTTCAATCAGTTGCTTTTATTTTTTCGGCGTCATTCTGAAATATTTATATACTGTCCATTCATCTTCTTGCAGCCTCCTAAAGAGGGTTTGGAATTCTCTTTCTTGTAATTTTATTCTATATATGTTGTGCACCCAGTATTGTGTTTATGGTTTCTTTTTTTTTTGTTTTGATGTATTGATGAGATAGAACTAACATAAATATATTATCAGGAATACTTGGTGATGCACTCGACATGTTGAAAGACAATACCAAACTAGCCTACCTCCCACACGCATCTTTAACGCGTACGTTCGAGTCACGCAAATGTGAATATCTTTCAAAGTTGCGACATCTAGCTCAGTGTGACTTAAATGCGAATCGACCTATAAGCGGAAATTTCTCTATGAATGCCAATTTTACTAAATACAATATAAAGCTGGGATCCATTTAAGAGGTATTTCATTTTCCATTTGTTAGATCATCTATTCGAAGTAGAATTGGTAGAATAATTATTCTCAGCTTAGGAATTATAAAAAAATAGTTTTATTTTCTATTTTCTCGTGTAGCTTAGTACTGCCTAATAAAAAAAAATAATGATGCCGTTCCTTCCCACGGTCTGACGAAAGAGGTATAATTTCTTCTAATTATTAGCAATACCTAGGATAAAAAAATCTCAAAACCAACTGCAACATCTACACTTTTTTATATATAGTATTCAAGAACAAATTTTATTATCATATTTGATCAAAACTAATTTTCGTAGGTAAACGAAGCATTTGAACTACTAAAACGACGAACATGTAATAATCCTGGCCAAAGGTTACCGAAGGTAGAGATCTTAAGAAGTGCAATAGAATATATCGAATATCTAGAAGAAATTTTACAAGGTTCCAAAACCACTGCGGAGAGGCACAATGGGATAAATTCGTCCAAAAATGAATACATGGTAAGTTTTGATCTTTTCACCCGACTGCGTATGCAAAGCAGAGAATGTAACCGATTTTCATAAATGTGGCATCAAAAAATCTAAATTATAGTATGTGTCATTTTATCCAACAGAAAAAGTTACATCTCGAGGTGTAACATCTGAAGAAGCCACTATGTAGCGAAACATATTACGTATCGTTCACAAATATAGTGAAATAAGTGTTTGTAAAAAATAGTTTTGTTTTTACATAGTTTTATTAGTTACTTATCTAACAACTAAAAAACATTTGTATACAATTTTTATTTAGTTAAATAACAGGTTTACGAGCAATGACCTATTACTTAAAACAAGATATAATTAATTTATCACATTTTCAAAATGAACTGAAAAAGGGTACAAACCTTAGATCAACAATGATGTTAACAACTTACCCACCTTATAATAAATTCTGAAAATGTCCGCTATTATCATCTATGCATTTTGTAACCGCTTGTAAAAAATGTCTTCGAACGCGGCGAAAAACAACAGATAAGTTCACAGCCATTTATTATCCAAACTCCTAAATCGTCAAGATCATCGACTGCAGTTTATACTTTAAATGATCTCAGAAGAAAAAATTATCGGATTTAGATCTAGGGCTCAGGGTGGCCAAAGAAATGGTCCGCATCTTCCTATACACCGATTGAAAAATCTCATTCAGATATTCATGAACGTTAAGGCTATAATGTGGTCCAAGAGCCACATCTTTATTCTTGTTCGAAGAGGAACATCTTCTAATAAGCCGAGAAGATAATTTTGTAAAAAAATTAATTACATATTTCCATTTTTAACATCCCATCAAAAAAGTGAGGTCCTACAAGATAATCGCCTATAATGCCGGCTCAAACGTTTCACATAAGTATTCGCTGATGATCCCTTCCTACATATGCATGTGGGTTTTCAAGAGCCTACTAATGTGTGTTATGTAAATTTATTATTCCAACTCGTGTAAAACCAGCCTTATCAGTGAATAGTACGATATCAATTAAAGTATTTTCATTTTCATATTTTTCTAAAATACTAGTACACATGTTTAGGCGTAATACCTGATCACCATCATAAAGTGATTGAACCTTTTGCAAATGGAAAAGGTAGAAAAATGTTTCAAGGACTTCTTCCCCTATGCAATAGATTTTGCCATTCCTTCTGCTATGGCAATTGGTCCAGTACTGACACCCGGATTTTTTTACTATCACTTGAATTATTCTTTCTTCGCCCTCAACTGTCCTTAAAGTTCTGGCTCTTCCTGTATCATACTTGCGATGGTAAAATGAACCTTGCTTCTCAAGTTTTCTATGAACATTTGTGCATTTGCTCTTCCATAGCAGCATTCTCATATTGATTTTTTAATAATTTTAAATTTAATTAAAGTATGTCGATAAATAACTAGTTATCAAACGACAGATATCGCAACATTTGAAGAAAGGCGATTTGATTTTTTATTATATTAAAAAATTTGGTTTAATTTAAATAAATGATGGAATTTATCGACTCTGAAGAACAGTACATTATTTTTGATGTTTTTACTGCCTTCAAAATGATAACATTCGTTTTTGCAATATATGATAAAATAAAAAAGTTCTGGGTTCTGGGCTAAATAAGTTCTGATTTTCATAAAAACTGCCCTCTAGCGCAAGAGGAAACTGCCTCATTTTGAGGGGCTAGAAAGTTGATTTTAGGACATTTTATACTGCTCACTTGAGATTTTGGCGAATTTTGGTAGCTTTAGGATGACTATAAACCCCCCTTTTTATAAAAATTTTGCAGGAGGGAAATGCCCCTGCTAGGTACTAATAAGTCATTTTATCCTGCTTATTTTAGTAAAGATTTGAGTTCATTTTGATGGCTATAGGATGACTTTAAACCGTATGTCATTCACTTTATATAAAAATTGCAAGTGGGAAATGTCACAAAATGAGCTTTTTAAATCGATTTTGGTGGCTTTAGGGTGATTTTAAACCACCGATATGAAAAATTGCCGCTCCAGTGGATTAGTATTACTTCAAAATTTTAGAGTTTACAAATAGAAACAGCTATCCAATAAAAGGAATTATCTCTGCAAATTTGTACAATTTTTAAAAGGTCCTCACTAATAATCGTCTTTATATTGTTGATAAAAGACAAAAACAATAACATAAGCACCGATCTACGAGTCGTTTTTACTTTCTAAACACAAAAGAAGGAATATTTTGTCACTTTTACAAAAAAAAGTGAGATATATATTGTTTTCAACATATTCTAGTTGGACCTAGTGCCTAGTAAATAGTGAGGATCTTTTTTTAAAGAAAGGAGATGAGCAGAGATAATTTCCTATTATTGGATAGTTGTATCTATTTGTAACCTCGCTTACGAAAGTAAAAAATATTTCAAAAGCCTACTTTATGTTAACAACCATTTTGTAGTGTGGCTGAGGAAGGGTTAAAAGAAACCCGAAATCTCTCACAAAGTAAGTATAGTCATCAATTAAATGGCCCAGTAGCACCAACGCAGATTAATTGGCTGCAACCCCGCTACTCTTATATAGCTCATAGACTAATTATTACACGCGTATGCTGTCAATCGGTTGACTTTAGTTATGTCTTTATGTCTCTCATTCTGATTATGAATATGTAATGAATAATAACGTAATGTAACCTAGGGGTCAGGATTTTTTAACATGCCATTGTCAAAAATGTGCAGTTTTAGCTAAATCTGTTTAGTTCTAATAAATCATTTGAGAAAAATAATTTACCCAGAATTAAGAAAAGTTTTAAAATATTTTAAAAAATTCTTTTATTCAAGAAATTCGTCCATTTTCTTGTAGAAACGGACAAGTTGCACCTGACTGGCATTGTCAAATTCAAGGAATTCGTCCATGGTTCTTAAAGACACTCTTGTAGTTCACAGAGGTGAGAGAAACTCAAAGTCTCAACATATATATAATTCGTGGTTACACGTGTTTCGCCTGGTTAGACATCATCAGATCTACGGTATCAAAATAGTAAATACTATTTGAAGAAACAAATTTTGTTAACTGCCTATTAGCCTGTACATCCCAAGATATAAAAAAAAACTAAGAATAATACATATAAAAGGTTAAAATACATAAAGTATAGAAAAGACATTACACGGTACAAATATCACAACAAACTGCATAGGCGCAGTAAAAAAATTTAATAATTCTTCGAGTTCGCTCTATACACGAAGTCCAGATGGACACTGGAATGATGTGTTGTTTAAAACATAATGTAATGTACTGTGTTTCAAAATAAAATATAAACTTGGTTTTATCAAATATAGTTCTGATTGGAAAAGCCTCTATTTACTGGTTATTTGTATTCAGGTCACATACATGGGCGCCCTTAGAAAAAAACAATCTAGGGGGCAACAATGTTCAGGTACAGGACCGTGCTCCTTTAGTATGCAAGTTTAGCGATTAGAATACACATTCCAAAATATAGTGAATTGTAAGGGCGCCTATGGCAGGCAGTATTAAGAAGGAGAATGTAGATTAAAAGTAAAACTCTCCAATTTTTATTTAAAGTAAATAAAAAAAATAGTTTACAAAAATTAAAAATAAAGCAAGCACAAAAAATAAATAAAACTAAAAATAATAAAAAGTCAATTTTAGTTTGCTTTAATAAAGAGAAAAACAAACACCAGCTGCTTATGATTAAAATGACTAAAATAAAGATAACCTGGTTCTTTGAGTAGTAATTTAGCAGCAAGTATACAGATACTTTGTTGCGTTTTCTTTATGCTAAGTTTACTTAAATAAATATTCCAGTTGTCTAGCCAAGAAAATTAAATTAACTATGATGAGAAAATAAAAAACTCAACTGCTTATAATCCAAAGGGAAAGATATAGTGACAAGCAAACGAAAAAGACGAAAATCATATATTATATTGATTACTTTGTGGATAACATCTTTATAATTTCTAAATGTTCTAATATTTTCATAAATACCGATTTCCTGCAATAAAGTATCATTTCATCTGTTTACGAATATAAGGAGGGGGCTTCAGGGGAGTTAGACTCCCCTAGACCCTTTTTGTTTAAAGGGGTGATTTTTTTATTCACTGGTTTTTATTTCAACCTTTTGTCGCTCAGACGTATCGTATGACTATTTTTGAAGACTTTTTTTCAGTTGGTCGTGTTCCGCTAGTTTTAGCTACCCTTTAATAGCCACTATATTACTATTAATCTAAGAATTATGGTACCATTATTAAACGTCACTATTAGTCCATTTGTCAAACAATATAAAGTTGACAGGCCAACATGCTAACCTGGACCTCCTCCATGTGGAAGCTAATAGCTATTATATCCTTGGTTCAGGTTATCATAAACCAGTTTGTAGGTATTTGCTTAGCTAAGTAGCTGTTTCTTTATTTCTTAATTGAGCAGTTGTTTATGAAAGGTTCTCTGTATAATTGACTTTGTAGTATTGTATTGTGTTGCGAGATTTCTAAGGCTAACGGACGAATCCTCTTCTCAGAGTCGTATCTGAGGAAGCTAGCGTCCCTGGTTAAATTTCGATTTAGTCAGATTTTTTAGAGAGATGATCTCTTGGTAAAAAACTAAAGTCGGATGCTACACATGACAGGCTTTCAAACCTCTATTCATTTTTTGCAATCATAGAATCGAGAACTTTATATAACTGAACTTTGACTTTATCTAAGTATGTGAAGGACAACCTTAGAAAAGTTTTGGCTTTTCTAAAATCTGTTAGATACTTTTGTAACACCAACAATATGCTTTAAAATTGGGGACTCGATGTAAGAGAACAGTAATATAATATCTTAGGGGTCGCACCTGTTGCCAGGCCCTAGATACGACAGTGCCTCTTCTACATCATTTAAAAGGTTTTCCTCCAGGTCAACAGAACTGGAGCAGTTCTCTGATTGCCGCAGTTAGCCTTATTATCAAAGTATCTAAAACACATTGTAGTTCCGATCTTTTAAATTACTTAATGGAGAAAAAATTCTTACCAGTTTCTCTCAACCCTCGATCTACCCGTTCGAAAGTCTTTCCATCCGGAATTTGACGATAGGAAAATCGATCACCATATAACCGTCTGGCTTCCAAAGCATTTGAGGAAGCGAGTCCATACATCAAATGTATGTCCGCTAACTCATTAAATGTGTATTCCATTTTCGTTTGAATCTAAACTATCCTTCGTTTGATTCTAAACTAACAGATTCAAAGCAATTCATGTTTCCACACACACTTAGAAAAATATTCGGTTGGCTCAAAAATAAAATGAACCACCGTGGGTCTTGTAAATGGAATGAGAATGCCTAGATTGTGAACAATCTATTTTTGTACAATATCAACATTATCTAGGCTGAATTATGGTTTTAATTGACGAGGTGAATTATTTTTGGGTTAGATTAGTTTAGAGTATACTAGTAAATATAAATGTATTTTAAAAGCGGTAGACATGCATATGAAAACGTGCGACCTCGATTTCCGTTAGCTTTGACAAAGCTGATTCGATACGAACTGTACCTATAATTTTTTAATTAAAAAGTTGTAGTTTTAATTCACATATGCACCGAAAAAATATACTCTTTTTAGTTCATTTTTTAAATAAAAGCTTGTTTTCAGAATATTTATTTTTAATTTGTATTTATTTATGGTAAACTTTTATCTGCAACTATAACAAATTATTATTCAAATTTTTATATTTAAATCTGTTAGTTTCTAAAACTAATTTTCAATAGTTTTTTGTATTCCTATTAAAGCTCTTATTTCAAACTGCAGACGAGAAAACAAAAAGCTGGCAATTTCAAAACATATAAGTGGAAAACTAAAAAAGCGCTGTCTTGAAAAAGTTAGGAGTCGCAAGGGTGAAATAATAAAATCGGAAATACGAGTCAAGGAAACGTGGATACTCTAGTTTCAGATCCTGAAAAAAAGTTTTCTAATATTTTCGTTATCTTACGAAAAATCTCTAAGGGAATAATATTTTATTACTTTATTTCTGTTTCTTTTTAGGATGTCAGTGAATGATAAGAAGACGAGACAGAATTGAGAAATATGTTTGTCATAAAATCTTAAGCAATAACATATAATTTAACAACATTGACAGTAGATTTTGAAAAGTATATTATACGTTTTCAACGGACTTCAAAAAGGAAGTTGTTTCTTAATTCACCTTAATTTGGATACAATTTTCAGGAAGTATCTAGGTAGCATCGGGATATAATAAGCATATTGAATAAAAAAATTAATGGAACCATTTTAATGTTTTCCTGCAAGAGTTTCCGAAATTACTTTGAAATGCTTTTACATATTATCTTAAAATTTGGTCTATGAAATGTAGTTAACCAAAAAGTTAATATGGAAGTACCTAGGGGAGATCTATTTTCTTGTAAGGTTATATCGGTTATTATAAGTCTTAATTAATCATGAAAATATTAAATAACTTTATTCATGCATCAACTGTAATTAACCAAAAAACGGAATGAGACTAACTCGGAAGAAATGTTCAAAAAGTATTTAGGGTAGTGTTAGTGGTGGCTCGTCGGGGGCGGCAGCGGCAGAGCCGGCAGTGCCACCCAGTAAGATTGAACCTAAAATACTAATAGGTATTCACTTAATTTCTTTTGTTTACCTCTAATTCTAATTACATTTTTTTTAAGACATTAAAATTTATTTTGTGGGTAATTATATCACGATAAGTTCATTGGTACAGTGTAGTAGTGTTTTTGTTACAGGGGATTTTTATTTTTGCTACAAAGACTATATTAATGTAAGGATTAGGATTTGTTAGTAAAAATAGCGAGTCACTGAAATCAAAAATTTGGGAAAATCTGGGAAATATGTAAACTGTGAGAAAAACTGTAAGTATCAAGAATAGATCAGATGTTAATGATATTTTAAGTTTAAATCGTCTCTTTCTTTTGAAGAACAAATTGAAATTAAAAATAATGCCCACCATATGCAATTTAAATAAGGGTTCGGGGAGCAGGGGTAGTAATAGAGCTTTTTCTGTAAATTGGTATCAAAAACATGGATGGTTTATGGCTGGTGAGACGGAAAATAAAGTGTTTTGTTGAACTTTTTTTTTAATATGGCAGAGAAAAATCGGATAATATTTTTAACATTGTGCAAGAAAATTTAAAACAATTTAATTTGGAAAAAAAAATAATAGGGCAAACGAACGATGGTGCCGCAATTATTAAAACGATCGCCTCTCAGGCATTATTCACACATTGTCATGCGCATAGAATGGATTTGGTATTACAGGATACTTGTAAAAATATTAAAGAATGCCATATATTTCTCCCAAAGTTAAGTGGGTTTGCTTCATTTTGTTCAATGTCCCCGATACGTATGAACGTCGTGCAGAATATCGCCGGAAGAAGATTGCCCAAGCCTGCATTTGGAAGTTGAGGGGGACGATTTTGAAAGTGACAATATTTCATACGGGAAGTAATTGGACTGAAAACTTTATTAAATGATTTTAATTTTAATTTGCTCTTAAACATTTTTAAAAATATATATAACAGATGTAATATGCAGTATTATTCAGAATCAAATAACCGGTATTGTCTATTCAAATAATAGAATAATAAAACTTCTTCAAAATTAAAAACATTTCGGGGTGAAGAAAGTCATTTTCAGTACATAACAAGCGACGTTTTAGATGTCTTGGAAATGTCAGAGCCTTCTATAAAAAACAAAGAAGGAGTAAAATTACAACAAGTTTTTGAAAAAGAATGTACTACGAAATTATTGATATAATAATTATGGAAATAGAGACGCGCTTTGCAAACTTCAAAAAATTAAGATTTTTTGAGCTGCTTAATCAAGGCCATTTTGATATTTTTTTAAAAGATTTCCCTAAACACTTGCTAGAAAATTTGTTTTAATGTTATCCGTCTTTCTTTAATAAGCAACATTTAGAAAATGAGCTTAAATGGGACAAACTTATTGAGTTGTATCAATTTATTCACAAAAATGCATTGCAAAATAGTTTTCCTAAAATGAATAAATGTTTGTCTTTATTGTTGTCCCTTTCACCAACATATATTTCAGATGAGCGAGACTTCTCTTACCTTAAAGGAATTAAAACATATTCCGCGACGACAAAACAGGAACGGATGTCAAATCTTTTACAAATGTCAATAGAAAAACATGTATTAAAAGACCTACAAAACAAGAAAAAATTTAAGAAGAGGTTATTTATTATTTTGCTTCATCAAAAAGCCTCCGTTAAGAATTAAGTTATAAAAAAGATTGATTTCGAGATCATAATTAGGTATAATTTTTAAATTTTAAAATACATAAAATAATTAAAAAATTAAAAGAAAAATGAAAAAGTTTCCATAACCGATAATGATTTGCATAGCACGACTTCTTACTTATCAGTGTCTCTAACAAAAACATTGTATATTACTGTCCGACAACCCACGAGCTGCCCCTAGGTACTGTCTAAATAAGTGCAGGGATCGTCTTATAGGGAACATATTAAATATAATAAAAATAACATAATGGCGTCATTTTAATTTTTTTTGCTAGTGCTTCTCCTTGATATCTTTGAAATGCTTTAAAATATTGCCTAGTGGGTACACTTTTTTCTCGCAAGGATTTTTCTGTAGGTAATCTTAATGGATATTGTTAATATTAAATGACTTTATTCTGGACACAAAATATTTGTTTTGTCCATAAATAAGGTGTGTGATGGGGGGGGGGGCGGCGAAATTGGAAGAAGGGTGATTCGAAATATCGTTTATCATATGGTTTCTGGGGTTTTTAGGAGCTACTAACTAACTAACTAATTTAAACTTTGTCAGTTTATATTGTTGATTGTCTATAAATATGTATATATAAGTATAAATGAAGCTTTTAAAAAATTATTATTTTCCATGATTCCAGCAAAATTTTTAATGCATTGGACACTAGTACTTGTTTATTTTATTTGGGACATCCGACAATTTTGCTTACGTTATAGGCTTCGAAAATTTTGAGCCTCTCCTTTTAGATAAAACGTCTTATAAATAAAACTAAAGAAAAATACTAAAAAGTAAAGAACACTATGTTATTCCATCTTGAATTCAGTTTAGGCATTCAGAAAAAATCTGTCCTTATCTATAAGCCAATATTTAAAAACCGATAAATCGAAAAACTGGCTGGTTGATCGGTATTCGGTAAATGACTTTTCTGAGTCAACTGGTGTCGGTTAATCTGTTAACTGTTTGTAAATATCCGGTTTCGGTTAATCGATTCAACTAACCGGTTTAGTTTAATCGATTCAGTTTACCGGCTTTAGCTTAACCGATGAAGAATTACCGATTAATCCATTTTAATCGAAACTGGATTTAAAAGATACAGATTAATCGGTTATTGTTTTTTTCCGGTTTCTGCTACCACTAATTTTTATATAACGTTGTTAGTCTACTTATACTTACAATATATTTTCAAATTAAAAACCAATTAAACGACTCTTCAGGAATTAGAATTTACAGTTTGAGCAGTATTTTCCAGTTTCAAGTTGTTTTTTTTGAATGAAAGTTTACACATCTATTTAGTTTTGGGTTTTTCTTTTCTTAAGTCAAGTATATTGTAACGCTAATTGTAGCAAATAAAATAATGTGTAATCTCAACTGTGAAGGTTCTATTAAGGGTCAGTTTATAATACACCCCACAACACTGACTATACAAATAAAACTCTGAAGTTAATCACACAAATGATCATAGCCAAAATAAAATGTTTGTGAATACCTAGTGAGCAGAATATCGTTCCCACAAAGTCGGACAAAATTTATATGTGGCTAATACTTAAATATGTGACATATTAGCAAACATTTGTTACTGAAGACATCTGAGATCTCGTTATCAATCTAAATAAAAATGGACTTTAATATCCGTGAATCTAGGATTTAAAGCGTTATATATATTAATTCTAAAATAAACCAGAACGTATGAAATAAACCAGAGGTATGAAATAAATGGAACACATGCAAAATGTAAATGCCATTCAGTAACAAATTATATTTATTACGTGTTTTTCAAATGCCCCGTGTAACAAAAGTAAGAAAACGGCTAAATATCTCAGGTACCACTTACCTGAATTTAATGAAAATATGTACACATAAGGTAGGAAATCATGCCGGATAAAGGAATTTTTGTTTAATGGAACACCCTATCTTATATTACTTTTTTAGTTTTTGCGAAAATAATATCCATAATAATAATAGCATTACCTTTTATTAAAATACCTGCAGACAAAAAATTACCTGATATGTTTGACAAGTCAGTTTTGTTCATTTACGAAAATGGATCCTTTAACTGAAACCCAAAGAATTGAAATTTTAATTATACTGGGTTATAGGGATAGAATGCGAAACCTGCAAGATGTTTGTAACATCATAACGAATATCCTAACAGAAATCCAATAACTAAATATACCGTAAGTAAAATTAACAAAAAAATTCGTGAAACTGAAAAGCTAAAGGTTGCTGTACGTTCTGTCACACCTAAAAGCGCAACAGATGAGGATAAGGCTCTGGATGTTTTAACCAATTTAGAAGAAAATCCACACCTTTCTACCAGAACATTACGAAGAGAAAATGATGTCTGTCCGTAAGCCGACTTCTAAAAACCGGAAAGTTTCATCCATACAAAATAACTTTGGTGAAAGAACTCGCTGAGGATAATCACGATAAGCGCTTGAAAATTTGTGAAATCATGATGGAACTTTGCAATACCAATCTAAATGTTGTCTATCAAATTATTTTTTGATGAAGCAACTTATTTTAATAGAAAAATTAACAGGCATAATTGTAGATATTGGGTCAGGGAAAATCTACATTGGATACGTGAAAAGCATACCCAATTTCCCCAAAAGAAAAATGTTTAGTGTGGTATAAATGGTGCAAAAATAATAGGTCCCTTCTTTATGAAAGACACATGTTTGAACCTTTTAAGAACCAGAATTGTCCCAGCTATTGCAAAACTATTTCCGAATAACGGAAAGTCCCTTACTTTACCTGCTGTATTAGGTATTTAAACTTTAAATTAAAAACCAAATATTGAAATATGGTTTCAACAGGATGGTGCTCCACCGCATTTTGCTCGGATTATTCGGGCCTATTTAGACAATGTTTTTTTTTGGAAGATGGATTGAACGTAGAGTACAATAGAGTAGCCGCCTCGGTCTCCGGATTTGACGCTCTTACTTTTTGGGGGACAACTTAGAATTGTGGTGTAGCATTCTTTTTAGTATATTAAATGTTTTCCCACGGTATTTGGCCTACTGTCAGAAAGTAAATGGACAACATTTTAAACACCTAAAAAACATATATATATATATATATATATATATATATATATATATATATATATATATATATATATATATATATATATATATATATATATATATATATATATATATATATATATATATATATATATATATATATATATATATATATATATATATATATATATATATATATATATATATATATATATATATATATATATATCTATATATTGAATAATCTATTTAATATAAGATCAAACTATAAATGGAAACCAATTTTTACCGTGTTTTAGTATAGTTGGGATCCATCGACAGATTTCCGTGATACTCAACTTAATATTAGCGCCAAGCTTGAAGCATGTGGAGAGCTCTGACCCATTAATTTTGTTTTAAATTTTAATTTGCAATAGACTTGTAATATATTTCTGAAAAAGTAGACCTACATCGCAATACCGTGTCAAATTTTGCTGCAATTTAGAATTGACAGTGTACTTGTGTCGTTCTGCGGTTTTGTTTACTTGTACTGCGTGCTTGTTTTGACTAGGGTATAAAAGGTAAGTCATACAAAAACGATGTTCACAATAAAAGGGATTTAATTTAATAACAGCAATCCTGCAATTCTTATCCACAGCTATACAAAGTATACCTAACACATATTCCCCCTAATAGACAATGTTTTTTATTGTTATAAAAAACAAGACTAAGACTTAGTCAAGTTCACTATTTCTAAACAATTACATAATATGTGTACTATCACACACGTAAACTTGCATATGATAATATGCAACACAGTTATACTATTCGCAATTAAAGTGTATGCAATTTATATTAGAGTTGAGATTAGACTACAAAAAAAAATCCACATAAAACTGTTTTTTCTTAATCATTCCTAAAAGAATTTGCCCTCGAAACTCTCCTAATGCTTCTATGAGATATGTGCAAAAAATGTATTAAATAGCTATATCTGTTACCATTTTTAAGCAACCTACACAGTATACACACGCGAGTTCTGAGAGCAATTAATATTTCTAAATGGATCAAAAATAGTGTACTGGAAGATTAGGTATGTTAAAATATATCGACGAGAGAATCATAGAATATCTGCTCCTCTTTACGATTTTATACAAAAAAAGGGTATCTGAAATTATCCTTTTTACCGTTTAAAGGCTGGTACATGAAAGCGTTGTCGAGCCAGAGCAGAATCATTTATAGCATCTCGATCATTTACTTTGTAGGATAAAAATCTTAAAAATATATTTTGCACATGCTCCAGTCTATTTACGTAAATACTGTATCTGGGGTACCAGATGACACTACCGAATTTGAAAAAATAAGTTTGGAGTTTATTGTGATCCCAAGAGCTCGTATATTGTCAACAATTGGAAATATTTTCTTGCCTATTTTGTAATTCAAACAAACTCTACTTAATTTCGGGAAAATCTTATGAATTGGCATTTCTTTCAAATCCATCCCCATGTTGTAACAAGCCTACACAGTATACAATGATATTTTGTACAATACGGTATACGTATCAATGATATTTTGTACTTTTTTAAAGATTTTAAGATCGTCTGCATATAAAAAGAAATTTGAGTGGTGAAAACAGGATTTTATATTGTTAATATATAATACAAAGAATAACGGCCCTATATGGGAGCCCTGCGGATAGGTCGAAGAGGGTCAGAGCGAAATCCTTGAATATATACGAACTGCTACCCATTTTTTAAGTATGATACTGCCCATTTTAAGATTCTGTCTCCAACACTAAAATCAACAAGTCGTGTAGCAGAATATTGTGGCTTATCTTGTCAAACGCCTTGCTGAAGTCGATGTAGATTGCATCAACCTGGATTCTATTATCCAAGCTACCGTGGAGATATTCAGTGAACAGAAACAGATTCGTTTCAAGTGATTGTCCCTGATAAAAACCATGTTGCTCCGATACAATAAAATGTTTGACGTCTTTCTTTGGTCCGCTTTTAAATATGAGAACAAGCATGGAAGTCTTCCATATCTGTGGTAATTCCCCATTTTCCAACCAGGGATTGAAAAGCAAGGTCAGTGGTATTGAAATGGACTGTGCGGAATTTTTAAGGAAAATAGGGAGGATTTCATCAGGTCCAGCACGTGTTTTGGCTCGAGAAAACCTAAGAAAATAAATCATAATTTTCGTTCCGCTTTGAGCCACCTTGCCCTCCCAGTACATTTCATTGGGTATTTTATTAACGCGTTATTTTGAAGCATAACTCCAAAATCTGTTAGGATTGCCAGGAAGATTATTTTTTACGGACAAAATATAATTTTCAAAATATGACTGTATTAATGTTTTAGATTGGCTTCGTAGAGTTTTAAATAAATTACAGTCATTGATGTTTTTGAATTGATGCCATTTTTTATATAGTTTGCTTTTCTGTTTTATAATACTTATTGTTTTATGTCTATAATAAGTCGAAACATATTTATTTTTCTGATAAGTTGGAATATGACCGTGTGTGAAATATCGAAAGGTTGATGTTTAAATTCTGCATACCAGCCAACACTCGAAATATGCGTGATTAAAAATGAGTCTATTTGGCTCGAGAAAACCTAAGAAAATAAATCATAATTTTCGTTCCGCTTTGAGCCACCTTGCCCTCCCAATACTTTTCATTGGGTATTTTATTAACGCGTTGTTTTAAAGCATAACTCCAAAATCTGTTAGGATTGCCAGGAAGATTATTTTTTACGGACAAAATATAATTTTCAAAATCTGTCTGTATTAATGTTTTAGATTGGCTTCGTAGAGTTTTAAATAAATTACAGTCATTGATGTTTTTGAATTGATGCCATTTTTTATATAGTTTGTTTTTCTGTTTTATAATACTTATTGTTTTATGTCTATAATAAGTCGAAAAATATTTATTTTTCTGATAAGTTGGAATATGACCGTGTGTGAAATATCGAAGGGTTGATGTTTAAATTCTGCATACCAGCCAACACTCGAAATACTTCGGTTAATTTCAACGTAGTTTGCTTTTTTAAAGTTGAAATAAGTGTTTTTATTAAACGATAGACATTTATAAAGAGAAATGTCGAGAAAAAACTCAACCATAACAACATGAAACTCTCTGTATAGGAATATTATGCTGTCTCTTACGTGAACACCTGGTACATCGGTACATAAGTAATTTAAAAAGGTTATGTACAATGTGTCCGATTATATTTTAAATGAGGCCAACAAGCTTAACCTCTAAAAATATTAAAACATTACATACAAAAGTTTTATAGATTTCTTTCAAGCGCCAACATTTTTTAAAAAAGAAACAAATGTCCACTGAAATGTAATAAAATCTGTAACTTTCCTTTACTCGGAACTTCCCTCGTTATGATTTCTTTCCATTCGTTAAGAATAGTGAAGTGTGGCCCAATTTAGTTCAGTACATAGTCAAAATATATAAGTGTTACATATACTGTCGTTTCAAACATTTTTATTGCCCGCCATTTTGTTCCATTGAATTCCTACCAATATGTTACCAATTTCTTTCTACCTATGCCACACTTGACTTGTGTATAAACATTTTAAATATTCATCTTAGTATTATTTTATAATAGTTTTTAATTTGCTACTCGAGTTTATTATATTTCTCAAATGATATGTACATTTTTAGTCTTACTGTACAAACCCGTATTTATCTGCGCGGCAATAGATATCCAATTTTTTGTTTCCCAAAAATCAAGAATCAATAACACACTCAGTACGCATGAAAAAACATGAATACATTTAAAAGTTGTCGGCAGTCATAGGCAGTTAGTTGACTGCCAAAATCGGCAGTCAGTGTACAAAATTTAGCTATTGAGACAACCCTCGCAGTGTGGTATTATATAGAATGCCTTCCTGGAGAGGGCAAGCATTTACATTAAAACCAAAAATGGAACTAGAAAATCTCCATTTTGTTTCAAGAGAAATTAAAAATAATTTTCAAAGTGAGCTTTCTAATTCTTGTTTTTAATTTTTTAATTGTATTTTGCAATTTTACAGCTTCATTTTACTCCGCGTTTTACTTAATCACCATTTATTATCCGGTACAGATAACACAAAACCTTCAATTAGAATGAGAATATATCATTTTTATATATTGCCGTCAGGTGCTAAAGTTAGGACTGGAGAGTCAAAATTATACATAGGAAGTGTAATTAATCAAACAAGTAGAGTATAAATGTTTTTGTTCCTGGTACACTCTGTTAGAGAAATTGATCACTTCGGCTTTTATACAATATGGTGTCCGGAATTAGGATATTTCTTTTGTAAACTCATTAAATTGCTAAAATTGGAAATTATATATATATATATATATATATATATATATATATATATATATATATATATATATATATATATATATATATATATATATATATATATATATATATATATATATATATATATATATATGGGAGGACGTGTTTTATTTAAAATTGGATGGATTATCTATACGGAGTATTACCTATCTTTGATAACTATCGGATATTAGTTGCGTATCAGGTGATATTTCATGGTTTTTTTTTGTATCGATTCAGAATGCACAGGAGGTCGATTTTTTATGTTCATAGCAACAAAAATGTAGTATATTTTGTTTCTAAATCTTGCAGACAGTCAGTTCCTAGAGGATTTTAAACGTCACCTAAATTCAGTTAAAATCTTAGATGTGAAAGTCACCAAAGTCTTCCAAATATTTTAAGTAACTTGAGATTTATGTTTTACAAATCGAAAAATGTGTCTTTAAAAATAACTAATATCTAAAAATGACAATAGGGATATGCGAAACTATTTAAATTATTGTTTTTTAATAAACTACATTTTTAGTCTGCAGTTTTGATGTCTAAATACATAAATTATTCTTGTCGGTAACTCTGAAAGAGTCCCGATATAAAGTCAACTTTAAGTCTTTTATAAAATTCGGTTATTTTAAACAAACAGACCAACAAATATTGTATTAAAGGAAAAACATATTTCACCCCTCTAGGTTGGAATTTCAAACAATCTAGAAATCCATATTAAATAACTCTTATCAAAAGCTTTTGACAAATTAATCATTTTAAAACATTATTTACTCAAAGGGATTATTTTAAAAAAGTAAAATCGTATTCCACGCTTCTTCGTTCCTTAAGAGCGAAATATCGAGAAATCCAAAAATTGATTTTTAGATTATTATTTTTAAAACCCATTGATGAAAATCTGTCTTAAAAATCTCATTTAGTTGAAGCGATATTGTAAAAAACTTAAAAAAAAAATTTATCACTTTAAGGGTGGGTTTCAAAAATTCCAGAAGTCGGTTTTTAGGTAAATATTTTCGAGAACTTGACGAAAGAATTGTTTTAAAAACTCATTTAGTTGAAAAGGTATTGTTAAAAAAGTAAAAACACAATTTACCCTTTTTCACCCCTTTAAGGGTGGAATTTAAAGCTCTAAAAACATTTTAATTATTTTTAAAAGCTATTGGCGAATAAGATATTGTTAAAAAAGTTAAGACATATTTCACCTCCTTAAGGGTGTAATTTCGAAAAAGTCGGAAACTTATTTTTAGATAATTATTTTTGAAAGCTCTTAAAAGAATTGTTTTTATAAACTCATTTACTTAGAGATATTGTAAAAAAATTAAAAACATGATTCATCACTTTTCACTTCCTTTTAAGGATGGCATTCCAAAAAAATCCAGAAATTAGTTATCAGATTTTATAAATTTATTGACGAAAGAATTCTTGAGAAAATTAATTTAAATGAAGATAAATTATAAAAAAGTAACAACGGATTTTACCCTTTTTACCTCAAGTGGAATTTCGAAAATCGGTTTTAGATAATTATTTTTGGAAGCTGTTGACGAAAGCAATGTTTCAAAACCTCATTTAGTTGAAGTGGTATTGTAGAACAAGAAAAAACAACTCACCCGTTTAAGTGTGGAATTTAAAAAAAAAACAGAAAACAGTTTTTAGTGAAATGTTTTTGAAATCTATTGACGAAGGGATTATTTTAATAACTCATTTAGTTGAAGAGATATTGTAAGAAATGAAAAATAAAATTCACCTTATTTCAACCCCCTTGAGAGTGATGGGGATTTAAAAATCACATGTTGTGCAATATTCGCAGCTTTTCGATGTCCTTTTGTTATTTTTCTTACCATTAAAATATATCATGTCAAAATCCTCAGATGTATAATTTTTTACACTTTTTTGTATATCAAAAAATAAAAGGTGAAAATAAATGTGAAAATATAAAAAAATACTCAGTACATGTGTTTCATTACTATCGATATTTTTATGTAAAACACTTTTTTTTTTTTAAAAGAAGTTTATGTTAAATTTAATAAAAATATAAAAATGTCATTTGTTTAAAAGTAGCTTTTTATATTGTCCTGTATCTATGTAGAAGTCTAGGCTAACTACTAAATACCATTTTAATGCAACCTATTCTTCTGAACACAAAACTTGCTTAGTTTTTAAAAACCTATCAATCATCTGATATTAATAACAAAGCAAAACATCAATATAAATCCTAACATAGTAAAATAACTTAAAATAAATGAACATTTTAAATTCTTTAGCAAGTACCAAAATCTAAAAAATTATTCCAGTCCAATTAAAATTTCAAGCACAGGTTAAAATACTAGCACTATAATTGTTCTTAAGAAACGTCTAGAACCCTTTATATAAGTAACCGATGATACAAAATTAAACACCTGCTTATTGTTATTTCTGAAAAGTATCCTTGGAAAGACTTAAAAGTCACCAAAAATATTCTAGATCACTTTTAAATTCACTTAAAGTCCACGAACAGCTTCAAAGTCATTCTAAGTCATATTAAATAACCAAAAAACCATTAGATTTCAGATTAGACTTAAATCAGGTTTTCAAGATGGAATAAAATATTACTTTTTGCTTTTCAGTTTTTTCAAGCTCGGTTTTATTTTTTATAATATTTGTTATTAGGATACGTTTATTATTCCCACAAATTTCATTTTATCATAAATAGCAAAGTATTTTATTAAAACCGTACATTTGGGAAGAGGAAAGATATATTATTTTCCGACGACCGCTTTTGAAACTTACAAAAAAAAGCATTATTAACTTGGCTAGAAAGTGAATTATTCCACATATACGTTAAAAAAATTCAATACGACAGTATCTCAAAAATCGTGAGTCGAAAGAAAGTTGGACGAACAAACCCTTATTTAGCCAAACTTATATTATTTACAAACAAAACGATTATTCAGTTTTTCAAAACTGTTAAATCATAAATAAAAGTCTTACTGAAAATTATTTACGATGGTAGGAAAAGTTCTTTCCCACAATCCACTAAAAAACACATTTAACAACCGGACAAAATAGGCGCGAAAACAAATGATAACACATATTCGCGTGATTTCCGCAGTTTCTCACTCGTCTCTTATATGTTTCTTTCCACGCTCGTTATGTAATATACTAGTACAGACACTTTCGCAACGTACATGCTGGAGTTTGGCGAAACTGTAAGAGATAGAAAAAAATCGGTAAATCTTTACCCGGAACTTCTCTCGTTTTCCATTTGTTGGGAATAGTGAAGTGTGATCCAATTTAGTTCAATACATAGTCAAAGTATTATATGTTTTACATATACTGTCTTTTCAAACAATTTTATTCAGCCGATTTGGGCGCATTTTGTTCCATCATATTGGATTCCTACCAATATTTTACCAGTTTATTTCTACCTATGCCACAGTTGACTTTTGGGCATAATTTAAAATAAATTCAATAAGTAGTTTTTACATTGACACATACCCTCATTTTGTTACGTCTTGTTGAATTCGTACCAGCTTATCCCATTTCACATTTAATTTTTTTGCAAAATTTAAAGTCAATTTAACAAGATCTTTTACGTTGATTTACAAAAAAACGTATTTTTTGGCATCTAGAGATGCTAAAACGTGAATATGTAAGTAAAAGGGTGATTTTTTCACGATTACAAACATTTTATTTGGCCGATATTTTGTTCCGCCATCTTGGATTCGTACCAAAATTTTACCAATTGATTCCAACATAATACTTTGATGTTCTTGCAAAATTTGAGATAAATTGGATAAGTAGTTTTTTAATAATAATTTTTTTAACATTTTACTAGACCGCCATTTAATTTCGCCATACTAGATTTTTACTTAAATGTAACCAGATCATCTTCATACGACTCTTAACATTTCATCAAATTTAGAAGTCAATCGGGTAAGTAGTTTTTAAGCTATACCGCAAACTGACAAACACACCGTCGTCATTTCGTTTCATCATCTTAAATTCGTACTACAGGTTTACCGGTTTATCTCTATTTCACACTTAATTTTTGCATAAAAATTTAAATCAATTTAAGTGTTACCAGTTCATTTCTCTGTAACACTTGATTTTTGTGCAAAATTTGAGGTAAATTGGATAATCGTTTTTAGCATTGTTCTGCCATATTGGATTTTTACCAAAATATATGACCCTTAACTTTTGACTAAAATTTGAAATCGATCTGGTAAGTAGTTTTTAAACTATGGCGCGAACTGACAGATAGACAGACAGACCGACAGACGGAACGACGGAACTGATAAAACATATTTTTTGGCCGCTAAAACGTGAAGATATTTTAAACAAGAGCGGGTGATTTTTTTCAAGACTACAAAAATTTTATTTAGCCGTCATTTTGAGTTAGTAACCTAGTATTACTAGTTGATCCCTATACCACAGTTAGTTATGGCACACAATTTGAAACCAATCCATTAAGTAGTTTTTTCAGGCTGAATTTTTAAATATTTTATTATGCCGCCATTTTGTTCCGTCACTTGGATTCGTACCAAAATTTTACCACTTGATTCCAACATAATACTTGATGTTTGTGCAAAATTTGAAATAAATTGGGTAAGTAGTTTTTTAATAATAATTTTTTTACCATCTTACCAGGCCGCCGTTTTATTTCGCCATACTGGATTTTTATTAAAATATAACCAGATTATCCCATATTGCCCTTAATGTTTTATCAAAATTAGAAGTCAATCGAGTAAGTAGTTTTTAAGCTATACCGCGAACTGACAGACAGACAACACACCGACAGACGGACCGACGGAATTGATAAAATATATTTTTTGGCATCTAGGAACGCTGAAACGTAAAGATATGTAAAACCTAAGAGGATGATTTTTTCACGATTAAAAACATTTTATTTGGCCGCCATTTTGTTCGGCCATCTTGAATAAGTATCATGATTTTACTAGTTGGCCCCTATACCACAATTAGTTATGGCACATAATTTGAAATCAATCCATTAAGTAGTTTTTTCAGGCTGAATTTTTAAATATTTTAATAAGCCGCCATTTTGTTGCGCCATTTTGGATTCGTACCAAAATTTTCCAGGTTCATTCCATAATACTTTCATGTTTTTGCAAAATTTGAGACAAATTGGATAAGTAGTTTTTTAATAATAATTTTTTTAACATTTCACTAGGCCGCTGAATTTTTACAAAAATATTACCAGGTCATCCACAAATTACCCTTAAATTTTTATCAAAATTTGAAGTCAATCGGGTAAGTAGTCTCTAAGCTATGCTGCGAATTGAGAGACAGACAGACACACAGACAGACGAACCGACGAAATTAATAAAACAAATTGTTTGGCATCTAGGGACGCTAAAACATGAAGATATATTAAACTTGAGAGGGTGATTTTTTCACGATTACAAAGGTTTTATATGGTCGCCATTTTGTTGGGCCATCTTGAATTAGTACCACGATTTTACTAGTTGATCCCCCATACCACACTTACTTAGGGCACACAATTTGAAATTAATTCATTGAGCCGTTTTTTCAGGATGAATTTTTAAATATTTTATTAAGCTGTCATATTTTGGCATCTAGCAACGCTAAAACGTGAAGATATGTAAAACCTGAGAGGGTGATTTTTTTCACAATTGCAAACATTTTATTTGACCGCCATTTTGTTCGGCCATTTTGAATTAGTACCTCAATTTTACTAGTTGACCGCTATACCACAATTAGTTATGGCACACAATTTGAAATCATTCCATTAAGTAGTTTTTTCAGGCTGAGTTTTTAAATATTTTTTATTAAGCAACCAAAATATTTCGCCATATTGGATTTTTACCAAAATATTCCCCATATAACCCATAATTTTTTAACAAAATTTTAAGTCAATCGGGTAAGTAGTCTTTAAGCTATGTCGCGAACTGACTGATAGACAGACAGACCGACAGACGGACGGATGGAATTGATAAAACATATTTTTTGGCATGTAGGAACGGTAAAATGTGAAGATATGTAAAACCTAAGAGGGTGATTTTTTCACGATTACAAACATTTTTTTATTTGGCCGCCATTTTGAATTCGTACTAAAGTTTTACCAGTTCATCTCTATACCAAAATTAATTCTCATACAAAATTTGAAATCAATCTATTAAGCAGTTTTTTCAGACTGAATTTTTAAATTTTATTAAGCCGCCTTTTTGTTTCATCATTCTGGATTTGTATCAAAATTTTAGCAGTTTATTACTACGTAATACTAATATTTTTATGCAAAATTTGAAGTAATAAGTAGTTTTTTAGTAATATTTTTTTTATCATTTGACTAGATCGCTATTTTCTTTCGCCATATTGGATTTTTACCAAAATTTTACCAGATCATCCCCAAATGACTTTTAATCTTTTATTGAAATAAGTCAATCAGGTAAGTCTTTAAACCAGACAGACCGACAGAATTGAGAAAACATGTTTTCCGGCATCTAAGAACCCCGAAACGTGAAGATCTGAAAAAATCTCGCAGGGTGATTTTTTTCACGATTTCCCTTTTAAGAAGGAAGTAAAAACATATAGAGTGATCCATTAAAAAAAATACAAGATGATGATTATGATATCTTGTTAAATTGTTGCCTTTTGTTTTTTTAATAACTAGAAAATGTTGTAAGTAATTCTATAATGTTAAATTTGGTATTTGGTTCATCCCGATAAGTTAAAAAGAAAAACAGTTATTAACGTTTTAAGTGTTATCAAGATAAATTGATAAAAAAAAATCGACAAAACACATCTGAACTCGATTTTGAATAAAAATGATTTCCGCCAACAGACATAGGCTACCTTGATTTGGTTTTAATATACAGGGTATTTTTCAAATTTTGTCATTTTTGAATAGGTACCCTCTATATCTCGGTTAATATTCAAGATAGAACAAAACTTCAACTAATTTTATATTTTTACGTTAATTTTCAGTGCTGTAACAACTTTTTATTTATCTTTTATAATTTCGAAAATATGACTCAAAGTTGGGCTGTTTTAAATGGGAAAATCTGTATATTTTTTAACATTTTGACGAGAAACTAATTTACTTTTTATCAATACTATATACTTTTCATTTTTTGTAGAAAAATACAAGTTAAAGAAAAAATTAGTATTTTACTTGACAACATTATTTTATTATTATATAACAATAATTGTAATTAAGAATACGAGGCCGAAATTAGTTCTGAAGCTCACTAACATTGTAAGTTTTAACTTTATAAATATGATTTTTTAGAAATCCCCAAAATAAAATCTAACGGGGGCAAGTTCGGGGACCGGGCTGGACACCGCACTAGACCATTAGTACCTAATAATAATCGTGAAAAAAATTCCAGGTTTTACATATATTTATGTTTTGCGTCCCTAGATGCCAACACAATATGTTTTCTCAATTCCGTTCAGCCTGTTTGTCTCTCTGTCAGTTCGCGGCGTAGCTAAAAAATACCCGATTGACATCAAATTTTGGTCATAAATTAAAGGTTGTGTGGGGTTTATCTGGTAATATTTTGGTAAAATTCGAATATAGCGGTACAAAATGGTGGTCTAATGAAATGTTAAAAAAGGTATTACTATAAAACCAATTATCCAGTTTACTTCAGATTTTGCACAAAAATTAATTATTATATAGGAATCAACCTGTAATATTTTGATAAGAAACCAAGAGAGCAAAACAAAGGCAGTCTAATAAATTATTTAAAAACTCCTGAAGCTGAAAATCTACTCAGATTAATTTCAAATTTTGGGCAAACATGAGGTTAACTGGTAAAATTGTGGTACGAATTCATAATGGCGGTACAAAATGGCGACAAAATAAAATAAAATTATCGTAAAAAAAATCTTTTTATACAGTTGACTTTAAATATTAAGATTAAAGATTAACTTCTACGAATTCAACATGACGGTGCAAAATGCCGATCTTAAAAAAATCAATGTAAAAACTACTTATTTAATTTATTTTCAATCATGCTCAAAAATTAAGTGTGGCATAAGTAGAAACTGGTAAAATATTGGTACGAATCCAATATGATAAAATAAAAAGGCGCCCAATAAAAATGTTTGGATAGGCAGTATATTAAATGTCTATGTGCGGAACTAATCTGGGTTACACGCACTATTCATAATGAAAGAAAATATTCAAAACAAGGGAAATTCCGGTAAGTAACTAGTAAGTAAAGGAAATTTACCGATTTTTTACTATTTTTTTAGCATCTTCTGTTCTGATTTCATTAGCATATACACTTTCAAACATGTTTTCAGTCAAAAAAGAGTGCCATAGAAATGCAATAAATTTATTCTATTTGTTTTTATATTTACATATAGTTTAATAATAATTTCAATTTCCTTAATGTCTTTTTTTTATGTTTCTATTGACAACAATTAGTATTTTGTAATTTCCATGGCAATCTTTATCAAGCAGTATAATATTTTACTTATTTGCGAATAAATAAAACACCGGTGGATGAAACCTTAAAGAGTTATATACCAATGAATTCAGAACATAATATGCCATCCAAATAGTAAGAAATATAGGGTGTCCCATTTTAAAAAATACGACGATATCGTGTAGAGTTGATAGCCTTTTGTTTTTTTTTTGAATCGTTAAAAAAAAGCTTGTTAAGCAACCATACAATATGTTTTTGGTTTATATGGGTAATATTGATCGCACTATACAAAAATAAGCAAGTATATTACGCCGCACGGATCTGACGTCCCGACGAAAGGGGGAAGTTTGTCAAAAGCAGACCATTACTATGGATATTTAGGGTTTTAGCCAATCACCAATGAATATATAATGCGTCATTTCCATTGATACTAGCATTCTTTTCATAGCCTCAGATTCGCGCGCCAAACTTTAATTATAAATATTCGTTTCTAGAGTTAAAATTACAGTTGAAATTTCCATCATATTGCAGTAAAAATTTGAACAGGTGACCGTATTTTTAGATCACTATTTTAGTATATTTTCAGAATATGAACTAAAAAACCACAAAACTCAATGTATTTTTCCGTTTTCTATAGCAATTTTTTTCTAGCATAAATGTAATTTTACATATTACTTAGTACAGAATTTATATGTATTTTTTGGTATTTTTAAATATCGCACATGAAAGTAAAACCTCATTACAAAGAAAATGTTATTAAGCGTTTAAAAAGTATCTTTCTTTATATAAAATTAAGTTACGTTATTAATGAAAACGTTTGATTCTCACCCAAATTTTCTGCAAAAATGTGTATGGAATTTATGTAAAAATACCTGCTTTCTCAGGTAAAATAATGAAAAAGGGCATTACTTTATATAGGTTATTATAAGATTTTCAAAACTCAAAATAATAGTCCTTACGTTAAAATTACGCTAACTTAAAATGTTATTAAAAATCTTATAAAACACTGCGTCTCCGTTCATTTTTTTTAATGACACTAGTAGAGATCGGTAAAAAAATGTTACTCTATGTTTGGATTCAGTTTTAATTCACGATTTGTAACAAATTTAAATACAAAATATGCTAAATATATAGCTCGAAAAAAGGATTCCTTTTAACCAAACGTAAAAGAACATGATATTAATTACAAAAGTAGGTAGGTATGGCTTGTTCGAAAAGAAAAAAAAAACGCAATTTTCTTTTAAAAAATATATTTTATAATATAAAACTACAACAAAAAAAACAGATGGTAACAAAACTGATTTAAAAAAAAAAAGTCTTTTTATGGAAATCTTATAGTGTAGTGAATAATGCATCTAATGTTACTATAGAAACATTTTTTTTTTTTAAATTCTAATTTTTACACAAATACTGCACCTGAACTCAAAAATTACTATCACCAAACAATTATTTTTTATAAGACATTTAGTTTTACAGGATATGTTGTTGTTTGCACTAAAACACTTTATACCCAAAAATAAACGATTAATGCATAAGAATAATAAAAGTATAAATGTGAGGTTGGATGTCAAAAATGTCTTTTTCTTTTGTAAAATTACGACAATTCAAAAAATAGTACACCAACCTTTTAGTAAAATTTAGATTAATAATGAATTTTTATGGATGTTTGGTAAATTCGCAAAGTACTTGATACACTTTTTTGCATGTGGTAGTGCAAAACATATTTTAATAGTAAAACATTCATATCGATTAAGTAAAATATTAAGTGAGTTAAAATAGCAGAATCCACTTACTATTTTTACAGTTAAAATTATGTAATTTTAACTCAATTTTTAACAGTGTACTCAGGTAAAAGTGATCATGTTTAAACCCAAAGGATTTCTGCTAACACTTCGTGCTAAATACCTGCTCATCTGACATATTCCGCTTTCAACACTTGTTATGTAATCTATCATCTACGACATTTAGAATAAGATTTTATAACATCACCCATTTCAAGGTGTATAAGTTACACAATGCGCTTCAGTGCATAACTAGTGGTGTAATGATTCTTATTACACTACTAGTGATATAATGGGCTGATTATGTAATTATTTAAAAAAACCAAAAATGTTAACAATTATTTATTTCGAAGTATTGTAATAAATTTCTCGGTGATAGATTTTTTTCGACAAGATGTGTGAAAAATATAAACTGTTAAAGACAAATTAAAATATTATTTTTACTTTTAAACACGTTCAGTAAAGCATATTACTGCACTCGTGTGATTATCACGACTCCGGCTACGACCTCATCATGGCAATGTTCACCACTCGTGACTATAAATTTATTATATTTATATCCCACTAGTAATGTAAATTTAAAATAACTATTATCAGTGCATTCCTAATAGGAAATAATACTAGTCGGGAATATATTCAGATTAATCGATTTCAACAAAATTTTAAATAGTATTTTACAGGTTCTACGTTTTGTAAAGAAATTTTGTTAAATATGTCAGTAACACAATGAAACATTATCCAAGTAGCCCCGCATTGAAAACAAACACATGCACGACATCTGGACTGATACATTTTTTAGTATTACGCTAAGTGTCAAGATTTCGATATTAATTTCAATGTGGTATTTAAAACTTAATTGCCTAATAACTTTTTAATACCTCCTGCTGACAGACTTACAAAAGCTATGGAAAATGTGTGTGGTATTAATGACAAAGTAACCTGACACTTTTTTATTTTAACATTTATGAAGGTGAATAAATGATCATTTAACGTTTATGCAAAAGAATCGAAAGTTTTATTTAATTTAGAGTTGATTTGTAAATCATCAAGACACGCAAAGCTGTTAAATTGCATATTCATATAATGCCTTCGTTGATTACCAGAAGATATTTGATACGTACGAGTTCTGATGTTATTTGGGTTACTTAAGGCGGGCTCAAACGCCTAGCATATTGGACAAATACACAAATAATTGTGCAATTTGGAAAGTGTCCAAGTATGATCAGTGATTGTCGATCACACCACTTGTATATAAAATAAATATTTGAACGCATTTACACACCAAGATTTGCCAATGACACAAAAATAATTTGACTTGTGATATATTTACCGATAACCGATGGCAAATAAAAAAGTGCCGAATATTTATACAAGAAGACCATACACATGACATCACAAGTGTTCCCAACTGACGATTATTTTGTCAAGTATACCAGTTGTTTGAGTCAGCCTTAACTCGAAATACATTATGTACATTTTATTAGATACCGATGGGCAGATGGCAGTTTCATGTGATTAATTACCTTTCCTAATATTATATCCATTAAAAAAGCCATTAAACGGATATGTAGTTTGTTATAAATTCTAAAACTTTGAAAGAGATCAATTCAGAGAAAGTTTGCCATTAAAACTGGGTGAGGTAACGTGATAAACGATATAATATTATTAATTAACTTAAAAAATCGGTACCCGGAACTTCCCTTCGTATAATATTGTTTCTATTGTTTTTTTCTTTATTGTTTCTTTAATTTTTTTATTTCTTTTTGTTATATTTTTTGATTTTTTTTTTATTATTCAGTTTAAATTTTAAAAACACATCATTAGGTATTGATATTTTAAACATTTTAAAGAGATCAATTCAGAGAAAGTTTACCATTAAAACTGGGTGAGGTAACGTGATAAACGATATAATATTATTAATTAACTTAAAAAATCGGTACCCGGAACTTCCCTTCGTATAATATTGTTTCTATTGTTTCTCTTTATTGTTTCTTTAATTTTTTTATTTCTTTTTGTTATATTTTTTGATTTTTTTTTATTATTCAGTTTAAATTTTAAAAACACATCATTAGGTATTGATATTTTAAACATTTTATCAGGGCACCATTTTATTCCGTCATATGTGACTCGTACCAAAAACCAGATTATGATTGCCTCATCTTGATTCTCGTGCAAATTTTGAAGCCAATATTTGAATAAGTCGTTCTTTTATACCGAATTTTTTAATTTTGCTTCCTATTAGTTCGCCATATTGGATTCGCATCAAAATATTAGTTTTCAATTCATCCTTATATAACGCTTGAATTTGACAGTTAATTAAGCAATCTTTAATACTGAAAAAATCAGTTTAAAAGATTGCTTAATGCCTCTATTTTGTTTCGTCAATCTTATCAATTCTTCCTTATGTGACACATCATTTTCATGCAAAATATAAAGACTATTAGACAATAAAATTAGTTTTTTAGCTATACTCCTAACAGAAAGACAAACAGGCCGTCATACCGTGGGAACATGTCGTGATCTAGAAACCCTGAAACCTAAAGACCTGAAAAAACCTTGGTTGTAAATATGTACGTTATTTTGACATATAATAGTTTTGTACATACCTTCAAGTGAAAATAATACTAAAATTTTAATTCAAATTCTTCTACATAATTCTGAAACTACTAAATTAAAGTATACAGTGGCTATACTACTAAAATCGGAATAAAAAATAGCTACGTGATGAGCTAAAAATATACCATGTGTTTAATTTTAAAAAATATATGTTGAGTACATGTTTTTTAGATGTATTTTAATTACCACTTAAAAGCGAAAAACTTGAAAAAAAAACCCTATAACGTTTTGGTTAATAGTCAAAACCAAAAAAAAAAGAGCTATACTGATTTAAAATGTCGACGAGATAAAATGACAATGCTGTACCTTGTACGCTGAATGCATAAAATATTACGTTAACCAAATACATACGCATTGCATAAACTGTCCATTATACAGTTTCATAACTTCACCACATAATCGCTTGTGTCGCCTTTTAATAGTAATTAGCTCACATGCAACAACATTTGACGTGGTGTTATCACTAATGCGATTTAGGTCTACTTGCTTACAAGTATTTTAATGTGGATCTCATCAAGGCTTTTGGAAATTAAAACTTATAACAAAACGTTATTTTAAAGTAACAAATAGAATTCCTAATTATAGGTGGAAGGCTGCCGCGACTGGCAACTCTGGCCGTTACATTCCAACACTTCTCAAATACGACAAAGCTGCAATCATTTTAAATGATCTTCTATTTCCTTTTTGTTGGATCGACGTATAATCATCCGTTGCTTTAACTTATCTGATTTTTGCTCGTATGTGTGTTAACATGTTAAAATGGAATTAACTAGTTTATATATCACGTTTTTATCACCCAGTATATCTTTTCTTTATTTCTTATGGACAAATCTAACGAAAGGAACGTTGTTAAAAAATACTAACTCTCTACTCCAATGGTACTAAACATAATTATTGTAACTCGATACACTGATAATTCGCAAGGGTATTACTTTCCGGCTTAAAGGGATTTTTAAAGATTAATATTTTTTACTTCTTTCGTAAAAGGGAAGTATTGTAATCGTGAAAAATCACCTTCCGAGACATCTTCAGTTCTTTACGTTCCGAACGTTACACAAATCCAATAAAGTGATACTAAATTGCGCTCAAGAAAATTGTTTAAAAAGACAATATATAACATGTGTTACTAAATGACTACATGAGGAACTAAGTTAGTTTACTCTTCACTATTCCTAATAAAAGGAAAAATTCAACGAGGGAAGTTCCGGGTAAAGGAAATTTACCGACTTTTTATGATCAATTAACTAGTGATTTTTTTATCAGTACGTGACAATATATTATGAATAAACTATATAGGCTCACCCCCTGATAAACCTGATCCTGTTCTTCATAGACAATAAAACATAATAATAATGGACCTTGTACCACTGCTATATATTCATAAATGCCTAATTGTTAACATTATTGTACCACAATGGCAGCCATAATGTTTCTTTGTACCTGACTTGCTGCCCCTTTCTTTAATCGTGTCATTAATATATTTTTAACAGTAATGTGATCAATATTCTTAACCTTTATTTTACCATACCAGAACTTATTATTTGTAAAAGTTCCCCGTACAATGCAGGAAATAATAACTTTTGGCAAAGGTCAGGTCAAAACCCTATTTCATCTGCTGAAATGCTTTCGACCAACAATACATTGTTTTAAAGTGAATAGTAAATAAGTGCAACATCATTTTGGCACCGCTCCAACAGGCATCCTCAACACAAATCCCGGATTAATCTAAAGTCGCAAAACCCACCAGCTTCTCAAATTAAATTCCGCAAGTCTAGATTTATATGAGTATTAATAGCTAGGAAATTTATGTGTGCTTGCTTACGACTTCTTGTACCCTCAGTTTAGTAGCATGTTATAGCGTTTATTTTTTTCTTGTGTCACGTGCGTTGTACACCTCTGCAGATGGTCTCAAGAAATAAATTACTATAATATAGATTTCCTGGTATATCTAAGAAACATTTTTTTAAATATGTTGCTCTTCTTTGGACAGAGAATCAGACTACTTAGCAGAACACTACCTATTTGGGTCAGTTTGAACTAATCTCAACTTTACGTTCATTCATACTTGGTTTTTTTTTACGAGCATCACTAATGATACAGTCGTTGTGGGCTAAGGATAATATGGTCAGAATATCCAACTTCCTAAAATATTATCTGCAAGATGTTCTTGATGAAAAATCAAGCATACAACTAATTATTTTTTATATATAAAGAAAATTCTTGTGGGATCTTTCGAAAAGCCCCAAAAATATTTTCTATAGTACATAGGTTAGGTAATATGTCCAAAATAAAATATACGAATAGCCTGTATAGATGTGAAGAGTCTTACTGCGCCTCATAGCACATGTAATACTGAATCTCAGGAGGCAGGAGCAGGAGATCTAATCTGGACCTCCCAGTTCAAGTGAACTGATCAAGTTCAACTGCCAAAAACCACCGTAAGACACCGAAATAGATTTATGATTAAGTCTAACAAGTGGTGATTTCCGCTTATTGTTCTTGGCAAATATTAATAGACCTGTTTTATACCCATTAACCCTCAAATAATTGCCCTCGCACCACTCGGTCATGGATACTGCCACTCGTGAACATCCAACCGATAAATCATCCTAGCAATGGTCAGAGAACAATATACATGTATCGTATGGTTACTGGCAAATCCATGGAAGAAGTCATTCACATATATTATAAATAAAAGCGTTCCCAAATGAACCTGTATTTATTTTAAGACTATTTTTTTAAATACATCTTTACAACTGCTGGCACCGTCCTTAAAATCGGCTTAACAATGTAAATACAAACAAAGCCATATCACTGTCAAATTATCATATAATTGCCGAATGTTGCATATCTGTTTAAAATAGTTGAAGTTGATTTAATAACAATTACCTATATGACGTTTCGTTATAAATAAATATTGATTGCTAACGAATAGACGAATAGATTAATAGTATATTTCTTTTCAATAATTTGTAACCGTGGTCTAAATTTGTGGATAAAGCTTAACTTTTGACAACATGGTATACACATGCAGATTCGTCAATTTCGGTAACATATTTTACAGATGCTTCAATTTTCGGCCATAACTATTTTTATCCCCATTCATAAATATTTGGTTAAACCTCGATTGTCGCTAAATAACAATATGCACCCACGAGCAGAATCACAGGAAAACTAATGATAGCATACATAAATTTAAGCAATATGCAGCTGTATAGGTCCGAGGTTGCCAGTTGTCAAAGATAAAGCCCTAGTAACTATTTGTTTCGTGCGATAGGTGGGCTATTTAGAGTTCGTGCACTGCGAAAAATGTATTATACAGATTGTTTCATTCAGGGTTGTCACGGGCTGTATGTCGGAAACTACTGAACATACTAGTGGCCATGAAAAAATCTTGGCAATTATTTTTAAGTTCCGCATTTGGCCACAAGGGGGAGCAATGGAAAAGTAAATATTAAAATTCTAAATATCTGCGAAACTGCCTGGGGGCAGTTATACCTTAATGGATTAAGGTATAACTTTATTAATATCATTAGAAAGCTTAGACAATTCCGCATCATTTTGGTCAAAGGCTCATTAGCATACCGGCTTTAATAAGAGTGGGGAAGCCATTGAAAGTGTAATAATTTAAATCAGTGTAACTTCTAAAAGACTTATCCGATTTTAGTGAACTTAAGCTTGTTTGGAAGAGTAAGTACCTTTAAATATCGTTTCTCGTGGTACATGATAATTCCGAAAACGAACGCAATATCTTCGTTTGTTTCAGAATTATTGCCAAAAGAATAATGTTAACACCTTAATTGAACAAATGATTGTTTCATAGTTCCATGGTCAAATAGTCCACGAGATAAAATATTTTTAAGCTGTATGGTTATGTAGGTTTATGACTAGTTATTCCAAAGACCCAAAACTACTTTAAAATAAAAAAGAACATATAATAGAAAACTTCTAATTTAGGTATATGATATGTAACGATGTCTTAGAAAAATAAATCCAGACTGCAGTGATACAAGATCGTCAAGTTTGCATGGAGCTAAATAAACTGAAATAGCTGTCAACTGATTTAATTTTACGTAATTTTTCACCAGGACATATCAGGAAATGATTTTGACAGGCGACTCGACTATTGCTATTGGCTAAAAGAGATGTGTAATAAAAATCCCCAATTCTTCTTCCTGGTTTTACGGACTGATGAAGCCACTTTTACGAGTTGGGGCAGAGTTAATCTGCACAATATATACTATTGGTCGCAAACAAATCCTCATTGGATGCGCGAAGGGGATCACTAAAATAGGTGGAATGTAAACGTATGGTGCGCAGTTTTACTAAACAGAATTATCGGACAGTGTGTTTTTAATGACTATGTAAATGGCTACTTTTGTTTAAATATTTTAGAAAATTGACCTAAAGACATCCATGTGGAATCAACATAACAGATGCCCCCACACTTTTCGCAAATGTTAGTTACCCAAATCGCTGGATGGGAAGGGATTGTTTCCTTAGATCCCTGGATTAAATCGTGTTAGATTTTTACTTGTGCGGACGAATAAAAGACATTGTTTATAAAACAAGACCAACTACACGAGACAACATGATTGAGCGAATTGAAGACGCCATATATTCGTGTCCCAATAAACATAAGTTATCAATATAAACTATAGTCGATTTCTGCGTAGTTTCTGAGATAATTAAGATTATGTGTGATTTTTTGAAAACTCGAGCTACTTTTCAAATCACTATAAAAAATGGCATAATTCTAAAATTGGGCGTTTGAGTGATAATTTCCAGTTTATAAACCATCAGTGCATATACGGAATACAAAATGTTTATTTACACCTATACAGGGTGGTCATACTACTAAATCAATCTTGCACCTTTTTATAGTGAAAAGTCGATTTTTTACATAGAACACCCACTATGTTTTTTATTTATGCAAATGATCATAAAAATACCTGCTTTTTCATATATATATATATATATATATATATATATATATATATATATATATATATATATATATATATATATATATATATATATATATATATATATATATATATGAAAGACGAGTACAACTAGCGTCAAAATGAATACATAAAACAATACCAGAGTTACTAGTTGACTATACTGATGAAGACCTTAAGTCAGAAATACGTGTCTATGGTTAGCGAAATTCCATTGCTTTAGCGGTCATCCCAAAGAATCCATTTTCTACTATATACTAGTTCTTGCCGTTATATATTTTCTACTTTTGATTTACTACTCTTGGGTTATGAGTTTCGCCACAGGTGCTGCTCCGTGGTAAATAGAGTATCAAGTCCGGCGAAGATTTCGGATGTTCTCTTGGTAATCACAAAGGTCGGTTTTGCTCCTGTTGGTAACTCTGGTATTGTTTTGTGTATTCATTTTGGCGCTAGTTGTACTCGTCTTTCAACTAGTTGACGGTACTGATAAAGACCTTAAATCAGAAAAACGTGTCTATGGTTAGCCAAATTCCATTGCTTTAGCGGTCATCCCAAAGAATCCATTTTCTACTATATACTAGTTCTTGCCTCCTTATATATTTTCTACTTTTGATTTGCTACTCTTAGGTTATGAGTTTCGCCACAGGTGGTTATATGCTGTTCCGTGGTAAATAGAGTATCGCTGAATATTTCTTATAGCAAGGATACCAAACAAGAAAATTTTTGACAAAATTTGCAGTAATGTATCCACTCATGGAGTTTTGAAATATAGAAAAAGAGAAAAAGCCCGTTCAGTCGTCTCTGAAGATTTTCAAATGGAGGTTTTATTACATTTCGCTGAATATCTTACTAACTCTTAAAGAGATGCAGAAAGGGAATTGAATTTTTCCAGGACCAGCATAAATTGAGTATTAAAAGAAAACAAAATATCCCCATATAAGTTTCTTCCAGTTCAATTTTTAAATGAAGTTGATTATCAAACCAGACTGGATTTTTGTATGCAAGTGATTGTCATGCATTTTGAGGGAGGGATTTTAAATAACATCCTTTAAACAGATGAGGTGATATTTTCCACTGCGTGAATGCATAACAAAAAATACTCACTACTATTCTGAGACAAACATTTGGTAAAGCAAATTAAAAGGTAAGGAAATCAACGTGTTTAAGTGTGGTGTGGTATTATAAACGACCGCATAATAGGACCTGTGTTTTTTGACCATTATTTGAATAGACAAACCTTTTAAGAAATCAAATTATGGAAAAAATCAATGATCTTCCGCGACATATTCATGTGGACTTGGTATGTCAACAAGATAATGCTCCATAGCACTGTAGAGAAGATATAAGAGCAATTTAATTTAAGTATATTAAGTAACGGTGAGATTTCATGGCCGCCGCGAAATCCCGATTTGACAACCTCAGATTATTTTTTGTATTGGGCACATTTAAAGATAGAGGGTATAAAAATCACAACAATTATTCTGTAAATGAATTAAAACAAAAATTCACGAAGAAATTATTAGTCTTAAAATAATAGTGACGCCGTCCGAAATACTGTTGCAAACATTCAAGTGCGATATACACTGTGTGTAGCAGAAAACGAACACTATATGGAAAATCAATTATATAGTCATTTTTTTTTAATTTTACTCTGTTTTTCTATTTCCATGTTATGTCATGTGTTATGTTATCTGTTCTTATATGTTGATAGGCTATGTTACTCAAGAAGTTTGTTTCTAATATTAATTTTCAATAATGGTTTTAAATTTAAAATTTAGCAATAAATAAATATAAAATAAAATTGGGACGATAGTTACGCAAATAGAAAGATTATCGATTCCATGGCCTCCTATATTTTTTTGAGTATGTAGCGTCGCCATATTCAAGAAATAATTGCGATTTTCTCTGTAACCATTGATAGTGCGTGTTCTATTTAAAAAAAATCGACTTTTTTCACTTTAAAAAGGTGCAAGAGTGATTTCATAGTATGTGGACCCTGTATAGGTGTGGACAAAAATTTTGTATTCCGTATATTCATTGATGCTAAATAAAATATATAAAATGGTAAATTATAAACTGGAAATTGCCACCCAAATGACTAATTTTAGATTTTTGCTATTTTTTTATAGTGATTTTTAAAAAAATCACAGATAACCTTAATTATCTCGGAAACTACGCAATAACCGACTATAGATTAAATTAGTAACTTATGCTTATTTTTGACAGGGAATCAAATAATGGACAAAAATACAGGGTGTCCTATTTAAAATTTTATAGTTGATGTCGTCCCACCAAAACTGGGACACTCTATATACATAGAAAGATTATATTTTAAAAGAACTTAAAATTTAAAGAAACTTTTAATATCTATTACGGATTTTCAGACAGTATAGTGGGTACTTTTATGTGGAACACGGTGTACCTACAGAAGCATGAAAACAATAATTTTTTCGATTAAGGTGTTAAAAATTATTCTTCTGGCAATAACTCTAAAACAAACAAAGATATCGGTCTACTTTCCGATTATGATATCACGGTTTAGGTTTTCGTGACAAAATCAAAAAAACTGTTATTATCGCAAATTGCACACCCCCTAGCAATTTTATTCAAAACTATCGTGTACCCCTTGTACTTGCATTTCTCTTACTTCTCTTCCAAACAAGCTTGAGTTTACAAAGTCGGTACGCCAATAAGTCTTAGTTCAAAATGATGCAAAATTGTCCAAGCTTTCTAATGATGTTAATAAATTAGGGAATTTTCCCAGAAACTAAAAAATTGAATATTTACTTTCGGTTTGCACCTCCTTGCGGACAAATTTGGAAATAATTTCCAAGATTTCCTCATGACCGCTTTAGTAATTTATATTATTCCCTGAACTTCTATTTCCAGTAGTTTCCGAAATATGCGCGGTGGCCACTTTTAATAAAACACTCTGTGCATTAACCACACACGAATATAGGTTAGTCAACACAAGGAGTGCTGCAGAATAGAATATCGGCCACAGAATGGAGCCTGCGGGTCGCGTGTTGGGCAGCTATGATCTAGGTTATTTATATAGAAATAAGTAAATTATAAAATTTGTACCCAGTCTATAACTGAAACTGTAATTTTAATCCAATATTTTACACCATTTGTATCTAAATCTACGTTAGTCATCGAAAAATAAATACGATATTTACGACCCAATTTGTCGTCTATGTTATTTAACAGTTTTACGGAATATTCATTGGTCACGGTGACACATCCTGTCATCGACTGGAGTGCATCGTATAAACCGGCAATTTTCTCTAGACCGTTAATTATTTAGTGATTCAACACGGGTGTTTAATTTTCCTCGTTGTAAGTAAATACGGAAATGATTTTGAAACTCGAGAATTTTGCGGTTTAAGAATTGGTTTTGAGAATTATTTTTAACTAAGAACTTGTTTATGCTTTTATGATTTTTGTGAGTATAATTACTGGAAAAAAAAGTTTACTTCATTTCACTAAATCAAATCAATACATTTTTAACTGTTAATGCAATTTTAACTTTCATTTTATATTCATTAATAATTCATTAATAATGTATTCGTTAAAAACGCGATTTGTTAGAAAAAAAGATTTTTTTTTTGAAAAATTCTTTATTATGAGACGGTACTGTTAAAAGATTCTGTCTGCGTATATTTCAATTATGAACATCTGTTTGATACACGAGCTTTCTGTGAAGGTATGGAGGAGATTTCAATTTCAGAATCTTATAAAAAAAACAGACCGAGTGCCAATTACGACGCCTCTATGTCTGCGTCTTATTCCGTAGATCAACCGAATGCAATAATTTTTTTATTTTGTGAATTCGCTTGACATCCATCACGTCTGGAAAAAGGACCGTATATGGTATCTGCAAAGTTAATGTAGGACAGAATAAGAGTCTCGCGCAGCATGAATTTGGTCTTTTGATAGAGATAAAGTCTATAGGAATAGATTTGTCTTAACATGGAATATGCCTTGTTTAGACAAGCAGTAATATGGTCCTTACATTTTAGTTTTTTATCTATTATCAAACCAAGTTTTTAGCTGAGTTTTTGCAAGAAATGTAGTTATCTCCCAATTTAGGTTTTATTATTTCGAATATTCTCATTACAAATTTAGTAGTAGGTAAAGACTGATAATATGGGTTTCATGCAGGATATAGAATCTGTGTCCTGAGGTTGCAACAATGAAGTTGCGAAACGTCGACTATTTAAAAATAGACTTTTGTTTTTTTTAACTGGATCGTGACCCCAAATAATACACCAATCTAACATAATAAGAGGATTGTTAATGAAAACCATTTAGAAACTTAATATTTGGCAAATATATGGAGGACCAACGGAGTAGGTAAAGATTGATAATACATTGGATGCAAGAATACATCAAGGGAATGTTAATAATAAACAAGGCAAACAAAGATAAAATATATAGGTTGAACTATAATAACAGAATTTACGACAAAGAATGTAGTTAAAATATGTTTCTTAAAACAAAAAATGATGTTTTAAACAAAAAAGACACGTTTTGTTGAAAGAATATTTTAAAAACATTTTTTTTCATCCATGGTGAATATCTTTTGTTCATAGCTGGTCAAGCAGTAGGCGCCGAATTTTCGCTGGTTGCTACCAAGGTTAGACGAACATATGGGTAAATGTATTTTGAAATTTTATGACAATAAATAGACAAAAACTTTTTCAGCCTTGCGCATTTATACGTTGGACTTAATTTTTTTACATGTTCCTATAAGTGACATCAATAAAAAATAGTGACGCTTCTCTCAGGCTATAACCACTATACTAAAAGTAATAAAAAACACATTTTACTTTATCTTATATGGTCTTTCTATATTATTCTCCCTTATATAATGTCTATACTTTTTTCAGAATGCTTCTACAACGCAATATCTCTGTGATAGACTGCAGCAACTGAGTGAACCAAAATATTCACCACATAATGGTAAGTTCATTTAAATATTTTCTTTGAAAAGTTAAGTAATATAAGATATAAGGAATAGAAAATACTTTCCACTGTTCTACAACACCTATTTAGGAAAACACATATCGATTATACAGCTGTTGTTCAGACTCGCAAAGTTATACAGGATATCAATTTTGGATACAAATTAATGAAAGTTGCGATATAGATTAAATCAGATATTTTAACAATACAATCAAGACAGCCATAAAGATATTATATAAAATGTAAAAATACCTTTTTTTACAAACTCTTCTTGTATATTTTGTTTAACACGTGACATATTTTGATACACAGTAGCAGCTTCTTCAGACCTAAGATACTACTGTGTAGCGAAACAAATCACAAGTTGTTAAACAATTATAGTGCAATGGTTTACAAAAAAAATAGTTTTTTATATTATACATCGGATGCCCACGGACTAATGTACTTTTTTTTGTTCTATAAAATAGCAGTTTGAAATTTTGTGAGCATATGTGTAACTCGACTTTTAACCCATATTTGACGGTTTTTTTCATCTATAATTTTTTAAATGAAAACCTTCAAATTTTTATTTACATTCCGGTAAAGCTTGAAATTTTCTTGTTATAAAATAACATTTTAATATTACTTATCAAAACAAAAAAAAGTTAATTTTTTTATAATTTTTGTATTTTTTGGTAAAAGCTGAATTGCTTTAGTAATTATTTTAAATCTTTTTGAAAATGGCCTATAAATAACCAAACTATCTGCTTATTTTATTATCCATAATAAAAATATAAATCATTAGATAAATTTTCAAAAATTTTAAAATTAATCACTAAAGCAATTTAATATTTATTTAAAAAAAATAGAGAAAATATATAAATATTATTGTTATTTTAATTTTAAAAATAAATTGGCCCGAACATTAAAAGAATTTAAAAAATCGGTAAATCTCCTTTCTCGGAACTTCCCTCGTTATGAATCTTTTATTTTATTAGGAATAGTGAAGTTTGACCCAATTTATAGTCATTTAGTAACACATATATATTGTCTTTTCAAAAATATTTATTCGGAGCCATTTTGTTACAATATATTGAATAGGAGTATTTCTACGTCGATTTTTTTTAATAATTTGGTTTAGCTGCCGTTTTGTTCCGCTATTTTCAATTCGTACTACTACTTTACCATTTTTCACTAAGCTGCGATCTTGTTCCAGCATATGGATTTTTACCAAAATATTACCAGGTCACCTCCATATGACCCTTAATTTTTGACTAAAATTTGATGTCAACCTAGTAAGTAGTTTATAAGGTATGCCGTGAACTGACAGGCAGACAGACAAACCGACAGATGGAATTGATAAAACATATTTTGGCATCTAGAGACTCTCAAATATGAAGATATGTAAAACCTGAGAAGGCAATTTTTTATTACAAATATTATATTTAGTCGCCATTTTGTTCCGCCATCTTGAATTAATACCACAGTTTTACTAGTTCATCTGATTACCACAATTATTTGTGGCACACAATTTGAAATCAGTCCATTAAATAATTTTTCCGGCTGAATTTTTAAATATTTTATTAAGCTGCCATTTTGCTCCGTCATGCCATCTTGAATTCTTACCAAAATTTTCCCAGTTGATTCCTACATAATACTTGATTTTTGTGAAAAATTTGAGATACATTGGATAAGTAGTTTTTTTTAACATTTAGTAGGCCGCCATTTTGTTTTACTATAATAGATTTTTACCAAAATATTACCAGGTCATCCCCATATGACCTGTTATTATATATATATATATATATATATATATATATATATATATATATATATATATATATATATATATATATAATTTTTGACCAAAACTTGAAGTCAATCAGATAAGCAGTTTTTAAGCTATCCCGTAAACTGACAGGCGGACAGCCAAACCGACAGACGGACCGACGAAATTGATGAAACATATTTTTTGACATCTAGGGACGCTAAAAGCTGAATATATGTAAAACCTGAGAGGTTGTTTTCACGATTACAAATATTTTATTTGGCTTCCATTTTGTTCCGCTATCTTGAATTAGTACCACAGTTTTACTAGTTCATCTGTATACCACAATTATTTATGGCACATAATTTGAAATCAGTCCAGTAGGTAGTTTTTTTGGCTGAATATTTAAATATTTTACTAATCCGGCATTTTATGCCTCCATCTTGGACTCGGACCAAAATTTTACCAGTTGATTCCTACATAATAGTTGATTCTTGTACAAAATTTGAGATAAATTAGATAAGTAGTTTTTTTAGTAATATTTTTTTAATTTAACATTTCACTAGGCCGCTATTTTTCTGCCATATTGGATTTTTAACAAAATGTGAAGTCAATCGGGTAAATAGTTTTTTATCTATGCCGTCAACAGACAGACAGACAGACAAATTGACAGACGAAATTGATAAAACATATTATTTGGCATCTAAGAACGCTAAAACGTGAAGATCTGAAAAAACCTCGGAGAGTGATTTTTTCACGATTACAATACTTCCCTTTTACGAGGGAAGTAAAAAACATTTTTTTTTGATAAATACCTCGATAAATGCTTTTAAAAAGTTATTTTATATCAACAAGTTTTTTTTTTTGTTTTAAATGCGATTTTTCTTAGTTACGCTATTTACTTACTAAGCGTAAATTGGGAGCCTGATATTACGTTAATATTTATAGCATGATTGTAACTTCTTCATTTTTATCCGGTTTCAAAAATCTAGGAACTGACATTTAGAGAATTTTAACCTTTATCAGAATATAAATAAACATATAGAGGTTTTATAGAAATTTTGGGATAGAAAATATATATAGGGATTTTCATTTAAGATTTTACAGGTGGTGCCACTTCGGGTTAAACCGAAAGTGAAAAAAAATGTCAAATATGGGTCAAAAGTTGACAGTGTCACAAAACTGGTATTTAAAAATACAAAAGAAATAGGGGGCGAGAATTAGCCCATAATCACCCGGTATAATGCAGTTTTTTTAATGTCAGTCAAAATAAGTTAAGTGGTATTTTCAAAAAATACTTTATGTTATTTATATTTTTTCTAATCTGCAATATTAAGAATTTCGTTAAAACCAGGAAATAAAAATAATCTATAAATACAGGCGACAGTAGTCCTCACGGGGGCCTGTATATTAATACAAATCCGGCTGTAATTTCTGGAAACGTATCGAGAGAAATAAGGAAAACGCCGGGGAAAACACAACTCTTTTTGTGAAATTAATTTTTATTGTTGTTATTTTTGCTGTACTTTAGCCTACGGTGGAAATCCGTAAAAAAAAGATGAAAAAACTCTTTTTTACAAATAGTTTAAGAGATTCAAAGCACAAATATTTTAATAATTCGAAACTCGAATATTACATTAGTATATTTTCAGTCGTTGATAATAAATATTAACCAAAGAGAGCAGAGTTAGTAAATGTCTTTTAATTTCCATTTTTATCTGTAACGGCAGCATCAAGGAATAATATTAAAAGCTCCACAATTCATTTTTAATCCTAACATCTCAGATATCCATTAATTCGGCTAATGCACGCATTATCCCAATATTCATAAATCAGAACCGGGAGACTTGATCATATAACTTATGTCATCTTGAACCAGATGCTCCGGTATCTAATTGGAATGCCGTGTAACCTCTCGGGGGCGACACTTTGGCACGTCAAAATGCAGCGGAAGTTCTTGACTAATTGGTAATCGCCAAAGATGCTTTGTAATTAAAACACGTTCTAAGTTAAATATTACAATTTTACCCATGATGAAAAAAAGTTTGATGTACAACAAAAGGCCTAGATATGTAAACGACAATTGGACGTGGAAATGAGAACGCGGAACAAAAAGACGGCGCGAAAAATGGATATCAAACTACCTATGTAACAAAATATCCATATTATACGGTATAAAAAAAACTATAATAATTACTTATTAATTATTTTTTCTGGATAATCATGCATGTTACCTACGTACCTTGTAAATGAAAGTAAGTCATAATATTTTTAAGACTGGGGACACAAGTGGAATATTTTTCTGACTGCGGGACGTAAGTGAGCTTTGCCGATTATCACTGCGGTAGTTGACGTTCTTATGGTATGCGTTCTATTGTCACTGCGTCCATTTATCACACGTGTTCTTTTATCGTATGTCTTGATTTCCACATTTTATTGACGTTTCCAAGATTTTAAAAACTAAGCAAAATTGTTCAACGTTTCTCGATGGGTAAGTATTATAATGTGTAGCTCTGCTGCCATTTAAACTGAGAGCTCAATCGTGAGCGTCGAATTTGGAGGACCCTGCATATAAAGTATAAATTAAATCTCTATTTTTAGACACCTGGTATACGAATGACTACTAATAAAAAAACATACTTTTATCCATATCCATAATTTTAAAGTCCCTAAAAAAATTACACTGCCAACCAGTGTTCGACATAAAAAACTACCTTCAGCTTCGAAACAACCCTTTATAAATAATAAAGAAATAAAAATTTAATTTAGTAAAATCAGGAGGTAAACTTTATTTTAAAAAAATAAAGAACATTTAATACGATCTGAAAAAGTGAATAGGTACGCCCCTGAAATAAAGTTGACAATTGGAAATCAAAATTTTTATACATTAAAAAAATGTTTTTAGGGAATCTTAAACAAACATAAAGTCCTATTAATAACACTGGAGAACAAAATTCAACTTTTTTTTTGTTTCTTGAACAAAACCTATTTTGTTTTTGATTCAACTAGACCCAAGTAACTTATAAATACTTTTAGAATTTAATTGGCTCGCAAAAAAATCAAATACCTATTAAAGTATTTAGTTGGCAAAAAAAAATCTGAATTATTTGTTACAAAATTTTAATTTATAGGCACATACAATGAACATACAAAGTACAGATAACAATATATTGTTAGTTCAACAAAAGCAATTTAATAGCACATTTTTATCATTGAATTTCTCTGGGGCATCTCACGTAATAATCCAGCAGTAGTCGGCTAACATCTCACAGCTCTATTTTCCCTGATACCTTCTTTCCATGTTTGAAATATCCTAGTGGAAGCTCTCACCGTGTTGGTTATTACAGCACCACAATCCTGCAAGTAATCCGGATGAGAATCCAGGAAATGAATTTTCAAGGACATATTGCACCCTAGGTTTTGGTAACCCAAATAAGTTGGGCAACAGGTCTTTCTTTTTTCTGCTTTTGTTTCCCAAAAAATTTGTTGCAACTATTTTAAAAGCATTTCAAGAGTTTTTTTCCTTGCCTTCAAGTATGGAATCGAATTGCGCAACTCCGAAAAGTTCCCTAACCCACAAATATTCCCTCTTTAATTTTAGCGTCACTGATTCTACGGAATTTTTTTTTTTAAATAATTGAAAGCACGGCCTTTTTTGTCCATGGCCTTACAAAGTCCCAATTTTATATGAAGTGGTGGTAGTAAAATCTTTTCAGGGGGAACTAATGGGGCGCTGGTTACATTTTTTTTCCTGGTTATAAATTTTAAAATATAAAATTTTCTTTCTGTAATGGTCCGATCGTACTCGACTTACCCATTCGCAGAGGAAGCAGCAGTATTTGCTATAACCTAGCTGCATTCCAAGCAAAATCGCCACAACTTCTAAATCTCCACAAATTTGCCATTTATATCTTTCATATTGTATGGCCTCCAGTAACAATTTCAAATTGCTATATGTTTCTTTCATGTAGACTCTATGACCAATTCGGACTGAAGGCAACTTATTTCCATTATGGAGTAACACCACTTTAAGACTTACTTTTGAGGATTCAATGAAAAGTATCCACTCTTTTGGATCATAGTCCAGATTTAAAGCCGCCATTAATCCCTTAATGTCTCTAGAGGGTACCAAAAGACTTTTTACTTGGAAGTTCACTGCCAAAATCGGAGTCTTGCGAGGTTGATGGGCTGGCGACATTTTCCATTTGAATCCGTTTGATCATCATCAGAATCAAGGGTATATTTTTGAGGTGGATTAGGTACAGGCAATTCGTCACTATGAGGCACCGGGCGTTTAGGGGATAGTAAATTTGGATACTGTATCGCAGACCTTTAATTCTCCGAGAAGCCTTTTTTGGTGGGAGGTGTCAAGCAACAGTAATAGTCATTAACGCGGTCTTTCGGTTCTCGCCAAATCATAGGAATAGCGAAGGACATCATGGCATCTTAGGCTTTTTTCCACTTAGCCAGCTGCGAATATTGGATGCACATTTGTTGCAACAGTTATGGGGAGCCCAATTTTTATCCTGGTCTCCAACTTTTCAACCACAATACAAGTGGTAAGCCTTTTTTATTAAAGGGCTAATAGAAGGTTTTTGTTTCACAAAAGTCACTTCGCCACATATATAACAAAAATGATCCGGTTTATTTACACAAACTCGCGACATGTGGCTCAAAACTCTCTAATTTCTCAACTACAGCTCTCGATCAACTGGTGGTTGAAATACAACTAAATAACAGTTTAGGATTTATGTTATCTATATATTTAAAACACTAAGCCAGATTTTTCAGCAGGTTCGTGATAGAGTTGTATTGCAATTTTTTTCTAAATGATCATCTGGTTATCCAGACTTTTTAACACTATTTTTGTATTGTTTTATAGCTTATTTTTTTCTACAAAACCAATATGTTTTTCTTTAATAACATTTCTGGACGATGTCGTGAATGCGCTCCATATTCTTATAATTCCACTAGAAACTCATCGCGCCACCTAACGGAAAAGGCAAAACAAGGTCTGCCCGGGCCAACTAGTATGTATTTAAACCCCTTATAAAGTATACCTGGTATAATAAATTCAGGTATTTCTCATTTAATGGTGGAACTTTTCCATACATTAAGGACAGGAGCAGGTAGGTAAATTATCATAATATGTATTGATCTATAAAACCGGAGCCAACTGAGACTTCTGCATGACAGATTGTTAATTAGTATGATAAAATAAGTAAGGTTTTGCTATTTTGGTCGGAGACATTTTTATTTTTCCCCCCAGTGTAATTAATCTAGAGAAGATAATATTAAAAAAATGCATATTTTTCTGGAAAAAATGAATCCATAAAAAAATAAATTAGATATCAAAAATTTGAGAAATCAGTTTTTCTTTATTTATTTATTTTTTTTAATTACATTTTTTAAGCGGATGCGTTAAGATCATAAATATTGCAGATTTGCAAATTCTCGCTCTTAGCAAAATTCCTGTAAAAATTCTACTTCTGTTCTACCAGAACAACTCTTATAACCGAGATCCCACAAAAATATTAATAAAACACACCTAACGAAAAAATGTAAAAAAAACGGTAAATTTCCGTTACCTGGACTCTTTTCTTTTATTAGAAATATAAAGGATGAAGATATTTAGTTGCCCACATAGTAATTCAATAACACATAAAAATTATGTTTTCTTTCACTTTTGTAGACCAAAGGATTCAAGAAGGCATTCCCAATTCAGTAAAAACGTGTTTTTTGGCATCTAGGGTCGCTGACAGAGGCGTAGTCAGCTTTTAGGGCGAGGGACAATCATAAATAATAGAGTAAAATCCCAGGGCCCCTAGAAGTAACTGATTTTGTGAAAGATAAAATTTGAGGGATAGAGTAGGGTTCCTATGTACTTTGAACGCATGCGTACCTGCTAAGTTGGATAGCAGGTCGTTTCACAGGTACCAGGTGAGAAAGGTAAGTAAAAATAGAACTCACTTAACTTAAATTCTTATCGCTAATATTTATAGGTTTTGCAGAATATTATTAAAAAATATCAACATTGCCAGACACTTCCCGTCGGCCCTAACTTCCGTCAGACGCTTTAAAGCTTTTAAAAAAATAAACGAACTTTACTTAATATTCTGACGCTTGATTTTTGTATATGTTATTTAGGGGACTATTTTGAAAACTATATCAGCCAACAAATCGTAGAGGCCAAACATCCCCCCAGACACAAAAAAAAACTCTGCCGTGAGTGGGAGCGCAAGGATACTATGTAGGCGTTTCAGCGCGAGTGAGATATATATGCGAACTGATTTCCCCCTCTTAAACTCATAGTCAGCTTTAGGCTACTGTATGCTACTACTGCTATGCTACACAGCGTGATATGGGCAGTGGCCGGTTTATATGCGAATAACAGATTATGCATATTTGTTTCTTTCCTACTGTAATTTTTCAACATTCTAAATACGAATAATTAATATAGATGTTTCTGTGTTCTTTGTGGCAAAAAAAATTATGGAAGAATGTGAGGAAGGCATTAATAGGTTCGAGAGGAGTATAAAAAACACCGTTAGAAAACTTTACTCTAGATTATTAAAAAAAAAAAAACAAAAATAGATGGTAATCATAAAGTCGATATGGCCAACATTTTTTCATATATGGTTGATTTGTAAAACTCAAAAGTCTACCTTTAGAAAAAGGCCTTGAACTCAATCCACCTCCTCAAATATATATTTTATTAATTGATAGTTTTTTCTTGCTACACACGATGAGAAATGTTTCTAAAACCTTTGGAAGTTTTTCAAAGAAGATGCCTCAAATGGTAACACAACTGACAGAGTTAAGATACTACGTCATTTTTGATCAATACTTTTCTCCTTCTTTCATCTCTTCTCTCTTCGACAAGAATCTAGACAGCTGGATTTCAATATTATCCGACCCGATCAAGTTCGACCATCTGATTTTGTGAAAAACTTATAAAATATACGCTTCAAACAGGCTCATGTAAATTTTTTCATTCAACACTGAGCTACTGATGTGATGGTTCCATTTATTGGTAATAAACGATTTTTATTAATTTCAGGCAATGTCATTCTTACACCGTTCATAATAACAAAGTTGTTACGGGTGAAGATGATAATTTATCACGTCCAAAGCAGCATGAAGAAGCTGACACGAAAATTAATTATCATGTTTGTAATATTGATGCACAGGCAAATTTTGTAATTAGATCTTCTGACACTGATATGGCAACAATAATGTTGGGTAATATGCATCATTTAAAAAATGACGATTCCCACATATCCATCCATCACAGGCACTGGGAATTAACAAAGATATAATGACTTAACGAAGATTTACAAGTACTTGGGACCATTGTTGTGCAGAAGTTTACCAAGATTTCATGCTCTCACTGGATGTGACTATAATCCTGCTTTCTTCAAGAAAGGAAAGCAAACGCCATTTAATTTTTTTAAGAAAAAATATGAGTATCAACAAGCGTTTATGAAATTATCATTTACAAATAAATCGTGATATACAGCAAGGCATATTCAACAGCATACAGAACTTCATCTGCGACTTTATAGTTTTACTGGAACACTTGACGTGGATGCTGCTAGACTTCAGCTGTTCGTAAATAGCTACGCCGTTTCTGATGTGCTAATAAAAAGCAACCAATATTCTCACTCCTGAGAACAATGGGTGGACATTAGATGAAAACCAATACTATTTTAACTGGTTTGATGGTGACCAATTACCACGTTTTGTGAGTGAATCACTTCCGGAGGAAACAGGTATTTAACTGTGAGCTCAAATTTTGATTTTTTTTAAATTTTTAGTTATTGGTTTTTCAAATAGTTCATATTTGCTTTTTACAAAAGATGGTGATGACGATGATAATGACGATGATGATGACTTAGATGTCCAATATGATGATTGGCTTGATGATGAAATTTCTAATAATACTAACAATGATTACTACGAAGATTAAGGGACAATCAAATACTTTTTTGATAAATATTTATTTATAAGTAACCTCTAATTTTGAAAATTGTCCCAACAAATATTTTTTTAACCTTTGTGAAATAAAAATGCTAATAAATTTTTATTAAATAAAATTGATTGCTTGACAAAATATTAATTTTCTAAATACATACAGTGAATAAACTTTAGCCCTTACATAAATAATTGCAAGTTAAATTTCTTGATATAATTCTGTACTTTAAAGACTATGAGTTTAAGAGGGGGAAATTCGCATAGATATCTCATTCGCGCTGAAAATCCTACATAGTATCGTGCTCCCACTGACGGACGGCAGAATTTTTTTTTGCGTCTGGGGGGATGTTTGGCCCGTATGAATTTTCTGGCTGATCACATATAGTTTTGAAATAGTCCGCTAAATAACATATATAAAAATCAAGCGTCAGAAGTAAAGTTCATTTATTTTTTTAAGAGCTTTAAACCGTCTGGCGGAAATTATGGCCGGCGGGAAGTGTCTGGCAGTATTAAACATTATTTTTTAATAATATTCTGCAAGACATATGTTAAAATTAGCGATATGAATTTCAGGGAAGGCGAGAAGGCGGGAGGGATTCGCCCCCTTGTCTACGCCACTGGTCCCCGAAACGTGAAGATCGGAAAAAATCTCGGAGAATGATTTTTCACGTGTACAAGACTTCCTTCTTACGACTTTGAAAGTAAACCATTATGTTTACAAATTGTGGTTATTTAGACTGAAGTTGAATTTTCGGAAATTGCCTAATAATCTAGTTTAATAAGTTTAAATTCTACCATTTTTTGAGGAATATTATGAAACACGTTTAGTAAGCACGAAGCAGGTCTTTACGGTATGAGTAAGATAAAGACGCATTTATCGTTAAGTGTTGTATGCGTATTTCTTCTACAAACGAAACCGGCGATGTACAATCACACAAAAAACAACCGCGCAATGTTATCTTTCTTCTTCCCTTTCTAATATTTAACGGTTTTTTCCTTATCACAATCTTTCACCTGCCAAAAAAATTCGGAATATAAATAGTACATTTTTTAAGAGAACAACTAAATTATGATTCTCCTTAGTACAATCTACACTGATTTAGAGTTTTACGATAATTATTACCCCAAAGTATATTTGAAATATTTGCTGCGAAATTTATAAAATATATTACACGAAGAAAGATATAAACTACCAGTGAAATGAAGAATAGTTGAGGTGGGTACTTTATATTTCTATTGCTATTTTTGACCAGCATTATGTCAAGCGCACCACGCTTTTTTTTTTCGTGTAATTCCATTTTTCGGAAAGCATGTATACTTGAGATAACGTCACCCCAGCAGATCCAGAAGATTTAACCAATGCTCTTTTGGAACAATGGAATGAGATTCAACAAGAAATAATAATAAACGTCATACATACCATGCTCAATAGGTATCAAGAAGTTGTAAAAACAAGAGAAGTACCACCAAATGTATTTCACACTTTTTTCTTATTGGTTGATCCACAAGTTTGAGGAAAAAAATTTCTAGAAATTCAATATTCTATAAATAACTGTATCAAAAACAAAATAGATCACACTTAAGGCTATAAAATGTAACTAAAAAATATTTTAAAAAGTTATATCCTAAATTCCATCCAAATGTAAAAAAGAAATTCAAAATGATGGCTAGACAAAGTTAGACTAGGAAAATCATTATCCAAATTATACGAAAATTCAAAAATATTACTTTAATCAAAATAATATTGAAACTTTTATGTTCAAATTAATGTAAAAATACGTAACAGTTCAAGTCGGTTAAGAGGTTTACGTATGTGAGACGATAGGTAAACCGAAGAGACCATATAGATCAGGGAAAATAAAAAGAGATAAGAGGGTCCAAGACTTGGCAGGACATTAAATCCAACTTAAAGCCCACTTCCTTCTAAATATTCAGACAGACGATGAACATTCGAAATAAATGGAGCAGAATAAATCACGAAGTTGTCGTTCGAAGCAGATGTCGTCCAACGCTCCGCCTCGGTAAATACTGTGTTACGGGTTTTTCGTTCTATCAGGATAAGACAAATTAGGAACTTCAAATTAAGACAGAGGGAAATCACGAACTTTCAAAAGATATAGTTATGAAATCGAAATGGTATTTACATTTATAAAAATTGTTATCTCGGAAAATTAAGTGAATTCAAATTGTTAGAGCAATATAAAAACTGTCGTTCGATAAATTTAAGACAGTGCCATTAAGCTAATTGGTTAAACATTAAATGAACATTATATGCAATAACGTAATATAAAATAAATAAAATATTATTATCTACATTTGTTATCAAAATATTGTTAGATTATCTAGCCCATGAAATGTCGTTGTATTTCAGTGCCAACTAAGGCAAATAATTATTAGTTCTACTTCCCTTGTAAAAGGGAAATAAAACTAATAACGTATTGTCTCATGAAAAAGTCACCCTTCAAGATTTTGCAGATCCTTGCGTTTTCGACTACCTGGACCTCGAAAAACATGTTCTCTATTTCCGTCAGTCTGTCGGTCGGTCGGTCGGTCGGTCGGTCTATGGCCTGTACGCGGAATACCTAGTTTAAAACTATTATCCGACACATTGATTTCAAATTTTGGTCAAAAATCAAAAGTCATAAGGGGATGAAATGATTACTTTTTGGTAAAACGTCAATATGGTGGAACAAAATGGCGACGTAACAAAATAATTATTAAGAAACTACTTATCGAATGGACTTCAAAACTTGCCCAAAAATGAAGTTTGTAGGAATAAACTGGTAAAATTTTTATCTAAATTCATTAAGGCGGAACAGAATGGCGGTCTAATGAAAATTTTTAGAAATTCAGTACCAAAAAACTGCTTATTCAATTTTGCACAGAAGCAGACTGATAAAATTTTAGTGCGAATCCTGTATAGCAAAACAAAATTGTGACCTAATAATAAATGGCTCAACATTCGGTAAAGGTAAAATTATATTTCCTGGAATAAAATTTTCTTTTTATGGAGGAAGATAATAAAAGGCATATTTTATTTTTTGTAGATTAGGCAAATAATATTATGAAAACTAAATAATAATATTAATAATAATAATAACAACAAAACTAAAAAAAAATATAAATTACAGTCTAGAGAATGTGTACATATACAGACTGTCTATCGTAAGTATTGAAATTCTTTACGAAGGAAGTTGTGGGTACAGGTAAATTTACCGAGTTTTACTTCCCTCGTCAAAGAGAAGTATTGCAATAGTGAAAAAATCACCCTCCGAGATATTTCAGGGTTCTTTACGTTTCAGAGTCCATAGTTGCCCGAAAAACATGTTTTTTCGATTCCGTCGGTCTGTCCAATTGTCAGTCTGTCTGTTCGCGGCATATCTAAAAAACTACTTACCCGAGTTTTGACCATTGGTCTAATTTTTGTCAAAAATTAAAGTCATATAGGGATGACCGTGTAACATTTTGGTAAAAATCCAATGAGATAAAACAAAATAGCGGCCTAGTAAAGAGTTAAAAAAATTATTACTAAAAAATAACTTATCCAATTTATCTCAAATTTTGCACAAAAATCAAATATTATGTAGTAATTTACTAACAAAATTTTGATACGAATCCAAGATGTCGGAACAAGCTGGCGGTGTTGTAAAATATTTAAAGATTCGGGGAAAAACTATTTAATAAACTGATTTCAAACTGTGTGCTACATATAATTGTGTTATAGAGATGAATTAGTAAAACTGTAGTAATAATTCAAGACGTCGGAACCAAATGACGGCCAAATATAATTTGTATAATCTGAAAAGTCACCCTATCAGGTTTTGGCGTCCCTAGGTGCCAAAAAATATATTTTATCAATTCCGTCGGTCCGTCTGTCGGTTTGTCTATCTCTCTGTCAGTTCGCGGCATAGCTTAAAAACTACTCGCCAGATTGCATTCAGATTTTAGGGTATGAAATGAATATGAATCCAGTATGCTGGAACAAGATGGCGGCCTAGTGAAACCTTAAAAAAGTTATTACTAATTATCAATTTTACCTCAATTTTTGCACAAAAATCAAGTGTTACATACAAATGATTTGTTAACATTTGGTATGAACATAAAATAGCAAACCTAATGAAATTTAAAAAATCAGCCTGAAAAAACTACTTCAAATTTTGTCCAAGCACTAAGTGTGATATAGAGATAAACTGGTAAGGTTGAGTTACGATTTCAAGATAGCAAAACAAAACGGCCGCCAAATATTTTTTTGTAAAGTAAAAAAAATCTTATTCAACTTAAACAACGGCAGAAAAATTTAATGTGATATAGGAATAAACTGGTTCGAATTCAACACGACGACGTAAAGAAATCGCGGTATATGTCAATGTAAAAATTACTTATTGAATTTATTTTAAATTGCTCAAAAAAATGAAGTGTGGCACGGGTAGAAACTGGTAAAATAATGGTAGGAATCCATTATGATGGAATAAAATAGCGCCCAATAAAAATAAAAATGTTTGGAAAGACAGTATACATTTATGTGTATTCCTAAATAATTATGTACTGAACTAAATTGGGTCAGAGTTCTCTTTTCCTAATAAAAGGAAATATTCATAACGAGGGAAATTCCGATTTTTACTTCCCTGGTAAAAGGGAAGAATTGTAATCGTGAAAAACTTACCCTCCGCGATTTTTCAGATCTTTACCTTTCAAGTCCCTAGGTGCCAAAAAACATGTTTTCTCAATTCCATCGGTCTGTCTGTCGGTTTGTGTGTCGGTTTGTCTGTCGGTTTGTCGCGACAAATGGTAAACATCCAATATGGAAATACTACTTGTCCAATTTATCTCAAATTGTACATGAATCAAGTATTAAGTATGAAGCAACTGATAAAATCTTGGTACGAATCCAAGGGGGCGGAACAAAATGGCAGGTTAATCATTTAAAAATTCAACCTGAACAACTATTTAATGAACCGATTTCAAATTGTGTGCCATAACTAATTGTAGTATAGAGAGGACCTAGTAAAACTGTGATACTTATCCATTGTTTATAATCGTGAAAAAATCACCCCCTCAAGTTTTCCATGTTCTAGCGTCCTTAGATGCCAAAAAATATGTTTTATCCATTTCGTCGGTCCGTCTGTCGGTTTGTCAGTTCACCGCATACCTTAAACACTACTTATCAGATTGACTTCAAATTTTAGTCAAAAATGAAGGGTCATATAGGTCATTATGGTAAAAATCCAATATGCCGGAATATGATGGTGGTCGAGTGAAAGGTTAAAAAATGTATTGCTAAAAGAACTAATTATTTACCTCAACTTTTGCACAAAATCAAGTGATACGTAAGGATGAACTGTTAACATTTTGGTATGAATATAAAATGGCAATGGCGTCCTAATAAAATATTTAAAAAATCAGCCTGAAAAACTACTTAATAGATTAATTTCAAATTTTGTGTAATCATTAAGTGTGATATAGAGACAAACTGGTAAAGCAAGATGGCGGAACTAAATGGAACCAAATAAAATTTTTTTAAAATTAACGGAAAAGAAAATCTTATTCAAATGACTTTAAATTTTACAGAAAAATTAAATGTGATATGGGGATAAACTAGTACGAATTCAAGATAGGTAACAAAATGGCGGTGTGTGTCAATGTAAAATCTACTTACTGAATTTATTTCAAATTATGCCCAAGAATCATATGTAGAATAGGTAGAAACTGGTATAATATTGGTAAAAATCCTATATGATAGAACAAAATGCCCAATAAAAATGTATGAGAAGACAGTAATGACTATGTACTGAGCTAAACTAGGCCACACTTCATTATTCCTAATAAAAGTTAAGATTCATAACGAGGGAAGTTCCGAGTAAAGGAAATTTACCGAGTTTTTTAACTGTAGTTGCGAAAAGTTTTGACCGTTGGTCTATTAGAGTTGTTATTGTAGTTTCTTTGTACATAATAGCTAATCCATCATCAGAGTATAACTTATCAGAGACCTAATTAGATTTTTGCAACCCATATCATTTTAGTAATCAAGATGAGCAATAAATAATCTCAAATTTAGGCAGCTTCTGTTCTTAAATTTGGAGAACCAAAATTCTGGGCGTAGAATAATTACATATCTATAAACTAACAAAAAATCGATAAATAAAAGAGAAAACAATAACTAATATACAGATAAAAAAGAAAGAAAAATAAGAAAGTCAGAAGAACAGAGAAAGAAAGATGGATAAAAAAGTGAATGTCAGGCAGCATATAGGAGAGATAATACACGAATTATTAATGTTACTGTTTTCTTACTTCAAACTTTAAGTTTGTTATCTTGAATTATCCTGCATTTCCATCAGCTTTTAATCTTTTAATTCAGAGTTTGCGTACTCTAGTTTTGCATTGCTGATCATGGTTTTAGACAGTTTAGTGACTGCGATTTTTGTTGTCTTCTAGATATTCTCGTATTGCGTAAATTTTTGCCCTACGTTTATTGATTTTGTTCTTTAATCAAGTCTGCCAAAGCGGGTTTTCTTTGTAAAGTTTTGACTTTCCGTTCTCTCAATAATAATTTGTTAATTTAAATCCAATATAGTGAACGCTAGTTGCGTGACTAGAAACTTTGTCCCCCCTCCTGCGATTTTCAACAAAGCCCCACGTATATGCACGTACCGACAGACAAAACTGATAACTAAAAAAAGAGTTATTCGTGCATAATTCTCTTATTAACAAAAAATCAACAACGGGATGGGAAAAAAACTAAAAAAAAGCATCAGTGGGGGCCTCCGCATTGCTGGGGCTGGTGAGGATTTTGCCACTGGCGACAGCAGCAGTAAACAAAAGGAAATGAGTGTCACTAAGGTTTATTATTTTTTCCTATTCGGACTGTGATTGTTTATTGATTCTCCGTTGCGCTGTTCTTCGTGCTGTTGGTCAGTATCTTGGATTGTTTGGGTATACTTTAAGTATTCGTTTTCTGGATATTGTTTAAATCTTGTCAAACTTCCAGTCTAATTATCTTAAACGGAATTGAGGTGCAGTATACGTACTTAAAGTAGCGGGTACTATCGTTGAAGCCGTTGGTATTGTATGTTTCTCCGGTAATACTTTTTTTCTCTAGTTGTTTGTGCGCAGGAAGTATAACTAGAAGTATCAGCCAGGAAATACAAAAATGAGATTTAGGGTAGTTCTGTTTGTGAATAATAGTAATAAAATAAGTTTTAGGAGTTAATAGTAATCGGTTGGTGCCAAAACCTTATCCTCTATATTGTTATTATAATCATGTAAATTAAAACTAATTATTATTGCTATTAATAATACAATTATATCTCAATTACAATGTTTTTAAAAAAATACCAACACCTCTATATTTTTGGTTAAAATAAAGCAGGAAAAATCTAAAAATAAAAAAATTAAACCACCAAATACAAATGAAACGTGAGAGACAAAAAATTTGTTATGTAAATCCGTCAGAATATTTCACGATATCTAGCCTATAAACACCATTAATTTCGGTAGCTATGTGACAGCCTAATTTCAAACAGTTAGCTCTTTTAACAACCAAAAAGATTCTTTTTAAAATATCTGAAGGTATGTAGCCTACTATAATACAGCACAAGCCAGTACCGATTTTATAATAAAGATTATTACTGCAGCTGATGCTGGTAGACGGAGCTGATCTTTATCTAAAACAACCAACCAAAACTAGTTGTAGTTTTGAGCCGAATTGTCTTTTATGAGGTTAACTTATATTAATGTAAAATAGTAGCATCCCCGTCTCAGCTTCGCCCAAGAAAATAATGAGAACTCTCATAAAATGCTGAAATACGTAATTATTTTTATTGAAGAGTATTTTGCTAAATTTTAAGTCAATACGCAAATAATTATTTTTCCCCATACAAACTTTCACCCCCTATTTTACACCCTTAGCGGTTGAATTTTTTAAAATAGTTTCTTATCGCTTGCTTAGGTCACAAAAGGTTAGTATTGTAACTCTCGATGAGCGAGACAGAACAAGCGCCCGGGCTCTTGGATAGTAGCGGAACTACTGCACAGCAAAAGAGAGCAGTGCGGGGGTCCACTCATGCCAGGGGGTCCGGGGATAACGGGTGACGTAGTCCAAGGGAAAAAATAGATGACTTTTTTTTTAGTCATCATTTACTTTCCAGCCCTGTTTTTGGGCTTGCATTTGTTTAGAAAAGGATTATGCAAAACTATGAATGATTTTTCTTAGTCATCAATTATTTTCTTTAGGTGCATATAGGAGAATGTAGAAACCTGCGGTGGAGAGAGGGGGCAAAATTTGTAATTGCGGCACTAGAAAAGAAATCTCTGCGTTGATGAGTCAGTCAATCAGTCAGGACTTACCTCTTTATAATATTAGTATAGCTAAGGTGAATCTGACTTTCGTGATCACAGTCATTTCGTGGATTACACATTTCAATCTAAAAACACGTTTTTTAATGTATTTATAATAGATTGGAGGAGAAACTTAATTACTAGCTAAGGTATAATACAAATGTGTCTCATATAATAGGTACAGCTTTCTTATAAATCTATTTCAAACAAAAATACATGATCAAAAGATGAATTCAAAACTAACCCTCCAGATTAAGAAGTCCATAAATTATTTATGTAATAACAAGAGAATTCCGGCCTGTCAACAGTCTAGGCTGATTTCTATGGATCTTACCGGATGTAATAAAGCAGATGGCTCCACCCCATATTTTGACTTTTCGTTCCTCATCTACTTTAAAAGAGGTACACGCGACACTTTAACTTTTAAAGAGCCGCTTTCCATTGGTTTTAAGTGACCTGTCAACGTCTATTTAGCCTCAAACGTGAAACAGGACTAATAAAATTAAAATACTACTTTGATGGCAGAAAAGCTGGAGCTCTAATAGGCTTGGATTCTTTTGTGTGATAAATGCAGTACAGAAATAATTATGTCATTTTTTTAGAAAAGATACCGGCTATTTTTATATTTTCATCAAAAGAAATTCTTGAAAAGTGACGACTAATTCTTATATTTCGTGAGCATCATGAACAGATATTTATCAAATGATTTTAATCCGAGAGCTCATGAACATAGGCGCCGATTGCATGGGGACTTTGGGGCGCCAGCACCGAGAGCAATTCATAGGATACTTTGTGAATAAAATATGTTATAAAAATATTTCTTTAGAGGATTTATTTTCCCATTATTTTTCCGTTATTTATAATTACTATTAAGTTGTGTCAAAGTTTAAGATTCGACCTAAAGGCTTCTTGTCGAAAGTAAAGTAAAAGTATGGTGTCTTTGCGCGTATAGATTATAGGAAAGTCAGTATTATTTTGTGTTAAATTGTTTTCCCTTTCAAAAATGTTATCTATTTGGTAATTGAATACCTGATTATTTTTTCACAAAACACATTTAACGGAAGCTCAGTTTTTAAAGACAAACGCCATATTTCATTTTTGTCTGAAGTTCCATGACGCTTACTATAATAATGTGATATTTGCCGGTTTAATCCACAGGATGTTTCGGGAGGAAAGGTAAATATTCTAAGGAAGTATTTGGGAGTCAAAAAAATCAAACAAAATTATGTATGTATAGAACCGCAAACGCTTAGTTTTCGAGATAAAGGGTGTAAAAAAAACTAAAAAAATCCGGTTTTATTTAATATTCGGAAACGATTTTAGATAACAAATTGAAATCTGTTATCCCCTATTATGACGTATAAGAGAATCTTTTGGAATATAATGATTTGTAATACTTTCGCCAGTGGCATGAGTGACAACATAAAGTGAGATACTTTTCACGAAAAAATTGTGCGCTACTGATCTTCATCAGATTTAACTTTTTCTTAATTGGTAACCTGTTCTAAAGGAAAAAAGTCTCTTTATTTTTTTTTTCGTCTGCTGCACCGTTTTGGGGTAATAATTAAAATACTCTTTTAATACATTCATATCCATACATTATTATTTCAAATAATTTTTAACAAGTTGGCGTTGAAATGTCAAAAATTCATGGCTTTTAGATTGATTTGACATACTTAGTTACACTTTGATATAATATTAATATAAAAATCGTTTCCGAAATAATAAAAAAACGGATTTTTCTAAATTTCCTTTCACAACCTGTATTTTGAGGAAACTAAGCGTTTGCGGACTTATAAATATATAACCATTTTTAATTGTTTTGACCTCCCAAACACATCCTTAGAATATTGTATTTCCCTCTCGAAACACCTTGTATAAAAGCATATATAACACATAAATGCAAAAAAAATCACCCTCTGAGATTTTTTCAGATCTTTACATTTCAAGGTTGTTGAACAAGTATTATTTGTTTGCTTAAAAAGGTGTAAAAATAAAGTTTATTTACAAAAAATTCTATTGTCAAAAAAGTTATGGCAGATTAAAGTAAATAACAAGTAAATAATAGCGAACGTAGCGCCCTCTAGGTGCTAGATAAAACCGAATACCAAATTATGATTTCTCATCTCAAAGAACACCCGATTACAATTTTGTAAAAAAAAATTTTTTGCAAAAGTTATTTAAAAAAGTCTGAAATAAGATTTCAACTTCATCACCCTGTATCTCCGAAACGAATTTTTTGCGGACCCATGTTTATATGAACTTTTCGTCATTGAATAAGCCAAAGAATTATCACCTTCAGTATCTACGTGACATTCATTAACACCCTGTATAAACAAACCTATTATACTCGGACAGGTGTAGGAAAAAAAAAATCTTACGAGTAAGTCAAATACGAGTACTCTTACGGGCGTACGAGTTTAATTTATATTATCGTATTCGATCTTAAACTGTATTAATAATAATAGATCCGTTAGCAGTTTCAGTGCTAATGAAAGCAAAACAAAAATGCTTACGAGTAAGTCGAATACGTGTACTGTACAGGTACTGTTTGCTGTTTTAGTTTCATTGATAGAATAAAAAATTCCTTCGTAATGAACTTCCCTCGTAATGAATCTTTCCTTTTATTAGGAATAGTGAACTGGTGACCCAATTAGTCATAGTCATTTATATGTATATATATATATATATAAATATATAGTCTTTTCTTCAAACTTTTTCTTTGGGTTCCATTTTAAGTTTTAGGACCATTTATCAAAATGCTCCGGGGGGAGATTCCTGAATTCCTTTGCTTGCTCCGGGACATATATATATATATATATATATATATATATATATATATATATATATATACATATCAGCAAGAGTGGAAGAGCATAAACTCAGCATCAGAAACAAACAAACAACCTCATCTTTAATCCAACATCAGGAAACCGGCCATAAAATAAATTTCGATGGGTGTAGGGAGATTACCAATATAGAACATTATAAGATCTGAATAATCCGAGAAGCCATAGAAATTGAAAAACAAGGTGATTTGAATAAAATGGACGAATCATTAAAAGTGCCAACAATATGGAAGACAATAATCGACAAATCTAAAATCGCAAAAAGTCAAACGCAATTAGCCTAACAACAACAGCACCATCCGGAAAACGCAAATAACGACCAACGACCGCGCATATATATATATATATATATATATATATATATATATATATATATATATATATATATATATATATATATATATATATATATATATATATGTATATATATACATCCGTATTATTTCTTAGTAAGTGTGTAAATCAAAACATCTGGAAGCTAAATTACCAGAACAAAATAGTGAATGACGTATTTTTCAACCAAGATGTAAACCAAAATCCCTCTCGAAAGCGATTAATAGGAGAATCGTGCGTCTTCAGTAAATCTGGAGCTTAGCTTCTTCCGCCTTTTGTTTTAAAAACATGTTCGGCTTCGTAAATTATATTTTGACTTCGACGATATCGCACGATATAATAAAATAAAATTGGTATTCAAAAACGATGACATGGGTTCATTGCTCTATATAAAGTTCGAACAATTTGTATTTATTGGTAAGTATTGTTGTATATCGCATCTTGGGTGAGATATTTTTTCAACTTAAATTAAGTAAAAGATAATAATACTGTCTATTTACCAAAAAAATACAGTTTCGATCATACATAAATTAACATGGTAATCACTGAAGCAATTAAATGCTCGTGCGTGATATTAAGTGGCATATATATATATAATGTGTTTTCATTCCGGGTGTACATCCGTTCACTACTGTCGTTCTGAAAAGAACAGTTTTGCTGACGTTTCGCCAAAATCACATTTGGCATTTTCGAAGCTTTCTTTCTCGCGTCCGAATAGAGACTGAAGTGTTGGTGACTGCGACGCTTCCTTTTATACCCCCACTCGGGGCCGAAGGTTATATCTGCGCAGGCGTTGGTCGTTATTTATGTTTTCCGGATGGTGCTGTTGTTGTTGCGCTAATTGCGCTTGAGTTTTTGCGATTTTAGATTTGTCTATTATTGTCTTCCATACTGTTGGTAGTTTTAATGATTCGTCCCTTTTATTTAAATCACCTTGCTTTTCAATTTCTATATATATAGAACATTATAAGACCAGAATAATCCGAGAAGCCATAAAAATTGAAAAGCAAGGTGATTTAAATAAAAGGGACGAATCATTAAAACTACCAACAGTATGGAAGACAATAATAGACAAATCTAAAATCGCAAAAACTCAAGCGCAATTAGCGCAACAACAACAGCGCCATCCGGAAAACATAAATAACGACCAACGCCTGCGCAGATATAACCTTCGGCCCCGAGTGGGGGTATAAAAGGAAGCGTCGCAGTCACCAACACTTCAGTCTCTATTCGGACGCGAGAAAGAAAGCTTCGAAAATGCCAAATGTGATTTTGACGAAACGTCAGCAAAACTGTTCTTTTCAGAACGACAGTAGTGAACGGATGTACACCCGGAATGAAAACACATTGTATTTTTCCATCCGTGAAGGAGTAAAAATCAACACATATATATATATATATATATATATATATATATAGACTTTGTTTTTGGTTCTTGGGATGTGGTCCTTAATTTTGAAAATTACTATTTAATAGTCATGTATTAGTATTTAAATTGACATTTCGACCGTGACGTAAAAGACGTCTAACACATACTTATTATTGAATCAATTTAAAAAATAGTATTTTTTTAAATGGAATACCCTGTATATTTTTTGCTATTTTGATTGCAAATCTTCTGCTGAACAAAAGAGTGTATATGCGTTACTGGCCTACAGTTAAAGATAACCTAGTTATTCTTATATTTAGCTAAGAAGGCTAAGTTAGGATTAGAAATAAGAACTATTTAAATTTATAGCAAGTGGGCAAATATATCTCCATTTTCTGCAATATATTTTTTAGCATTTTTTTTGTTTTTGCTGCCTTCAAAAGTGTTCTGCCATCGATAGATGTTACAATGCGCCAGTGGCGGCTCACCAGGGGTCATGAGTGAAGCACCGCTTCACCTACATTTTGCATTTAATTTACTTAAATCTAAAAATATTTTTAAAACATTAAGTATTTTAAAATCTACATTTTTATTATAAAAATGTAGTATGTTTTATATAAATTCACATTATTTACTTAATTATACCATTATCTTCTATCAAAACTAGTGATTACTAAAAACATAATAATCATTTAAGAACGGAGAGCGCTGAACACCTTAAGAGCGACCCATTGAGGAATCACAATCAGCAGTAACAAATTCCGTAGCCAAATAGAGATGGAAGCGGCATAAAACTGCTGCTGCAGGCTGCAGGCTGCAGGCGCTTGTTCGCTTGTTATAGAATTAATGTAAATTAGTGCGTTCGGATCATCGGAGGCGGAAGCAGATTTGCATATAGGTACATAACTATTTTTTAAGAACAAAAAAATATATTTAAAATCTTATAAATTCATACTATTTCCTCTAAGTATTAAAAAACGATCCAAAGCTATGGATAATTAACATTACAAAAATACTCTGCGCTTTACCTGTTCTTAAATCCACGAGCCGCCTCTGCAAGGCGCCTAATATTAAGTTGAAGTTCATCTAATGTCAAATAATAATCTTTTTATATACCTCTTCTTTAACATACCACCAAAAGTAAAAATATAATGGAGTTATATCAGGAGATCTTGGTGGCCAACGAATCGGACCATTTGTTGTTATATATCTGTTTTGAAAAAGTCTGTTAAGCAATATTGTGACGTAAAACGTAAAATAAAATTTTATTTTAAAATACATAGCCTTCTTTATATAAAAGCGAATTATATGAATGAACAGGTTATCTTTAACTTTAGGCCAGTAATGCGTATAAACTTTTTTGTTCAGCAGAAGATTTCCAATCGAAACTTTAAAAATATACAGAGTGTCTCATTAAAAAAAATACAATTTTTTAAATTAAATCAGAAACGTGATGTTCGATTGTTTTTCTTTTTTTACTATTTGACATTTTGTTATTGTGGCATTTAGATAAATTATTTCTTGAATCGTTGAAAATGTCATCTTAAACCTACAACTGTCAAGTTAGACCTGGTCTAAATTAAAACCTCTATAGTGAATACTGGCATTACTATTTTGTCTAAACCTGACTGACCTTAACTTGTATAATTCATCTTCAACAGTTTTTGAGAAATAATGTTCGCTAGATAACTTAAACATGGAAGCCACTCAGACCAACACAGTACGGCAATGTAACGTCCAGAAAATGCATCATTTCAAAATAAACCATTATCAATCTTCCAAGTCTTGAATTACGTCACAGTATAAGAAAGCCTGTTGAATTGTCTTTGATTTATTTTTCTGCACGCTATTACTTTCTTCCTTATCGATTTATTAACAACTAGCATCCCTCGTTTCGGCTTCGCCTGGGAAAATAATGTGAACTTTCATCCCCATTTTTTCATACCTAATGGGATGAACTTTGATAAATGCTGAAACGCGTGTTTCATTATTTTTATTGAAAAATAATTTTCCCCGTGCAAAATTTCTTTCTCTATTTGACACCCCTAGCAGTTGAATTTTCTAAAATCCCTTCTTATAGCATAGGAATCTACTGTCCAAATTTCGTGGTTCTTATTTTAGTAGTTTCAGCTCTGCGTTGATGGCTCAGTCAATCAGTCAGGAATTACCTGTTTATAATATTAGTAAGTATACATAGATATCCTTTTACTTATTGTTTACTAGAGAAATATACATTTCATACTCTTTTTTTAAAGGTCAATGACAAAAACAATAAATGACAATCCAGTATGCAGAAAAGCAAAACAAGAGTGAGAAGAATAAAAATGAAGCGCTTATGACTTAAAACAAGTTCCGGCAATATTTTTATAAAAGTACGAATAAAAACAAAAAATAATTTAGTGTGATGGTTATCTCTCTTAATGCTTGAGTGTCCTTAAAAAATAGTGTTGAACAGACATTATTCAATTGAAAGAGAAGCACCACCTGATTGGTGGATCATATAAATGTTTTCTGTTTAAATGCCCGATGGGAATAGTTCAATTAAAAACGATTAAGGGAAGCTACTATAAATTTGAGAAAAAGAGATTAGTTAAGGAAGCAGAAATAAAAACTACTTTTTTTGTCATTTTACAGTTACAGTTACCAACAGTAGTATCATCGTTCGAACTGTCTTAAATCTCTTAAACCAAGCAGCTGTTTTAGGCTAATAAAACAAAAACACCCCCACTTACAGAAGACTGCAGAGTTTTAGTGCAACGTTTGGTTTTAAGGATAGGTTAACTGGCGCGTTGAATGGAACACTACCGTGTTTGTAGATGAGAAGCACTTCTGTGTTTGTAGCGTTTTGTCAATATGTATTTTGTCAGTATTTGTATTATGTCAGTTCTATGGGGAAGGTCTATAATACTTGCCTTGCCAACTAGAGTCACGTGCTATGAAATTAATGAGAATGCATTTTTTACAATATGCGAAGTACTTAAATCTGTGTGTTAAAATCATGACAAGTAAAACTTATATCAAGATCAATCATATTGTTGCATTACATTTTAAATAAATTTGGAAAATAATTGAAGCTTACTTGATGACAATATCGTTGTTAGGCAAAAATGTCGATAAAAATTGCCAAAAACAAACAATATTGATCACTTACAATCACCTACGTACTGAAATTGTTTTTTCTTTCTGGACTGGTATATTTTTATTTTTATTTTAAAGCAAAACAGCATCCTCCCCAGAATGGACCAGTCCACATATTTTGACATACATTTTTCCCTTCCCCCCCGGAGGAAACTCTCGGAATTGAACCCTTGAGGGGATTATTACAAGTTTCATTATTGATTATATTTGATTAGTGTTTTGGGGTTTTATTATACTGGATGATAGGATTATTATTAATATTTTAAGGTTTAAAAGTTATCCTAATATAAACGTTGAAATATATCATAATATTATACAAAACTCGCGATCAAGTGATTGTAGTCGACTTCTTCTTATTTCAAAGTTTTCAAGTGTAATTTTCTAATTATAGACAGGGATCTCAGTGATTAAACTTTAAGAGCAGCGACCGGAGTGATCAACACAGGAATACGATAGAGCCGAAAGATCCATACTTGAATGTTGAATAATTAATTTCCAGTCAACCCCACTTAGGTAGTTATTTATTTTATTACCACGTAGTGAACTTTTCCAAATTGGCACTTGTCACATTTACTTTACTTTTAAGAAAAATAACCACATCTATCTGAAAAAACAGATCCGATGGAGGCTGGTGTGCATCAGCTGTACTTAGAATGCATTTATTTGGAAGTTTATTTGTTTAGGATAAATAAATAAACACATCTAATCACTATTAGCTCTTCAGTACTTCTGGTGCACCGTACCAGAATATTACATACATAAATCTGATACTGTCAAGATTACCGATTTCTGTTTCAAAATATTAAGTAAGTGGACTGCAAAGAAGTGTACCGTCAATATGGAGAGAATTTTAAAGGAAAATATGCCGATCCACAATTTAATCAGTGGGCTATTAGATTCTGTTTGTCAGATACTGCTACTAAGTAGTAGTTGTAGCGTTACCGTGGCAATACTACTGCATTATCTTTAAAGGTACCGTGAAGTGCGAATACACGTTTGGATATTTGAGGAAATACCAGAACTGTGTTCTAAATTCCAAATATTTCTTCTCCTTCCTGTAACCTTAGCTCAATCGGAAAGATCATTTTCAAAGTTGAAATTAATTAAAAATATCCTTAGGTCGACCATGACTCAAAGTCGTCTTAGTTCTCTAGATCTTATACGAATAAAGCACGAAAAGGCTAGAAAAGTAAATATTGACGAACTAGTTGATAAGTGTTTATCTAGTTGATACAAAAACAAAATAGTCTAGTCTACCGCCAGAGAAAACAATTCCTGTACCCTTTGTTTTTTATTATTTTTTTTTTGATTTGCTTGAACCCGAGTATAGTTATAATTTGTTTGTAATATTTAGTTAATTTTCGTTTGTGTTTATTAGTTTACCTATACCTACTAATCCCAAAATATACATCGTTCGTTCCTTTTTTTTTATTTTTTTTACTAGAGTTATTTTTTGTTTTATGTTCTGGTATTTGTTAATAAATTTATGACATTCTTATTTAGTTATTTTTTTGGAGAAATTATGCATGGGGCCCCCAAGAAAAGTCTGTACATGATATTTACTATCAAGGTCTTAGTGGTATAGTCAAACAAAAAAAAAAGAAAATGTTCCCCAAAGGTAACATAGTTGTCAATTGGCATAACATATTTACATAAATTATTACGCAATTGCCAGTACGTTTTATATGCTGCTTTCCACCAGATAAAGGTCTGCATAAAGGTCGAAATTTAATTTTCGAATCAGATGATGAATTGGCTTGCAAGATACACTCACTTCAACTTCTAGTTGAACTGAAAACATCTCCCGAAAATTGCTTATCAGCAGTTCAGGAACCCGAAATCCTTATGAGTCGGCTTATCTTGACAAACATCGTGAAAATCCTCTCTATAATCTCTAGTTATGAATTTAGTGTTTTTTATATATTTATTTTGGTAATTTCAATAAACCGGGCCAGTCATGGTCATATTCATCAATGTGTAATAATTTCCGACTTGGGAACATATTTGCTAATCCCCATGGCAAATATGTTTGAGCAGCACTGGTTTTGCTTATTTCTGCTAACTAAACTAGCACCACTATCTTTACTCGATCTTTTATCACACTTTAATTAGGCTGTTGGTCGTTTAAAGTATTTAATGTCCTTCCTAATAGTTTAAATTGGCTTCTGCCAAGATTAATACTAGTCGTTTCCAATTTGGAGCGCAGTTATAAAATAGGAGACTTGTTTTACAAAAGTCATATAGGTACATACCTATTGTTGTAAAACGAAAGAAAAGCTGAACATTGCACTTGTCTATACTTAAATTATATAGCGGAATTTTACTTTCCTCATAAAAGAGAAGTATCTTCGGCGATGTTTTCAGATCTTCACGTTTCAGTCTGTCTGTTTGTTCTAAAACTACTTACCCCATTGACTTCAAATTTTCCGCAAACATCAAGTATTACGTTGGAATCAACTGGTAATATTTTAGTACGAATCCAAGATGGCGGAACAAAATGGCGGCATAATAAAATATTTAAAAACTCAGCCTGAAAAAACTGCTTAATGGTTTGATTTCAAATTGTGTGCCCTAACTACTTATGGCATAGGGATTAACTAGTAAAATTGTGGTATTAATTCAAGATGGCCGAACAAAATGGCTGCCGGATAAAATGTTTGTAATGGTGAAAAAATCACCCTATCATGTTTTACATGTCTTATACGTTTTAGCGTCGCTAGATGCCAAAAAATATGTTTTATCAATTCCGTCGGTCCGTCTGTCGGTCTACCTGTCTGTCACTTTGCGGCACAGCAAAAAACTTCTTATCCGATTAAGTTCAAATTTTGGTCAAAATTAAGAGTTATTTGTGGATGAAATGAAAATATTTTGATAAAAATTCAAAAAATAATTACTAAAAACTGTTTATTCAATTTACGTAGAAATGAACGGTAAAATGTTCCAAGATGGCGAAACAAAATGGCGGCATAATATTGTATTTAAAAAAATCAGCCTGAAAAACTACTTATTTGATTGATTTCAAATTTTGTGCAAAAAGTTTGTAATTGTGAAAAAAATCTTTTTAGAATGTTATAAATTTTCACGTATTGGAGTTCCTAGATGTCAATTCCGTCTGTATGTCTATCGGTCTTTCTGTAAAAAATTAGGTGTCATGTGGGGATTACCTGATAACATTTTGGTAAAAATGCAATATGGCGGCCCAGTGAAATGTAAAAAAAATATTACTAAAAAACTACCTAAAATTTTTAGCAAAAACTGAGTGTTACATAGGAATGAACTTGTAACATTTGGGTACGAATCCAAGGCAAAACAAAATGTCGGCATAATAAAATATTTTTAAAGCACAGCATGAAAAAAACTGCCTATTAAATTGATTTCAAATGTATGCCAGAATTAAGTGTTGTATAGAGATAAATTGGTAAAATTATGGTACGAATTCAAGATACAGGAACAAAACGGCCGTTAAATAAAATTTTTTAAAAAATCACCGTAAAAACCTTGTTATACAACTGACTATTGCACAAAAATTAGACGTGATATAGAGATAAACTTGTAAAATTTTGGTACAACATGACGAAACAAAATGGCGGTATAATGATTTTTTTTTAAAATCGGTGTAAAAAACTGCTTATTCAATATATTTTAAATTATACCAAAAAATCAAGTGTCACACAAAAGAAACTGGTAAAATATTGATATGAATCCATACGGTGGAACAAAATTCGTTGCAATTTGATTTAAACCATACTTTTTACAGTAAAATCCAAACTCGCCCGGGTCTTAAATCTTACATGAAATAAATTTCTACATCTCTAGGGCCGGGACTGGGGTTTCTGAGGGGCAGTTACATTTCATAATATTTTCAGAGGGGGCAAAGATCCTGTTTTATTGTTTATATGGAAAAGCATATTTATCAAAGGCAATATTATAGATTCTCTCTCATCCACCACCTGCCACCAGATTTTCATCCTTGAATCTAAATATCCTTCCTATATAAGCTATCCAGGCGAGATCCTCAACTACATCCCTATGCAAGAACGTAGAGCCGAAAATATTTTGAGTTAGTCTTGCTTTTGGCTCACATCTGCACAGGAAATGGAGTTGCAGTTTCTTCTCCTTTCTGACAGTCCGTGCAAGTAGAGTTATCCTCAATACCTAAAATAGAAAGGAGTCCCCTCAATCGACAGTGCCTCGTTACTATTCCTATTATGGAATTTAGGGTCTTCCTGCGTTAATAACCATTCAAGAACGAAGAGCCGAAAATATTTCGACTTAGTCTTGCTTTTGGCTCACATCTGCACAGGAAGAGGAGTGCAGTTTCTTCCTCCTTCTGACAGTTCGTGCAGGTAGAGTTATCCTCAATACCTAAAATAGAAAGGTGCCCCCTCAATCGACAGTGCCTCGTTACTATTCCTATTATGGAATTTAGGGTCTTCCTGCGTTAATAACCATTCTGTACGGTCTATATCTGATTTCGCAATGTAGTCTTTGGCCTGCCTACCACTTTAGAACTGAGGTCCCTCTCACTTCGCAGCCCTTGGTGCTCTTATACGTCGAATGCAGTCCTCATCTGCTCCCTATTAATGCCTAAAGCCGTTTCCCACATATGGGTTGGCGGCTCCGAGTCTAGCAAGCTTATCTGCCTTCTCGTTGCCTTCAATCCCACAATGTTCCAGCACCCAAACCAACTTCACTCTCTTACCCTGCGTCGACTGCTCCAGCCTGTCACCATATGCATTCCTGAATCAGAGCTGATCCCATAGGGGCAGTCTAGCGCCTAGTGCTGCTTGAATATCTCAGCAGAGGACAATCTCCTCCTCTATCCTTCTGTGACGTCCTTCATCGTTTTTGCTATTAAATGACATTCACATAAGCCTGAAACACCGTTGAAAACTTTTTCAAAGGGAAGATGAACCTGGTTTGCCCGGCCTCTTTATATACGCCGTCTCCAGAGACTTGCCATGATGTCAGAGGTGAGCCATCTGTATAAGAAACGAGTGCATCCCTCGAGAATTCTAGCTTGTTCCTCCCCCAATCCTTTTTTTTGGAATTAAGAGAATATAACCCTTATGCCACCTGAGTCTGCCTGAAGGTAGACATCGAGATCTCTGTTTCTACAATATGTAAGATCCTTGCATAAGTCACAACCTTGCCTCTGGCATACCATGCACCTGCGTCTCTCAGGTGAACTGCATTTCCTCTTTTTTAATGAAAGTGTCGTTATCATTGCACCGGTTGTCTCTAGACATGCCAGTCTCTGGACTTTCGCCAGTCTGGAGCGATAATTTTCCTTTCCAGCGAGGGCCACTCTACTATAAGCACTATATAATCCTGGGTTTTATAAGTGCTTAGTATAGCAATTGCAAAATTTGAACGAAATTAGAAGCTAATATAAAAGTTTTGCACGGAGAAATTATATTATAGGCAGAGCTGTCAGACTTAAATATATTTAATTAATTTATTGACTGAAGTTTTCTAACTTTTACTTTTATTAACGTTATATTTTTTTATGTCAAGCTAATGACTTAAGTCTTTTAAAAACTGATTTAAGCATTGAAACCATGCCTATAATGAAATGCCTTTTTAGGTACCTGCCTGTGTGACGCGGCGGCAAGGCGTTTTATTTTCACATTACAATTTCATTACAGTTGACCTGTCGATTTGTCAATTATTTCAGGTATTTGCTAGATCTCTCCACGAAAATAAAGAAATACTAGATTAAGCATTTGGCTCTATATCTATCAATAATAATATTATTATAATGTAATATTAATATATTATTCAACTGGAAACTAGCAAAACTATTGGTTACCTCTGAAAATAAAAATTGATTTTTGATTTAAATCTTAAAGTTTTTAAATAGGGGAAAACACTTAATTTACTATGTTTTAAGACAAAAGTCAATTTAAAGATTTAAATCAATGTGTGACTTGTGACAGCTCTGGTTATAGGGATCCAAAATTTAGAAATCCGAATTGGTATTTTAAGCATTGAAGATTTAAAAGAGCTTTTACAATAAGATCATTATTTGCATGCGGAAAAAACGTAAACAGAGAACTGGAAAAGCAGCAAATTATCCGTAAGGGGTCGCGAGCTATTTCTGACATTTCCATACGGCCCGAACACTATAATACGGCCGGTTTATTTATTACCGTCAATTTTCTTTATTTCTTTCGTCTGGTGCAAAAGGCAAAATAAATGTCGCATCTCCGAAAATAAACGATATCAAAACAGCGAAATCCCTGTTTTAATGGTTATAAATAACGCCGGCGGACTTTGTATAATCCGCATGTTGAAGTTACTCGATTTTGTTGCCTGTCAAAGTCGATTTCATTCCTCATATTTATTTATTTTTCATTTCTAATATATGGCTAATTTATGAACCGTTTCGGATCACATTAATTCTACGTTTTTTATGTACGTATAATGTTATAAAAATCCGTCAGTCTTTATCTTACTAAATAACTAGCTGTGTGCACATTTCTCCATTTCGATTTATACATGCATGTGTGTGAATAACAATAGCTAATGGTGCCTTTGCATCCATTTAGCGATGTAAGTGGCCGCTTTGGTCTGGATCTCGATGGCGGCCTGCCGGACTGAGACAATAAATACGTTAAATACTTTCAATACGTCATTTTTGATTTAGGCCTTTATTTCTATTGCCATAATATTCGTCTTTATCACAAAAATTTGATGTATTCTGATAAGACTATCCTTGTTAAATTTATGATTCTCATTTCTTAATTCAAATAAATAAATACTTTTAAATAAAATAAATTATTTTTACCCAAATATTCCACATTTCTAGACACGGCTATGTTATTTTCAACCAAGGAGTTCTTAAACCAAAGAAATATATTTGTGCTAAAGAAAGATTTCTTTAATATAATGCCGTAGGAAACTGAAATTATATTGCTATATAATATACAAAGTGATTCATTTTAATTGATATTTTTCATCAAGTTGGTATAGAATTCTTGCAAGTAGTTTAAAGTTTCAAATGTATTTAAAATATCACAGCAATAAGCGAGGTATAGCAATACATAAATAAAGTCTGCCTGTTTTTTTTTTGTGATTTGAAAATCTCGTGTATTTTAATGCCTCCTATATATACTTTAAAAGCTTTTCACTCTACAAAAACTAACATATCCATGTTGCAATAAATGAAGACCTTCGAATAATAGAAGGTATATAGAAAAGTAATTACGTTCTAACACAAGATCTAAATGAAATTAAATTTACTTATAAAGCTATCGTTTCATCAGCGCTGGAAAAAATATAATGTAGGGTGAGTCAACGATAACGCGGAGTAATATTTTACCTTGAAGATAATATTTGTCAATAATATGCTTTTGAACCATGATTTGGTTGAAAATTCTCCACATTTTAAAAATATTTTGGATTATACAGGATGCACCTACAAAGTAGTGTGCCACAAAAATACATTTTTGGAATGGATCACCCTGTAGATTCATTTTTAAATTCCCAAAAACTATGGTACTCCACTGAATTGATTTTTTTAAACTCAGATAGTCGCAAAAAATCATTACAAAGCGAGAAATGAAAACTTTCTAACCGCTTATAATAATTGAAACCTCAAAGCCCAAAAACCAAAGTTCAAAGAATTCTAAAAAAAACACAAATAACACCCATACAAATTTAGGCTTGTCCAGCACTTACACCCTGAGGATGTTCAACGTCAGGTAGTCTTCTGCAATCGGTATCGAGAAAGATGTGAAATGGTTAGAGATTTTGAAATGAAGATTAGATGGTTAGACGAGGCATAATTTAGTAATTCTGGTATACTTAATAGGCACAGTAGCAGATTCTGGTCCGAGGAAAACCAAACCCAAATATTTCCAAGAAAACAGCTGGGCAGGTTTCTATCAGCCAATCGCTACGTAGACATTTTCGAAACAGCTATACCTGATTTGCTTGATGATGTTCCTTACGCATTTAAACGAAATTTATTTTCAACAGGACAGTGCACATAATTCTCAAAAAACGAGCTTATTTTTGAAGAATAATTTTACCAATCAATGGATCGGAACCAGGCCGTTTAGGTCCCCAGACTTGTCAATATTGGATTTCTTTCTGTGGGGATATCTGGGGAATAAAATATACAAAGTTCATTATGATAATATTCAAGATTTAGGAAACGCAGTTAGAGAAAGTGTTCGCTACTTACAAACCCGTCCCGTGGTTTTGCTTAATTCCTTAAAACGAATAGGAAAATTATGCGAAGCGTGTATACAACAAAATGGAAATTAGTTTGAACAGTTCTTTCGATTTACTTGATGACTGTAGTGCTTATCTTACGGCTTTCAAGGTTGGTTTTTGCTGATAGGCTTATTGGATATTAATTATTTATTAATTTCGTTTCCTTTTGTTACAAAATTCTAGGTTTCTTTTTTGTGCAAAATTATCAATAGATATATAGATAAATAGCTGTTATTAAATAATTTTCTTGATTTATTGTTAGCATATGGATACTGTTAATTACATTAAATAAAAAGCAGCATTGTTTTGTATGGCCTGGTGCAAAATATTGAATTGGAATTATGAAAATTAGGATTTTTTGTCGTTTATTAAAATAGACCCATACTGTCACATATTTCTCAGAAGTTTGTAAAAAGACAAATTCATTTCTTAACAAATATACAGGATATCCCAATTAAAAAACCAAGCATTGGTTGATATTTACTTCAAAACAGTAATATTTGGAAAAAGACTGACTACGCCACTGGATTCTACGTAAAAAGTTCTCGAAGGATTCGTTTTTTATCTGTTTGCCAAGTTGTCAGACAACTGAGATATAAGGGGTACCTAAAAATGCAATATCTGCAGTATCGCCCTGTAGCTCCGAATCTAAGAAGGCTATGAGTATTTTGTTTGAAAGGTTCTATCTTTAAAAATGAGCGAAATACACCGCAATTGCAACTAAAATGGGACACCCTATACTGTTACCCTGTTTATTATTTTATAAAACCTAACCAGTTTTTCTATTTTCCGAATGTTATTTATTTTGTATCTGTAATATTAATTTCATTTTTTTAAAGCAAAAATTAAAAAAATATTTAGTGAGTTTTCCTTTTCCACCCTACACCATGACGGAACTGCCTCGAAAACTCACCCTGGAACTAAAAATACACTCGGCATATCTTTCTCCCGTTCGGCGTCAAACACGGTCTCGACCATCTGGAGATCTGAGGCAATACCTGGATTCGTCTGTAAACGGAACATTTTTCCGATATTTCCTGGTCCAGTGATGATTTTACCTAGCAAATCGATATGTTCTCGATGTTCTCTGGTAAGTTCTAGTGCAGTTGCAGGTGTTCTGCAAAATAGGTTTGCCCTATTTAGCCTTCTTCGCACCGTTCTTTCGCTGATATTAACATTCCTTACACACTGCAATTCACTACGTACTCGCGTAGCGGCAGATCGTCGATCACTTAGAGATGAATTGATGATGAACCGATTATCACAATATGTGGTGTTTCTGGGCCGAGCTGATCCTGTACGCCTGGTACAAGAACCTGTGTCCAAAAATCGAGAGTAGACACTTTGTACTGTACTTCTCGAATCTTCTTGCAAGACACGTTTGGTTTCTTCCGTCTTGTAATAAAGCCATAATGGCAGCCACAACTTCTGGACTCAAAACCATTTCTGCCAAAATGTATGACGTCATTGCTTATGTCAATTATTGGCCTACCATGATTTTCATAGCTGCTCTGAAATGTATGACGTATAAATACCAAAATATTTTTGCAAAGTATTCCTTAAAATCGGGTATCTCCGACAAAAATAGAGTTATCGAGGTAACAAAAAAACATAATGTTCGAAAAAGATGCATCTTGGTGCAGAATAAATTTGCAAAGCTTTTGCACTGCGAGATAATTCTACAGGGTGCTCAAAATATAAACTGAAAAAAATCATTTTTGATTATCCTGGTATTCAGAAGATATTTTCTCTTTGATGGAAGAAGTTTCAAAAACTAGAATATCATACTTGCAATTTGCAATAAATATCATATCTATAATTTGCGATCAATAAAAAGTCATTGATCATTAAATTTTGTTATTAATTTCAGGTGCCCGATTTTAATGCCGGTCGGTGTATTTTGTTAATATAGGTATTGGCTTTGATAATGAAATACAAGTTGGTACTTTAAGGAGCATGTACACTGCCATTGGCTTTATATCGCATATAAAGTCAAAGACACTGCTTACACATGTTTATAGAACCTTCTCTTCTTACTTAGAAATCACCCTGAATTATGCATCAGCGATAGACACTCGGTTCAAGCGGATTTAAACAGGAAGATAAAGCACATTGACTATATTTTATGACTGCTTTGTCAATCAGATTTACCGTGCTTCAGTTAGATAGTACTTAAGCCTCACGCTTTTGTGATCTGTTCAATCTTTTAAAAAGTGTTCCTTAGCGGCATCACAAAAACCTATTTTTTTGTTCGATACTGTTTTGGTGGTGTTGATTAAAATACATCACTTGTGTATTCATGACATACATGTTATATAATCTAAATCAACTTTGGTTACATATTTTCTCAAATTATCTGTATATATATATATACGAAGCATTTAAACTGTTTCGAGTTGTAGGTTTATTATTATTATCATTATTATGACTTGTTGTCTCACAGTATTCCGGTAGTTGTATTTTATACTGACGGGACTATACCAGTCAGTACAAAAAAATAAAAATACAAAAAAAGGAAATGGAAAAAAAAACAACTATTGTGTATTAAGAAATGGTCTAACGATGCTACATGTTTTGAAAATTACAGATTTTTGGATGTTCCTGTGAATGTCTGTATTAAGTCCCTATTGAGCCAAATGCAGTGTAAACGTTGTTGGGGTGAGACCTGTTACTGATATGACGAGAGGAACAATGATGACTCTTTCCTGTTTCCACAGCCTTTTTACTTCCATTGCCAAGTCGATTTGGCAATCTTCTCACTGTATTTCGCTTGGATGTTCTCGTCGTTGGGGACAGCAATGTCAATTAAATAAGTGATTTTCTCTTTTTTGGATTGAAAGGTGATATCGGGTCTGTTCTGCAGGGGTTGTTTTATCTGTGTGGATATCAATGTCCCAGTAGAGCTTGTAGTCTTCGTTTCCAAGTATGGATGTTGTTGTATAATGGTAGCAAGGGTCTGTGTTATCCGTTACTTTGTATGTTGTGGCTAATGCTTGATGAACGATCTTCGCTGCTGAGTTGTGTCTCCCGGTGTATTCAGTTCCGGCCATTATTATACATTCACTCGTTATGTCATCGATCGTTTCTCTCTACTGGTGACATCTCCTACACCTCTCGTCTTCAATGGTTGTATCCTTGATGATGTGCTTTCGGTAGTTTCTGGTTGCTATAACTTTGTCCTGGATAGCAAGCAGGAAGCCTTCTGTTTCGGGAAACAGCTGCCCTTCTTGTAACCACGTATATGAAAGCTTTTTATGTATATGGTCTTGCTTTATGTGGTATCTGTGTCTTCCGTGAAGTGTTTTTTCAGACCAGGTGTTCATCTTTTCTAGTCGTGATTGGATCTGACTGTGTGCGTCTGCTGCGTGGCTCGTTTGAGACAGGTCGAGTGGTGTATAATTCTTGTCTGCCTTCGCTATTGCCTTGTGGAGGTTAGTTTGTTTGTTGTGGAAGAATTTTCGTTCGTAAATTTGTTTTTTATTTAGCGATTTTATATCTATAATTCCTCTCCCTCCTTCTTTTCTCTCGATGGTGAGTCTTTCCTTGCGTCCGATGAGATGTAACTTCGTGTGTTTAGTGAATTCAGAGCGTATGAGAATGTGAATGTTTTCTATGTCGGTGTGTGACCATTTAATGATACCAAACGAATACGTAAGAATAGGTATGGAGAAGGTGTTAACAGCTTTCGTTAGATTTCTGGAATTCAGTTTGGTTTTTAGTAGCTTCGTGAGTCTGGTTTTAAATTCCGTCTTGAGCTCTGATTTGATATGAGTGTGGTTAATTTTGGTGCTTTGATGGAAGCCTAGGTACCTGTATGTCTCTTTATTGAACATGTTATCTATAGTTTCATTGTTGATTGTTTCCCTCGTAGGGTTCCTTTAGCTGTGCCTTTGTGCTTGCATATAATTTTATGTCATCCATGTACAAGAGATGGTTTATTTTGTGTACGTTATTTTTTTGGTGTTTAATTTGGAATCCGAAGTTTCATAGATATTTGTAGGTCTCTCCAGGTTCATCGCTATTTTTCCATTGGGTAGAGCTACATCACCATTAATGACTTTGCCTTTTTCAATGTTTAAGGCTTTACATTTTTCTATTCCAAATTCCATATGGATGTCTTTCAAGAAGGTGTATCTCACGTCAATAAGCATTTTTAGTTGGTTATGGTCTTCACCATAGAGCTTAATATCACCCATATACAGAAGGTGGGATATGGCTCAAGAATCATCTCTATTGGCTTTGATTTTGAAGCCATGTTGTTGAGCAACGTGGAGAGAGGGTTCATCGCTAAGCAATACCAAAGTGGACTTAACGATTCTTCTTGGTAAATTCCCCTATTGATGTGTATCTCATCGGTGGTTAGACATTGATCACCATTATAGATCCTCAGGTTCGTACTCCACTGGTGTGAATTTTGTATATTCGTAGTACGTCTATGAGGCAGGAATGTGGTACACTGTCAAACGCCTTTTTATAGTTTATAAAAGCAGTGTGTATGTTGCTTTGTTTTTCTATGCCTTCTTAAGTACCACAGAATCGATGATAAGTTATTCTTGGCAACCTTGATGGACTCGAATGCATACCTTCTGTTCCTCGGCTAATAGGTTATAACTATCAATATAGTGATAGATACAATTTGCAATACAACCTGTTACGATCTTGTACATGGTAGGCAAACAGATGATGGGCCTGTCCTATTGCTTTTGGGTAGCATAGTTGTAGTGCCCAGCATGAGAAATGCAGGGATCGTCTCCGGATGATGCATTATTTTGGTAAAAAGGCGGGCTGTAGCTTCATGAATTATATTTTTGAAAAATATTTAGGCAAGTGGCAATTTAACACTATTTTATTTACTTTTCAAGGATGCAAAGTAAGTTTCCTTTCAATATTTTAGCCGTGCTCTCAACCCTGGATAACAAACTTACATCGGAATATAGGTATTCTCCATAATTCTATGTGAATGCATGGAGTAAATCAAAGTATTGTAACCGGTTATTTCCAAAATAACCTTTAGCTTATTTGATGTGTATGTTTTACCAAAATGCAAAAGTTTGTGCGTGTTTACATCGTGGTTTCAATTAGCAAGTTTGAAAATTCGCTTAGGATGTCCAAATTCTTCTTACAACAAACGTACAGTGATACACAAATCTAAATAACAAGGTTGTGCTTGAATTTAGGTTTTCCTTTGTCGATAGACATAGATTTGTGTGAAGGTGGGGGACAGAGGTAAAGGCTAAAAAAGAACATTTGTTCAAAAAACTGCTGAATCGATTTACTTATTTTACTTTTTTCTTAGTTACTGAATAGTAAATTTGTTCTAATGGACATTTATTATATACTATGAAGGTAGAGGACTGTGGAATAAGATGGATTATCAAAAAAACTATTCAGCTGATTTGACATATTTGCCACCTTGAAAAACGGATTTTTTTATAAACAGTGTGATAGGTGGATTGGGAAGGTAAAAAAAGTAGTTTATATCTACTTATCCGTTTTAAAAAATCTTGAAATATACGTTCATTTTTTTCAGACTGACATAGAACGTTGTGTTATTAGCATCGCTCAAGAGGCCGACTTTCCTCTTACTAAAGACTTATCACACACAATCAGCCGAATTATATTAATCCGAACAAACAAATCAAATACGTCACACTTTGGCTTAAAAAATCTACTGCTTCTGTGGTATGTGCTATTTTTAATTATATAGGGAGCAAAAGAAAACGACTTGATGCATGCATCCCATAAACTGTAAAACAAATGTGGTAATAAAATGGTTAATATCGCCATATAATACCTAAACTTAAAATAACGTTGAAGAAAATTAATTTTAATTTGTTTGCCTTTCTGTATTTAACACGGTTTATTTGAGATCAAACAGAGAAGCCTCTCCTATCTTGATTTGATTTTATAATCTTACGATTTTGTAGAGAGAGGGTGTATTTTTGATTAAATCTAATAAAAGAAAATGTCTAAGGTGTGACCTTTAAACATTTTTAGAGTAGAGATCCCGAGAAACCCTGCATTTGGAAAAGAAAATATGTGTTTTTGTGCAGGTTTGATTTAATCGAACTAAATATAAATCGAAATTATCCAGTTTTTCTATTATAAAAAAGTTAACAATTTGTTTTTAAACGTGATCATTAGAGAGCTGTCAGTCTTAAAAATATTAAAAGCATTTATTGACTTGAATCATTGTATTGTCTTCAGTTTTCCAATTTAATCCATTTTTTAAAAATTGACTTCAACTTGAGATTTAAGTCATATTAATGACTGAAGTAAGACTAATGACTTTAGGCTTTTAATTTAAATTTTAGGTTCACAATCTAAACTGATTAGTAACGTAACCATAGAAAATTGCATTTAACACAAATAATGCCTAAATTTCTTCTGTCTTCAAATTTTAAAAAATGCTTTGAAAAATAAGTTTAAAAAGTTATTTTATATCAAAAAATTGGACAGTTTTAGCCTAAAATTGCAATAATATTTGTGGTGTGACCAACTAAGCAAAATAAAACAAATGCCTAAAGCTTCGCCATTTTTTGTCCGATTTCAAAAATCTTAAATCCGACATATATAGAATTAGAACTTTATCGGAATGTAATTAAGTATTCAGGAATTTTCATATAAAAATTCATAGATATCGTCACTTCCGGTTAAACCAGAAACCAGAGATGAGCAAAGTTGGGTTAAATGTTGACAAACCGTGTCCCATATATTATATTAGCCTGTGGGGACGGTATATATATATATATATATATATATATATATATATATATATATATATATATATATATATATATATATATATATATATATATATATATATATATATATATATATATATATATATATATATATATATATATATATATATATATATATATATATATATATATATATATATATATATATATATATATATATATATATATATATATATATATATATATATATATATATATATATATATATATATATATATATATATATATATATATATATATATATATATATATATATATATATATATATATATATATATATATATATATATATATATATATATATATATATATATATATATATATATATATATATATATATATATATATATATATATGTATATATATATATATATATATATATATATATATATATATATATATATATATGTCACACACTGTGAAGTGAAAGAAAAAATTATTTGTTTGATTTTTAATAGTACAGTCGGTGTCCCAAAATTATGTAATATAAAACGTCACTATGATATTCATAAAACTATGTTTGACAAGTATACAGGCATGGTCAGAAACGAAAAGTTAAATAAGTTAAAATCACGGTTGAAAGATCAGCAGCTTACGTTTACACGTCCAAAGCAAGTAAATGAATCTGTCCTTCAAGCGAGCTACGTACTGTCGGAGTTGATCGCGAAACACTCAAAACAATTTGTTGAAGGTGAATTTATAAAAAAGTGCCTTGTAAAGGCCGCGGAAATTGTAAGTCCCGGGAGCATGAAGGCATTTCAAAATATATCTTTGTCCCGGAATACTGTCGCTGAAAAAGTTACTGAGTTGGCTGCCAATATAAGTGATCAGATAAAACCAAAATCAGACTCTTTCATTGCATTTTCTATTGCCTGTGACGAAAGTACGGATGTGTGTTGATACAGATATCAATGTGTATGAAGAATTACTGGAATTAGTACCATTGCATGATACAACAACTAGGGAGGATATTTTCAATGCTGTTTATGGACTTCTGCAAAAGTACAATTTAGATTTGTCAAAACTGAGTTCCGTTGCAACAGACGGAGCTCCTTCAATGACTGGAGTAAAAAATGACTTCGTTAAAATATTACAGACAAAGATCAGAGAAACGGGCAGTGACAAACCAGATTTTCATCATATTCATTGTATAATCCACCAAGAAGTTTTATGCTCAAAAGTGATCAAGTTGGAAAGTGTTTTAAAGTCAGTGAAAAAAAATTATAAACTTCATAAGGGCACGAGGCCTTAATCAGCGACAGTTTTCTGCATTTTTACGTGATTTAGAAAGTGAGTACACTGGTTTACCATATTATGCAGAGGTGGATGGCTTTCGTATTCTATGGTACTCGACCGGTTTTGGAAACTCAAAGAAGAAATACGCCTTTTCATGGAAACAAAAGGAGAAGATGTCAGCTTATTATGCGATATACCTTTTTTACAAGATCTTTCATTTATGGTAGATATCACAAAACATTTGTCGGGCTTAAATACGAAATTGCAAGGACCACGTCAAGTTATTGCAGATATGCATGATCATGTGAAAGCTTTCAAGTGTAAGATGATGTTGTGGGAAAAACAGTTAGCAGAGGATAATATGTCACATTTTCTGACTTGTAAGGCATATCAGGAAAGCACAAGTGTCCCAATATCATACAAAATATATTCAGAGAAAATGAGAAGCCTTCTGGCAGAATTTGAGAAGCGTTTTCAGGAATTTAAGACCCAAGAAAACAATTTTTCTCTATTTACTGGTCTTATCACTATCGATATTGATAAAGTTCCCCCTCACTTGCAAATGGAAGTAATTGAGATTCAGTGTCAAACCTATTTAAAACAAAAATTTGATGATGTTGGTACATTCAAATTTTATAAGTACTTGCCTGTTCAATACTAAGAAATGAGAAAATTTGCCTGTAGTATCCTGTCAATGTTTGGAAGTACCTATAAGTGTGAACAACTATTTTCTTTGATGAAAGGAAACAAATCTCCCCCAAGATCGCCAATGACGGACGCACTCTTGGACGCAGTTTTAAAAATTATTTCCGCCGATATATTCGCGCCACAAATATACAACTTAATTAAAGACAAAAGGTGTCAAATATCTGGCAAAAGAATTTAATGCTTGTAGTTTTTTGTAATATCCTTTTTATTGGAAATTTAATAAACAGACTTGTCCTATAATAGTCGATGGTCTTCATGCTTTTGGCCCACCAGTGACTTTGAGTTTGACATGGCTGTTCTACAACATACATAATAATAACACGGGTCATCAAAATTATGTTGAACTGATAAGTGTTTTATCAAAGTACGGCAACAACAGTTTCTTTTATGGTAGTATATATGTCTATAATAATAATAGCATTCCCTTCGAATACAGAATGTTTAACACATACAGTTTTAAAATAAATAAGTCAAGAGATATCTTTCTCTTAGAACAATAATTCAATTTGATTTGTTTGATTTATGTCTAATCAGATTTTTGACAGTTGACTAAAAAAAATTGTATATTATTATATGGTTCTTCTCTCACGCATCCTTAGGATCAAATCTCTCCTATCTTGATTTGATTTTATAATCTTACGATTTTGTAGAGAGAGGGTGTATTTTTAATTAAATCTAATAAAAGAAAATGTCTAAGGTGTGACCTTTAAACATTTTTAGAGTAGAGATCCCGAGAAACCCTGCATTTGGAAAAGAAAATATGTGTTTTTGTGCAGGTTTGATTTAATCGAACTAAATATAAATCGAAATTATCCAGTTTTGTTTGATTTATGTCTAATCAGATTTTTGACAGTTGACTAAAAAAAATTGTATATTATTATATGGTTCTTCTCTCACGCATCCTTAGGATCAAATGTTGTTTAGTTTTAAGTCCACTAGGTCGATTCCACACTGTATTTGTTATGTTTAGAATAACGAGCAAAACATACATTTTAATTCATTTTTTGTTTTGTGTTTGTTTTTTAAAATATTTAGGAATATTATACCAGAATTATGTAACCGCCTCTTTAGGTGTTCAGGGTTCTTATGGACTGTTGTTTAATTTATAGAATGAATCCTCATAGAGTATTTTCTTTCTTTGACGTTTCCGTCAGGGTATGTCCGCTAAATATTACTTTTTAAAGTCAGCTTACAATAGTGGCACTAATAATCAAGAATACAACGCACTAACAACCCACATTAATAAACATACGCTACTACACGTCAAGTATACTTTGTATACATACTTAGTAAACCCCGCTCCTGGTCTCTTACAAGATAAAAACGGGCAATATAAAAGATAGGCGTGACATCCGAAGTATCGTCATTTTACTGTCGCATCGAGTCGTGAAATTTATAGTTATTTAATATTGTCCGATATGGATGCTATAAAATCTATTTTAGATGCCATATATTTTAGTTAGTGATCAATAAATAACCTGAGCCCCTTTGCATACCAAGTTTCAGTTCCTTCAATAAACCGTATAAAACGGAGAATTTTTCTGTCATTCCCAAATTCTGTTTTTACAGCCTTATATAAAAATCAAATAGCGGGAAATATCCCTGAACCAGTCCTGATATATATTTAATATTGAAATTATGCTGAATGAGTATATAGTAATTAAGTAAAACATTAATATAGTTATTTTGTTTTGTGGTAAAAACAAATTGTTTTTTAAAAAATAATTTGTTAGCGTATCATAACAAGAGAGGACAGAACAGTTTCTAAATGAGTTTAATGAATAATGGAATTGCCTCTTATTTTAAAGAAATAAGATACAACCTAAATGGTGTTACTATAGATTCGGTTAGTAATGTGGTTAATGCAAAAGGTTATCTTTCATTTAATGAAAACGAGAAATGCAGGTTATTAGGTGTCAGTGGTAGTTTATTAATAAGAGTTGCACAGACTATTTATTAGCTATTCTGTGACACGGCATAAAATATCCGCGTTCCCTCGAAAATTAATCTTTCGACGGATACTCATATGTCAAGCAGTTGTTGCCGCTCTGCAATGTGACGTTTTCCGGCCATCCAATAGCAGCTCGCAGCAAATACATGTGATACGCGTGCGTTGTGACCTTGAAGTGACGAATAAACGGCAAAGTTTATATCCAATGCCGAGCTGCAAAGAATTTACCGGCGGTGTTTCGTGTGAATAGGCTATAGAGGTATTTGCTTGGTGCTCGGTTCTAAATATATGTCGCAGAAATATGATATTACTTCTTGTTAATTCAATTCAATTTTAAAGAACTCAAGTTAACTTTAAAGTAGTTCTATTTAATATTCAGTATGTTTTCTATAAAAAAATACATCGCCATTTTTTATCGTTCTGTCACCCAAGTGTTTAGGTTTCGTGAAAATATGATTTTCTGCCGTGACTTTTTTAATAAATATTAAGATTTATTCTGCGTCATTTATGTAGATAATCCCATTGAGATATTGCTAAAATCTTCTGTTATATAATTCTTGTATTTATTATTCCCCTTATTAATACAGGTTGTTTTTTTTATTCGATAGGAGATTATTGTTTAGCGAAGTAGTAGCTAATAAATCTACCAGACTTTCTAACAAGAACACTTTACAGTTTACTTCACTTTGATAGAGAATACGGGGACATAATAATAATCACAGTTAAAAGAAAGAGAAAACTAAATAGCATGGTATAACTCCCTTATTAGTAAATATTGCTATATACTTTGAAAAATTTACGGTTGTAGAGATCCCGGGCAAACCTTTGAAGAAGATCTTCATGTGAGGAATTTCTTCCATTTTTAAGGCGAAGTCCGTTAAGTTGAAAAGAGCATTTAAACTACAATTGAAGTAAAATATATGTAGGGATGATTTTTACATTTAGCAGAAGCGAACCTTTTTGATTAACAAGGCCAGAGTTAAGTTTGTTGAAACTTGTTTTTCTATTTGTGTTCACCAATCCGGAGGTAAAGTATAGCAGATATAAGCCGCCTTAATTAAGGCAGGTACTCTGAAAAGAAAAAGGAGTTTGCCGCCCTCATATTAGATTAACGGGATCGGCTCTTCTTAGTGATAAGGGAGTGAGTCGCACCATAAGAATTTGGTGTTTGGACTACTACCCAGAGTACACTAGTGTAGAGGAAAGTGAGGGTACTTTTGACAATAATCATAAAGACTAAAGGAGCTATTCCAAGGTATACTAGAAGCCAGAAATATAATGTGACAATGAAGTTTATTATAAAAACATAATCTGATACCTACAAAGGCGACCCCTAGGTATCTTAGACTTTCTCAAACTATCATGCCGATGAATTTTTTTAAGAAGACGCGAAGAATAGAGCAATATGAACATAATGGCACCTCGCCCGGTCCAATAAGCCCTCAGCATCAAATACAGGGTGCCCTCTTGAACCAAAACTTGAAGAAGATATGCAAAGCGAAGGAAAGATGAACATTGGCCTTGCGTCCATGAAGAAACAAGGTCAGAACCCTGGTTCTAACACCCAGGAAGTAGGGACGGACGTCGCCTGGGCGCTACCGGAGCCAGAGGGACTCGTCGATAAAAAACTACTCAGTCTCCAGTAACGTAGGAGATACGTCCAAGTTACCTAACTAAAATCATTTTAGGCATTTCCCATTTTGTAACAGCATGCATGGTGTTTAAATGATACACACTGAAATGAAGAGACTTCATTTCAATGATGATTCCTAAACGATACTCCCTACTAGTAATTTACAACTTTAAAGTTTGAATAAAAGACGAATAAAACACACACATATATATATATATATATATATATATATATATATATATATATATATCTATATAATACCACACAGGGTTGTTCAATGCTAAATTTTGTACACTGACTGCCGATTTTGGCAGTCAATTAACTGCCTATGACTGCCGACAACTTTTAAATGTATTCATGTTTTTTCATGCGTACTGAGTGTGTTATTGATTCTTGATTTTTGGGAAACAAAAAATTGGAGACTATGCCGCGCAGATAAATATACATAAAAATACATATATATATATATATATATATATATATATATATATATATATATAGCGGGCAATAAAAATGAAACGACAGTACATGTAACACTTATATATTTTGATAATACGAATGGAAAGAAATCATAACGAGGGAACGAGTAAAGGAAAGTTACAGATTTTATTACATTTCAGTGGACACACACATAATATATATATATATATATATATATATATATATATATATATATATATATATATATATATATATATATATATATATATATATATATATATATATATATATATATATATATATATATATATATATATATGAATAGGGAAGCCCGACAAGGGCAGCTCATAAGCTCACTGGGGCCCATTGTTCTATCTCCCCAAGTAGACGTATCAGGCCAAGAGCCCACTCCTTTTCAGAAAGAAAATGACCCTCTCAGGTCGAGCACGTCACCCAAGTCCCACTGCAAAGCAGTCTGTCATGAACTAAACTAAAGCGTCACACCAGATGCTTGGTACTTTCATCTACCTCAGCCTCAAACCTGCAGTATTCATCGTTGCCGAGTCCAATCTTATGCAGGTAATATTTCACCATCCAGTGTCCAGTTAAGACCCCGGTAATGGGTCTAAATTGGCCTCTGTCTTTTTAGCCAGTTGCGCAAATTTTTTAAACACGTAATAAATTTAACTGGCGTTTAGAATCATTTTTGACATTGACATTGTTATGTGGTCTGTGGCACTCTGGGCCGTCTGATTAGTTAATGCTTAGTGCAATCCGCCATAAGTCTATTAGACTCTGCTGAAAGGGCCTAACATGAAGACTTTAGACTGTATATATATATATATATATATATATATATATATATATATATATATATATATATATATATATATATATATATATATATATATATATATATATATATATATATATATATATATATATATATATATATATATATATATATATATATATATATATATACCACCATTGATCCAAACCCTCTACATCGTACCAAGCTGAAGCTTTAGACCCAAACCTTCTACATCTTTTCATGCTAAACTACGTACCAAAAGCATCTAAGTTGAAAACTTATTGCTAGAAACTGTAAAACAAAGTTCTCTTCCAGAGAAAAAAAGAAGGAGTAGAGTAGGACTCGAGTCCGAATTTTTTACATTCGTCGAAATTTTAAAAAGGCTCAAAGAAAAGGAAATTTCTAGACAAAGAACAAGTAGCGAAGAAGAAGATGAAGCGATGTATGATAAGTCTGACATTGACGAAAATTATCTCAATGAGATTGTACAGGAAATAGAAATGCAAGACCAAGAGGATCGTAGGATTGAAAATAGAAGCCGAAGAAAGAAAATATAATGATAAAATATAAACTAAAAAAATATTTTTTGGTCAAATAATAAATCTAGTCAAAGATGGCTGGGAAATGAAATTTCTTAACAGAGTTCTCACTAAATGAGTTTTTAAATTTGAGTGGCCCTCTACAGAAGAGATCAATGTGGTTAACTAAGATGATGTGATGAAGATTTTACCAGAATCGCTTATGGACAGAAGAGGTTTATTGTACTTTAATATTCTGTTTGATGGTTATAAATTATGATACATATTATTTATTAATTTGTACTTATCGATAACGCTCTGCTAAGTTGCAACTTCGAATTTTGCGTTGTACTGTTAAAGTTAATATTTAAATATTCAATAGTTTGTAAGAGTAAAATAACTATTAATAGCGCCTAACTGTTCAACTATGGATAATTTTTCTAAATATAACAAATTACATTTTTTTAATATTATTTAAAAATTCACCAATTTTATAGATTATAGATTTTATAAATTCCTTCGGTAGAATGGCAACCGTTATGAAATTAGTAACTGTACGTTAAATATTCTCATATTTTGAGAATTAATTAAGTTTGAAAAAATCTCTTAAAAGATGTGTGCTCCTTAACCTCCTTTACAATAAAACTTTTTTTACGAAGACGCCTAGCTGCCATCTTCCATTTTTATTCACAAAATGCACACAAAAAGAACCATTTAGTGTCCTATCTTTGTATGTCGGGGCTTTAATACAACGGTCTTAATGAAGTGTGTCAGCTTTCAAATTTTAACTTAACTGGTTCAAAAAAATGGAGTGGACATTGAACAATAAAGAGTCGCATTTTATTTGTATAAAATGAACATAAAAATAACTAAAATAAAAGTAACAAACTTTAATGTAAATTTTGTGGGCGTGGGTTTTCATTAATCAGATTATCGATAATGATCTCAATATTTGTTGTTGACAGACATATTAAAATTTACTTTCCTTTATACGTTTTAACAAGCTGCCTATAAAAAATAGTTACTCCTTAAACTTCGATCGCCGCTCAAAAACAATATTTCTTTCGTGCTGTGATACAATTATCGATAAGCGATTTTATCACGATTTTTGGCTCCTCTTTTATCATTTATCCGAAATTGGAATGTAGTTTCTAGTTTGTGTGTTTTCTGATAAATTTTTGTTACATTATTCAATGAGTATAGTTAGTATCAACTATCAAAATAGGTTGAGGTGCTTTAACACTAAAGAAATATTTTATTATTTAAGTAGGCCGAAAAATATACAGATTTAATGCCGCGTAGGTAACATATATGGAGTGGACAACTTTTTCAGAAATTTTACGTCTTTATTCTGTATGTTGATTAATTTAAACCAACCAGAGTAGGCGCGAGAAGTTAGAAACAGGAGTATCAAACCTATTAAAAAAATTGACATGCCAAATACAAACCCTCGGCGCGTCGTCTCACATCACCCCCCCCCCCCCCAAGCAACTCCTCTCGATCCGCCCTTGTCCGTTTCAATTGTTTCTAATTTCCACCACAAATAGTCTATAGTAAGTCCCGTGTAGGAATGGGCGCTTTATCGATATATCGGCAGTTATCGAGAGGTCAGCGACATATCGAATAACAATAGGTATATACAAAAATATCAGTATTCCGATAATTATGTATAAATGCCGACCCAATAATGTCTATTGGAATTCGATGATATCGTTAGGTAACTAATTATCTCGACAGGGGGCCGAGAAAATTGATAGATAGGTATAAACGGATTTTTACCATATTTACAAGCAATATCAACGTGCGACTTGCTACCGCCTATCGATAGGTAAAATCTAATATGACCCATCCCTAGTCCCGAGGGGAATGGATTTTAGATAGGATAGGAGTAGAAGTTAGATATTTTTTACAAATGTATAAAATTCGTATTTTGAAAAAGAGCAAACCGGTATTAGTCAAATTACCGGTATTAGTCAAATTAAAAACGGAAATAGTTGGAGTAAATGATTTGACCCCGCAAAATTGTAGATGTCATTGACGTAAATACTTGATTTGAACATTTCGAAAAACGGCGAAACATTATGCAAGTTAGCCCTATAGGGATGAGGGGGCCCCGCCCTTGAAATCGAACTGATAATTAAAAAACAAAAAAAAATATTTTAAAGACATTTAGTTTTTTTAACGTTGATACATGTTAAATTTCTTTTATATTTCTTTAAAAGCTAAACACTTTTTAACAAACATTGAAACACACCATTATTTTCGTCAAATCTCCTTTCTCGATCTCTCTTTTTGTTTCAACGACTATTAATATTTTTAAAAACGACAAAATACGTTGAATTTGTTATATTTTTTGCACATAAACCTCAGCTTGAGAAAAACATTGACGTACATGCATATGGAAAAGTACTATTAGTGTTTTCCAAAACACATTTTTTTTATATTTCTTTAATTTTATGGCTGCATTATAAAGAATCAAGTGCATTGTGTCAAGGGTTACTGACTTGCTAACTTGGCCCATCAAATTTGCCATACACTATTTGATGTCTTTTGTACATCAAAATTTTTAAAAAATATTTTAACATACTTTAATATCCATAACCCTTTTGGGTGGGCGCATTGTATTTTACTGAATGCCCTATAGGGTATTTACGAACTAAGCGCAAATTACAATTGTTTATTGCAAGATATTTAAAAGACAGTAGTTTTAATTAATAGAGAGGTTTTAAAACCAAAGTAAAAAAATAGTGAATTCATTAATTTTTCTCTCATCGAATGGCAAGTTCTTATCAAATCAAAAGCCAATCAAAAATAATTTAATTTAATGCTTATAAACAACAATTATATTTTGTTTCAAATATTTTCTAATGGAGGGAGAAGGTTAGATGGATCGGTATATACTTGGAATGAAAAATAAGCCCTTTTATCAATACTCTCAGCTAGAAACCGACCACTTCACAAAAGTTTTAGATAATTATGTTATACTATGTTATAATATTATATTTTTTTTATTGCAGGCTATGAATCTCCTGATCCCACAACTTCAAGCTTAGATTGCCTCAACCTGATTGTACAGAACATTACAACTAAACGACCTAAATGCAGTAACGAAATTGTCAGGACCTGAACCTTTGCTCAGATTAGGTTTTTAAGTTATTTATAAATACATGCGATATTTGATTAAATATAAACTAGTTAATTCTTTGTTTTCTTATTTTTTGTGAAAAATATTATGAAGAGCCAGTATATAATTTTTCTGAGGATCGGTTAATCGCAAAGATTCGAAAATACGTATAAGTCGCGTATGCAGCGTTTTCTTCTAAAAAAATTGTCATTGTTCCTCGTAAACTTATTTTTAAGATTATATATGTATACGATTACTATCTCGTTCGCAAACTAAATTACTACTCAAAATAGGGGTAAATTTAGTAGTTAAGTATTTCGAACACTGGCGGAGCAGAGAGGCAGCTTGTATTTAACTTTTACCAGTTTATTAATATCTATGCGACAATTTATACTCAGTGGACACCTTAATTTAACCTCTGCCCTTAAGCAAATTTTCTGACTACACAAGTGATTTCGGAAATAAAACAGATATCGTCATATGCTCGCCGGCATTTAATAAAACAATTCTAAATGAAAACGCTTGAGAGGTGTGACGTCATGACTTAATCCGATCGAATGTCAGTCAGCACTGAAATTAAGGATGCATGATTTAAAAACCAATTTAAAAAATCGGCGGATGTCTTTACCCGGAACTTCCCTCGTTATGATTTTTTTCCATTTGTTAGGAATAGTGATGTGTGACCCAATTTAGTTCAGTACATAGTCACAGTATACTCGTATATGTGTTACATATCCTGCCTTTTCATTTATATTTTCTCGTCATATTGGATTCCTACCAATAATTTACCATTTTCTTTCTACTATGCTACACTTGACTTTTGGGCATAATGAAATAAATTTAATAAGTAGTTGTTACATTGACACATACCGCCATTTTGTTACGTTATGTTGAAATCGTATCAGTTTATCCCATTTTCACATCTAATTTTTCTGCAAAATCAATTGTACAAGATTTGTTTACGTTGATTTTTTTTTAAATTTATTTGGCCGCCATTTTGTTTCGCCATCTTGAATTGAAACCCATATTATCAGTCTTTACCTACTCCGTTGGTCCACAGATATTTCCCAGATATTAAGTTTCTAACTCGTTTTCGTTAACGATCCTCTTGTTGTTATGTTGGTGGTGTATTATTTGGGGTCACAGATTTTATATCCTACATGAAACCCATATTATGAGTCTTTACCTACTCGGTTGGCCTGCAAATATTTACTACCCCAAATAATTAATATAATAATAAACCCACTCTAACAACAAGAAGATCGTTAACGAAAACCATTTAGAAAATTAATATCTGGGAAATATTAAGACTGATAATATGGGTTTTATGCAGGATATAAAATCTATATATGTGTCCTGAGAATGCAACAATAAAGTTGCGAAATATCGATAATTTTATCGATTTTTTAGTAGATGATAACCCCAAATAATACACCACTCTAATATAAAAACAAGAGGATCGTTAACGAAAACTATAGAATCATATAATCTGGGAAATATCTGCGGACCAACGGAGTAGGTAAAGACTGGGTTTCATGCAGAATAAAAACTATGTGACCTGAGGATGCAATAATAAAGTTGCGAAACGTCGACTATTTAAAAATAGACTTTTGTTTTTTTACTCGACCCTAACCCCAAATAATACACCACTGTAACATGACAACAAGAGGTTTATTAACGAAAATCATTTAGAAACTTAATATCCAGGAAATATCTGCGGACCAACGGAGTAGCAAAAGACTGATAATATGGGTTTCATGCAGGATATAGGATCTATATATGTCCTGAGGGTGTACAAATTAAGTTCCGAAACGTCGACATTTTCAAAAATGACTTGTTTTTTACTGGATCTGAACCTCAAATAATACACCACTCTGACAAAAAAATTTTAATATTGTTCAGGATCGGAATTTTACCAAAATATTACCAAGTCATCCCCATATGACCCTTATTTTTGTATCAAAATTTGAAGTCAATCGGGTTAGCCTGTAAGCTATGCCGCGAACTGACAGACAGGCCGACAGACGGAATTGATGAAACATATTTTTTGGCATCTAAGAACGCTAAAACGCGAAGATATGTAAACCTGAGAGAGTTTTTTCATAATTACAAACATTTTATTTGGCCGCCATTTTGTTCCGCCATCTTGAATTAGTACCACAGTTTTACTAGTTGGCCCCTATAGCACAATTTGAAATCAATTTATTAAGTAGTTTTTCCAGCTGAATTTTTAAATATTGTATTAAGCCGCCATTTTGTTCCGCCATCCTAGATTCATATCAAAATTTTGCCAGTTGATTCCAATATAATACTTGATGTTTTTCTGCAAAATTTCAGATAAATTGGATGAGTTGTTTTTTAATATCTTTTTTAACATTTCACTAGCTATTTTATTTGACTATATTGGATTGTTACCACAATCTTACCAGGCCATCCACATATGACCCTTAATTTTTTACCAAAATTTGAAGTCAATCGGAAAAGTAGTCTTTAAGCTATGCCGCGAACGTCATGAACTGACAGACAGAAAGACCGACGGAGTTGATAAAACAATATTTTTTGGCATCTAGCGACGCTAAAACATAAATATGTGTAATTTAATTTGAAGTCAAACCATTAAGTAGTTTTGTAATAATAATTTTTTTTAACATTTCACTAAGCCGCCATTTTGTTTCGCCATATTGAATTTTTAACAAAATCTTACCAGGCCATCCCCATATGACCCTCAATTTTTACCAAAAATTTGAAGTCAATGAGGGAAGTAGTCCTTAAGTTATGCCGCGAATTGACAGACAGACAAACCGACAAAAAGACGGATCGACGGAGTTGATAAAACATATTTTTTGGCATCTAGCGACGCTAAAACGTAAACATGTAAAATTGAGAAGGTGGCTTTTTCACGATTAAAAACATTTTAATCGGCCTCTATTTTGTTCAGCCAACTTAAATTAGTACCACTATTTTACCAGTTGATCCTTATGGCACACAATTTGAAATCAAGCCGTCATTTTGTTTCACCATTTTAGATTCGTACTAAAATGTTTCCAGTTGATTCCAATATGATACTTGATGTTTTTGCAAAATTTGAGATAAATTGGATGAGTAGTTTTTTAATAATAATTTTTTTAACATTTCACTAAGCCGCCATATTGGATTTTTACCAAAATCTTACCAAGGCATCCCCATATGTCCCTTAATTTTTGTAGTAGTCTTTAAACTATGCCGCGAACTGACAGACACACAAAAAGTCAGAAAGACCGACAGACGGACCGAAGGAGTTGATAAAACATTTGTTTTGGCACCTAGCGACGCTAAGACGTAAAGATGTGTAAAAGTGAGAGGGTGACTTTTTCACGATTATAAACATTTTATTTGGCCGCCATTTTGATCGGCCATCTTGACTAGTACCTTCTAGTACTTTATTTACATACATAGTTAGTTACATACAAGTCAACCTAATAAAAGTTTGTTCAAAGCAAAATTTAAACCAGTGAATGAAAATTTTACAATACGTATTTACATGAAATGCAAATAGTAATTAAAAAATCGATAAATTTCCTTAACACGGAATTTCTCTTTATAAATCTTTCATAACTATTTTCATTTTATTAGGAATAGTGAAGTGTGACTCAATTTAGTTCAGTGCATAGTCATTTAGTAACACATATATACTGTCTTTTCAAACACTTTTTTGGGCGCCATTTTGTTCCATCATATTGGATTCCTATCAATATTTTATCAGTTTCTACTTACTCTTACTCAATATTTTATCAGTTTATACTTATTTTTGGGCATAATTTAAAACCAATTCAATAAGTAGTTTTTGCATTGACGCACACATTTAATGCTTGCACAAAATTTGAAATTAATCTAATTAGAAGTGTTTTCAAGCTGATTTTTTAAATACTTTGTTTTGCTATCTTAAATTCATACCAAATGTTACTAGGAACGCTAAAACGTGAGGATATGTAAACCTGAGAGAGAGAGAGAGAGATATGGATTATAGACGCATCGATATCTGGGTCTTTTAGCGTCTAGCATATTGCTTTTGGTTTGCAGTGTAGGTGTTTAATAATTACGTGTTTAGATCAGTTTGTATATTTCAGTTTCTCTAAGAAAGGTAAGTAATGTTTTAATGTGTGGTTCTGAGAATATGTGCTTATAGTTTGTGTTTAGGCCAAGTCTATTTCGAACTAATTCATGGGTGGGGCAATGGGATAGAATATGTCTAACAGTTAATGGGACTTTGCAAGTGTTGCATATTGGTTGAGTTTCATTTTTTAGTAAGTACTCATGCGTTATTTTTGTGTGTCCAATTCTGAGACGGGTGATGATTACTTCGTCCCTTCTGTTTGATACTGGGTAGGTCTTACCAGAAAAATATATTTCCTTGGTGGTCTGAAGTTTGTTGTGGTTTTCCATCAGGTCCCACTCTAGTTGGATCTGATTGTGTATAGTTTTCTTGAGGAGGGAATACAAGTCTTGTGTGTAGAAGGTTTGAGTGATAGGTATGGGATTGTAAAGGTTACCCGCAATTTTATCGACTCTTTCATTGCCGTCTATTCCACAGTGGCTAGGTGTCCAAAAGAAGACGACAGTCTTTTTTGTATATAGGATCTTTCTAGTAGTGTTTTAATTTCCCAGGCAAGAGGGTGATTTGGATTATATGATTTAATGGATTTGATGGAGCTAAGGGAGTCAGTAGAAATTACCCATTTGCTGTGTTTGGAAATTAGGAGAAAACAGATTGCCCTGTATATAGCATATAGTTCAGCTGTGAAGACACTGGTAGATTTGTGTAATGAGAAACTGCATTCAGTTCCGTTGGAGCAAAATGCAGCTCCCACAGTATAATTTTTCTTTGAGCCGTCAGTGTAGATTATTTCATAGGCAGTATATTTAGATTTTATTCGATCTTTAAAGCAAGCTGCAATTTGAGGGTGGGGGGTAATAGTTTTATCATATTTGGTTAAATAAAGATCTGTGATAGTCTCATTTAGGTTCCATGGAGGAAATTTATATGGATTGTACTTAAAGGATGGAGGAAGGGAGGGAAAGAGCTTATTTGTAAGTAGGTTGAGTCTGAAATTAGCACCAGGGGGTGGCGAACATCTCTGGGAGTGACGTTGGGGTAGGAGATTTTAAAGAGAACAGGAAGCAGTGGATGGTTGTGCTTGAAGGTTAGTGAGAGGGCATATTTTAAGAGTAGAAGATCCCTGTGGTAGGTTAGAGGTATTGTCTCTGAAATGCATAGAATACTAGGAATAGGGCTAGTGCGAAAGGCTCCAATGGCCATTCTTATGCTCGAGTTTTGAATGGAGTTTAGATGAGAATGGGGAAAAGATGGGGCTGCTGAGTATGCTATGGAGCCGTAGCTAATTTTTGATAATATTAGAGAAGTGTAAATTTTTATGAGGGAGTGACTGTTTGAGCCCCAAGAGCTATTTGATAGATATTTTAGGATTTGGAGGTCTTTTTCGCACTTTTGTTTGATGTTGTTTATGTGCATTTTGAAGTTTAAAGAGGAGTCGAATGTTAAGCCCAGAAAACAATCAAAAACAGAATTTTTAAATGGGGTGGAATCTATAGAGAGGTTAGAAACTTTAGGACAGTTTCTCTTCCGACAGTAATGAACCGCTACCGATTTATTAAGAGAGATTAGTAATTGTTTACTCTTGGACCAGTTGTGAACGGAGTCGAGTCCAGTTTGAACAAGCCTGGTGCTAGTGTTGATGTCTGTTGAACTATGATAGATCAGAAGATCCTCTGCAAATATACGATATTTGACCTCAGGAATTTTGAATTCTTTGATACCATTAATTGCAATCAAGAAGATAGTTGGACTGATGGAGGATCCCTGAGGTATGCCTCCCTTATGCTGGAAGATCTTTGAGGAACAATTTCCTATTCGAACAGTGTATTTGCGATTTGATAAAAAGTTATGTATGAATGAAAGAAGTTTACCAGATAAACCCAGGTTTTCCATAGAGCTGAGGATGCAAGGTCTATATATTGTGTCGAAGGCTTTATTCATATCTATAAAGGCAGCGATCGTGTGTCTGTTGAAACGGTAAGCTTCTTGCAGGTCGATTTCAAGTCCTACAAGGTGGTCTAGCGTGGATTTATCTTTTCTGTAAGCTAGTTGTTCAGGTATGATAAGTTCATTTTTTTCAAGAAACCACTGCAGTCTGTAGTTAACCATTATTTCAAGGAGTTTACACAGATGGCATGTGAGGGCTATTGGTCTATAGTTGTCCGGTAAAAGGGGGGATTTTCCTGGTTTGGGTCTAGGAATTATAGTGGAGATCTTCCAGCTGGAGGGGAGATTTCCTTCATTCTAGATTCTATTATAAAGTGAAAGAAGCATCTTTTTACCAGATAGAGGAAGATGTTTTATCATAGGAATTCTAATGCCATCCGGTCCAGGGGAGGTGTCTTTGCTGAGAGAGAGGGAGTGTTCTAGTTCAGCTATGGTGAAGGGAAGATTGTAGGAGACGTTTATTGATGGAATATCAGCAGGAGGGGAAGGTATGTAGTTATTTACTAGAGGGTTGTTGTATATGTTGGATAGGTGTTTAGCATATATCTCGGATATAATTGGACGATCTTCAATCCATTGGCCCTCATGTAAGAAACCTGTAATTCCTCTAGTCGGTCTACCTCTAAATCTGTTAACACTATCCCAAATTTCTTTACTGGTCAGTGGTCCGATGGAGGAGGTGAAATTGTTCCAGGATTTTATTTTGGCAGTTGTAATTATTTTCTTAGCGGTTGCTCTGAGTTTCTTGTATTTTACGAAATGTTGAGGTGGTGTTTGAATCTGTTTAGAGCACTCTTTCTATTTCGAATTGCAAGTTTACACTCCTCATTCCACCAAGGAACGGGAGGTTTGTCTCCCTTAGGATTTAATTTAAAGGGGGGTGAACTTTTTCCAATGGCTTCAAGGATTGTTTCGGTGAATATAGAGGTAGCGTCGTTTATATTGTGGGTCTCAATACAAGGGGGGTTAAAAGCTTCAGCATACAGAGCCCAGTTTGTCTTTTTGAGATTAAATTTTGGTTTTGCAGAGGGAGATTGTTGCCAATTTAATGATTCTAGTACGGTTGAAAAGTGGTCGCTTCCATGTGTATCTTCTAGAGTATACCAGCAATAAGAGTGTGCAATCGAAAGGCTGCCAATGGTTAGGTCCAGACATGAAAGGGTGGAGGTAGAGGAGGAAATGTAGGTATGCGATCCATCATTAAAGACATGGAGGTCGAGTTCATCCAATAGGTTGGCTATTAGTCTGCCTCGTCTGTCAGTATGTTCTGATCCCCAAGAAGTGTTATGTGCATTAAGGTCTCTTACTAGTATTAGGGGAGGAGAGACCTGTTGTAGGAGGTTTAACAAAAAAGCCATTTTGTTCCATCATATTGGATTCCTATCAATATTTTATCAGTTTCTACTTACTCTTACTCAATATTTTATCAGTTTATACTTATTTTTGGGCATAATTTAAAATCAATTCAATAAGTCATTTTTACATTGATGCACACCTCCATTTTGAACTTGTACCAGTTTATCCTATATTACATTTAATTTTTCCGCAAAATTTAAAGCTAATTGAATAAGATCAACGTAGATTTTTAAAAAAATTATTTGCAGTCGTTTTGTTCCGCCGTTTCTATATTACATTTAATGCTTGCACAAAATTTGAAATTAATCTAATTAGTAGTGTTTTCAAGCTGATTTTTTAAATACTTTGTTTTGCTATCTTAAATTCATACCAAATGTTACTAGGAACGCTAAAACGTGAGGATATGTAAACCTGAGAGGGTAATTTTTTCATGATTACAAACATTTATAGTCGCCATTTTATTCCGCCATCTTGAATTAGTACCACAATTTTACTAGTTCATCTCTATACCACAGTTAGTTATTGCACACAATTTGAAATCAGTCTAAATAATTTTTTCAGGCTGAATTTTTAAATAATTTATCAAGCCAACATTTTGTTCCGCCATCTTGGATTCGTACCAAAATTTTAAAAGTTGAAACCTAAAGATCTGAAAAAATTTCGGAGGGTGATTTTTTCACTATTACAATACTTCCCTTTTACGAGGGAAGTAAAACTTTAACATAAAATATTTGAATATTTTTCAACAAATCAATTAAGATGTTAAATGAATAAATCATTCCTGCAATTAAGGCTTTCAGTTTTGGAACCTCGAAATCAGTTTACAGTTTCGAAAATCCCCGGGTTAAAAACGCGATCTCGATAAATCCCTACATTTATTAACGCGATACCACGGAAGAAATGGGATGTGAACGTTCTCGCTTACTTGGTAGTGCGTATTTTCCCCTAAACTACACCGGCCCAAACAGTTAGTGGACCGAAACTTCACTGGCCCTAACAGTCGAAATCCCGACAGATTGGAATGTGCGGAATGCGGCGCTAGCCCGACACTTTAAATAGCGAATTGGCGAGCTACGCTACTGACTAAAAATTCTTTAAATGGGCCTGCTGTGTTGTCAAGTTTTATTGATAAAAATAAATATATTGTTTATTCATTGTTAATCAAAACCACACCATGAAAAAATGATGTTAGCGTATTTGCCTACATTCTAACCTTGACCTTGAAGTGAAAATATTTTGACTGTTTTTTTTTGTTTATTATAAAGTATTTGTTTGTCACAGGATAATTTCTATTTAATGGAATAATGGAGATTGAATATTGAAAAAAAAATTGTTGGAATGCCCAGGAAGAGGTTATTACTTGTTTGCATTCAGATGATTTTAAACCTTCTACTTTTAAACTGGGTATGTAAGTTAATCTTATTTGTTACTATATAGGATTGAGTCCCCATCTATTATTAATGTGGATGTTGTTCCCTACCTAAAGATAAAATAAAGTTTTACTCAAAAGATCAGATAAAAATCCACAAAAGCCTTGAAGCTTGAACATATATCTTTTAACTAATTTGTTTTTGAGACACACAATTTCAACTTTTTTTGGTGTTTAATTTTTTATCCTGATGCTAAGCAAATACCTATCTAAAAATCAGTTTTTATCAGTCACATATTGATTAGTGTTTTATAAGATTGTTAATGATTTTGCCTAGGCTTGTTATTCATGCAGGTACTTTATTAATTGTAATTTGTTTTAGGACCAATGCAAGTCTTCTCTATGTTTCATATAGGTATCGTAGACAAGGCTTAGGAAGTTAGTTCTGCTCATATGTGCATTGGAGATATTAGTGACGTGTATATTATAGTCATACTTCAGTACTCTTTGTTGCCCTGATTGCATAGGAAAAAAGAAAAGACTTTAGTTGCGTGTATTGATCCGAGTGTCATATAGCCCCAATTATAGCCCATTCCATCAATGTAATAATTGGCCCTCTTTATTATATAGAAGCTTCAAATTCTGCACCTTTAAATTTACTGAATATGCTTGTCACATAAAGTGGTTCATTTATAATTACTGTTGCTGAGAAAGTGTGTAGTTTGAGAATTAAAAAAGATGCACCATATGATAAATGTAGTGTCAACTTTATTTTTAATTCTATGTTGAATAAATTTTTTTATTGCTGTAAAGTGTATCACACATTTTGTATATTGATTAAAGATATATAGCCAAAGTTTAGAAATATGAATAATTTTTCCCCATATTTTAAAAATATTAACTGTGGCCTATTTATATATTTTCTCGAGTTGGTATACACAATTCAGTAATAAGTTATTTTAGTAAGTATGCCAGATATCGCACATCACGCCTTCAATATTTTTTTAAATCTAAGTATGGTTTAGGAAAAAGTTAGGTACATGATATAATTATAAATGACAAGAGTCTTCCGAAGATATTCTCAATTAATTTCATGCTTTCTTATTCTTCATGATTCTTAGGTTTATTAACTGGTATAAAGTAGTTTAGATCTTGTAAATTATTTTATCAATTAACTTTTAAAATACAAACTTTTATAGCCTAATCTTATAGAATTTCCTAAAAATATTTTATCGTTGACTTTACCATATGTTGGGAACTGGCCACCAAACTTATAAGACTGCGTATTGTTAAAAAAAATTATGGTGTATCTTTTAGAATTTTTATTCAAGTAAATGTTAAGTTTTCTAAATAAATAGTTCCAAACCAGTAAAAAGGTTTTATATATATAGCATATTATAAGGCTAATAATACCTAAGGTTGAGAGAGTGTTTCAAGAGGGATAGACATTGACTAAAAGCATTATCCCTTATAATACCTGTAGTGCTTTGTTTAATGTCCGACTAAGCAAAATAATTTTTAATTGAGAAAAATCTAGTTTAAACAATATCTTATTTAACTAACTTTGGCATAATGTCATTATTTGTCAAAATTGTGCCAAGGATATATAACCAAATGCCATTGGAATTTAAGAACAAATCATATTATATAATTATACAAAAATCTTGAATACTTCAAAATGAAGTAATCGTTTTATGATTGCATACGAATTTTGATTGATCATAAATTAAACCTCCATTTAACTCTTTTGTTGAAAGGGGTAGAAAAAAATTGGTAAACGCAGAAGTTGCAGATTTTTAATCCATTATTTTCTATGTATATTGGGTGTTTTTTCAAATTCTGAAAAGATTAACAAGATAGATTGTCTTGTTTTTAAAATACAGACAACTGTATTTTTGCTATGATAACTTTAATTAAGTTTATGTAGAGAGTTTGTATGAATTTTTTCTGAGCCCAGTCTGGAGTTAGCCTAACCCTGGATGTAATAATAATAGCTATATTTTAAAAAATTATATACTTTAAATCATTTTGTGTATTTAATCACAAATATTTGTAAAAGTTATACATCTGTGTAAGTTTCTAATTATTGTGAGGCATTTGACACAATCCTTCAGGCTATGCTACTGGACGTTGTGGATAGCTATATGATGTGGAGGATCCATGTTGAATGTTTTCAAAATGTATCTAATTATGTTAAAGTAGGAGATTTGAGTCAGGTTAAAGAAATCAAAATTGGCGTACCATAAGGTACAGTGCTGTGTCCTGTGCTTTTAAACATATATATCAACACTCTTTGTATTCTTGGCATAAGGGGGTAAAATGGTTGCCTATGCTGATGACTCCATTTTGATTTTCCCCAGTAATATATGGGAAGAAGTGTAGGATTTATTAATTAAGGACATAAATAAGGTTAAATGGTTTTTGGATAATTTTAAACTGATTCTTAATATAAAGAAAACTAATTTATTCAATTACATCAATTAATCATCCAAATTTTAATTAAATTAGCATAGATTATTGGAGTGTACTATTACGGCTAGGAAATAAAGTAATAAAAAATTTAAAGAAATAAAAAGTTTTAAGAAGTAAAAGTCTATTCATAAATAAGTCTAAAATGGTGAATGAGTCCTTATATAGCTTATTTTCAGAATAAATCTAAATCTAAGATTATATTAAACATAAATTTTATTTTAAACACAATACAGCAAATATTATCTTCTTATGATGTAATCAGTTTTCTCAACTCACAAAGGGGTTGTTTTCACTTGCCTCACCCCTGGCAATAACTGAATCGGTGTAGTTGGTAAGAAGGCCAGATTTTAACCAATGACACAGTCCAAGATGATATCATTTTCTTACATTCTAGAGCTTAGATCTTGTTGGTGATCTTATTACATAATGGTCATCCTTGGGCATACTAAAAATAAAGAAAATTCCTAATTTCTTTCAAAAACATTTACACTTATTTAAAAAAAAAGAAATGAATGAATAGAATGGCACTACTTCAAAAAATAACCAGGACTGGTGAACTTATGCTATTTGAATTTTCAAAAGAAAACGAAAAAAAACTACATATTATATTTAAATAATGAGCCCATATAATTTCAAAAAAAAATGATCAAACTAAATGCTTATTTGTGGATGTTTATTCCAGCTTTATCTTACACATGTTATAAATATATCAGAAATTAATATATTTTTACATTCCGATAAAACTTTAAATTCTATGAATGTCAGTTTTTAAATATTTACAATTGGACAAAAAATGGTGGACCTACAGGCATTTCCTTTATTTTGTTTAGCTTGCCATGTCACAAATATTAATGCAACTTTTAACAGACTTCAAAAAAGGAGGTTATTAATTTCACCCTATGCATTTTTTTATGTATGTACCGGGTGTATTCAAATTCGATGCTCATCATTGGGATCTTCTAAACCGTAGAGCTAGGTGGGTAGTTTAAATTTGGCAAAGTTGCGCATTTTAAAAAATGCCGCTGAGAAAATAAAAATATTCCGAACCATTTCGAAGAAATCCGAAAAAAACCGAAATTGACGATTTTTGAATTTATTTTTTTGTTGGCAGATAAAAAAAAACTAAGACCACATTCTTATTGTAGTTTTTTCTCCTCTACAAAATGGCGTTGTCAGATTTTTAATCCGACGTTTCGTCCTTCGTGGCCTATCATCAACTTTCTAAATTTAAATAATGATTTTTTTTTTACTTTTTTAAAAGCATTTTTAATTCTGATTATGATATGTAACACGTGTGTGAAATAGTTTTAGATAGTGGAAAAAAAGCTAATTAATAATATTTGGCCATGGATTTCTGACATTTATGATCTTATTTTCAAATATTATCAATAATTTAATAATTTTATTAAAAAGTCTACTTTTTAAAAGAAAAATGATATTTTCAAATTCAGATAAATGTGATATGCTTCATATTTACTACCTTGAGAATCGAAACAGCATAGCCGCAAGTGAAAGATATTTTTGAGTACCCCGAACGGCCCCAGCCGCAATATACAATTTTTAACAGAATTGAAAGGCAATTACGACATGAAGGAAATTTTGCTAAGAAAAGAAATAATTATGGTCCTACTGAAGAAGAAGTAAACGCTGTGTTAAATTCTGTAAGTTTATTATCCTGGAACGGCAATGTGTAAAAATGAATTCAGGCAAAAGATACCTATTCGTTTACAACAATGGCTAGCTTTAATTTTGATTGATTTGATTAATTTGATTCTAGGTTTAATCCAAGAATTTCGACCAGGCAGATTGGCAGGGATTTAAATAATATGCCCCACGTGAAAGTGTGGAGAACATTAAAAGCCGCCCATTATAGGCCCTTTAAAATCCACACAAGTCAGTTTTTGATGCCCGGTGATCCAGAAAGGCGACTAAATTTTTGTAATTGGCTTAATTTGGCATCCGGATATTACAAACAAGATCATTTGGACTGACGAATCCTCATTTAGCTCGTGTGGAATGTTTAATAGACACAACGAGCATGTGTGGTCTATCAATAATCCTCGCGAGAACATACCAATCCGGGGCCAAGGTAGAAACTCTATTAATGTATGGAGTGGACTGTGTCGGAACAGACTGTTAGGGCCCATTTTGTTTGAAGGAAGCGCTACCTGGAGATGCTCACAGGTCCTATATTAGACTTTCTTGACGACTACCTGCTTAATGAAAGCTCCAGCTCATAACGCGGGTATCGTCACCAATTACCTAAATACAGTTTTCCCTGAAAAATGGATAGGTAATAGAGGAGTTGTTTTATGGAAATAAAAAAGACTTGGTTTATAAAACTCCACCAAAACATTAATCTTTTAAGACAATCGTTAGAACGCACAATGGAGAGAGTGCCAGGCCGCATGAGCGAGCTATAAAAAATGCGCGCATTCAAATGTGCATCCAACAACAAGGAAATTTGTTTTGAACACCGCATTTAAATCATTATTTTTATTTATTAACATAAAATAAATTGTTACTATTAGACTTTTGTTACTATTTTATTTTAAAAATAGGTAATTTTTTTCTTTGTTACTATTTTTTTTATAAAGTAAACTAGATTAACAATATTATAAAATTATTAAATTTAATGAAATACTTGAGAAAAATCCATGGCCACCTTATTTTATATTATTAATTAGCTTTTTTTCCACTATCTAAAACTATTTCACACACGTGTTACATATCATTTTAATCAGAATTAAAAATGCTTTTAAAAAAGTTAAAAAAAAATCCAGGTCCGTATTTAAATTTAGAAAGTTGATGATGGGCCACGAAGGACGAAACGTCGGATTAAAAATCTGACAACGCCATTTTGTAGAGGAGAAAAAACTACAATAAGAATGTGGTCTTAGTTTTTTTTTTATCTGCCAAAATAAAAGTCGCAAAAAAATAAATTCAAAAATCGAAAATTTCGGTTTTTTTAGGATTTCTTCGAAATGGTTCGGAATATTCTCATTTTCTCAGCGGCATTCGATTGGGCTCTAAAATGCGCAACTTTGTAATTAGAAGATCCCCATGATGAGCATCGAATTTGAAACACCCAGTACAACGATTACTCTGCGATGGTTTCAACAATTTCGATGAACTTTTCCGGGAATATCCGGAATATTGCCCGAGTGGTCCCACAGCTAGCGTATTGTAAAAAAGTATGACGCTATATTAAATATTTATTCATGGTAAAAAAGCGTTCACCATTTTATCAGGAATTTACATAGATTATTTGTTAAATATGACTTTTAAAATAAAACTCATATAAATAGAACTAAAATGGATGAAATAAAAAAACGTATAAAAAAATAAAACCGACTTCAAAAAATGCACCTAAAATTGGAAAATAATATTATATTCCATCTGGAAAATTTTAGTCACCAAAGAATAGAGATAGTAAAACAAAACACTGATTACATAAATATATTTTTGTGATTAGGTAATTAAGAATAAGTTTGGTTTTGACTTCATAGACACAGGGTATGGGATTCGCTTCTGGGGAAACAATATCTACTTCAGAAAGGGTTGTTATCCAAACAGAATTTTTTATAAAAAAATAGAACGGACTTAAAAAAAACACTAAAAAGTAAAAATTTGATATTTTATTCCACATTGAAAATTTGACTTTATGAAGTCATCTTCAAACTAATTCTTAATAACTTAATCATAAACAGACATTTATATAATGAGTACCTACATACGTGGGAATAAAATATTATTTTTACTTTTTGTTGTTTATTATATTGATTTAGTTATTTTTATTTTTTTATTTCATCCTTGTTAGTTTTCTTTATAGAAAGTTTCAAGTTATAAGGCCTAAACTTAGGTTAAAATTTTAGACTCCCTGAGTCCATTGCATATGAAATTTTGCCAGAATCACCATATTAACATACATACTTTTTTCCTGGCAATATGGTGAACGCGATATAGATTGTCTTTCGCGCTCGTGTATACGTGTATGGCATCATTCCGATATATTTAATGTTTGTTATGGGACCACTCCAGTAACATCCTGAATATTCCCTATTTCATCCAAACTGGTCATACAAGGCAATCACATACCATTGTTATTTCCATTCATTTAACATCTTAATTGAACTCAATATTTTTACTTATATAAGCAAATTTAATTCAATATCTAAATCAGATTTGTCAATAATATAGAATTCTTAGACAATAAAGAATTTAAGTTACATTAAAATTTCAATTATATTTGTGCCATAAATAAATTCTTATGCATCTCTCATAGAAAACCTTGTAGAGTGTAGAGGAAAATTTAAATGATTTTAATTATCATAACACTTCCTTTTTGTTTGTGTATTTTTTTCTGTTTTTGTAAGAAACAATGTTTGCTTTTTTTCAAATAAATAAAAATAGATGAACAGAAAATAGCCATTAACATTTTTAGACTTAACAAATTACAAAACCAAAGTGCAACCTATCAAATTCTGTGGAACTTAGTCTGAAATAATAGCTCCTGTCTTGTTGATCTGACAGAAACATGAAAGTTTATTTTACATAAGAGAGAAGGTGACTTAATAAAATTGTTAAGAATTTTAAATAAATTACACAAGTCCATATGGCACAGTATAAAATACTCTAGAACATACACATTGCTGAAAGGTCAAAGACATCTTAAAATAAAGCCTAATAGTTTTATTGCCCTATTCGTGATATTATCTATGTGTTTGGCAAAAGTAAATTTGGACTTCAATAGCACTTCCAAGTCTTCAACAGTATCAACTCTTTTCAAGACGCTTTCGTTCAGTGTATAAATAATGTATTTTTTAAACAACGGAATCTTAATTTCTAGAAATAGGGATATATCCAATAATATCAACACAGGGGTAGGAATGATTTGGTTATGACACTTCACCAAATTTCTTTATTTCATAAGGGTCCTCTAGTCGGATGTATAAAATTATATATATTACCATTAAAAATAAAATGTATTCAAAGCATAAAAGTAAACCAAAAAATTCTTATTGAAAGAGAATTCTGTTCCCCAGATGATTATGTTAACTTTTATATACAGATTACGTCCTGCTTATGTGTAGAGCCTAGTATGAATGAACTGTTCATTTAAATCACTCAAGAAATAGAGAAGATCAAAATACCTTAGGGTTTCCGAGGGGTATTCCAACATCGAAGACACAAGTGTTTAAAATGTTGTAAACATTAACAAAATAGGTTGCCTTTTTTGAAAATTCTGACCCAAATAAATTTGTCCCAGGCCAAGTCTAGGATAAGCACGGCTCTGTAGGAGAGTAATAGTTATCTTTTTAAAAATGATAAGTATATGGATCTCTTCATGTAAAATAAATCTTCAAAGCACTTTATTTTGCTACCTATTTAACAAATTTTTCTAAAAGTTATCTTTGTAAGAAGAAAATATTTTGAAAAAGAAAAATGCATCATTATTAAAATATCTAATTATTGGGACATGAATTACCTCAGCAGTTCTATATTTATTCTCAGATGGACCATGGAACCATTCCTCACTGCTATGTCTGTCTACTCATAATTTTATATGCAAAGCTGATTTTCATTTTTTATTGTTGCCTGAGATTCATACGCCGATTTGCCAAGATGGAGCCCATTGTGGATGATACATTCATGAATTTACTTGGTTTTCCTAAAAATGCAAACACAACTATATATCATAATCATGTTATCAACCAAATACAAATGTTTTTGTCGAGGTTTTTCTTTTAACTAACAGTTAGTGTGCACTATACATTAAAAAACCGATATATTGTAGAAAATCCGAAGAGGAACATTTAAGAAAATAGATGTATATGCAAAAAAAGAATCTAGGTGGCTTACCAATATGAAATTTGTACATTACAATATACTTTCTGCTGTCCTAATATTGATAGTCCCTTTAAATTGCTGAATCTAACTTTCTAGTAATCTCGTTCTTGAAAATACATTTAAATGGGCGAAAAACTGAGAATTCAGGACATATCGGGAACACAGTAAAAGCTTGCATATTATTTCTGCACCTTTCACAACCGAACCAACTAACAATTTACATTACATTTTTCATCATGGTAGTAAAACTTATTTTTTTATCCTAACCACAGATAGCTGTGTCCTAACACTGATACGGTCGCAGTAGAATTAATACGTAGCTATTTGCTATTTTTATAAACTATGTAATTCTTTGAAAACATTTAAAACTTATTATTCAGGAATATTAATAACACGTTACCAAGCATAAATAAAAAACAATATTTCTAATATTGTCGGAAATATGTACTTCATTTGAACAATAATGCACTTTGGCAACAGTGACAGAAGTTTCTTACGTCATTGGCGTGCATGTTTATGTATTTCGACGTTTAAGGCCAACGACGAATTCCATGTATTCCAATGTGTCGGGATTTCGACTGTTCGCGCCAGTGACGGTTATGTGTAATGTAGGTTTGGGCAAGTGAAGTTTAGGGCCAAATACATCGAACCGCTTACTTCGCGTATCTCATCATCGTTCTCACTTACTACGCGTATCGATCGTTCGATCGCTACTTTGTCTGTAATTTCGACATTCACTTTTATTGGTGGGGGCTCCTAAAACACGTACACAATTAGTAGCGAAGTTTTATTTATTATTTTATTATATTTATTTATTTATTTAGTTTTTATTATATTTATATTTAAAATATGAATTACTATAGGGTAGGCTATAGCGTATTTTTGAGTTGTTTTAGCGTATGTCTTAAAGTTTTTCGAAATTATTATTATACGTCAGAAGCTATATAACATTTAAAAAAAAACGTATCTTCTTACATCCTAGGGAAATCTAAAAAAGCTATGAGATAATTTGTAGGTTGTAATTTTGCAGTGTTTGGCAGCACACACACCATACCATTGACTTTTCTAGAAGTGTTCATATTTTGATATTATTTTTTATAATAATATCTAATAGAGTCTTTAAATATTTAAATTTAATTTGTACTTTACTTCGCCGGCCGGCACTTCGAAGAACAAAAAAAGTCTCCACTGCACACGACTACGTCTGAAACATTAATGCTAGTTTCCGGCCGACCTAACCCTGCTGAGTTGATAGATTCTCCGTCCAAACTGAGGTTATGTGATGATGTGCGCGCCGAACGAAAGTGCGATATCTGTATTAATCGATGTCAATACTCTATCTATGAACATGCAAGAGACCCAATCCAACAGGTCGCTCTTGTGCTGTAGTATCTCGAAGCCAAGTTTTTTAGTCGTAATTTCCACGCAAAAATATATAAATTATACACATGATGTTTGACCGGTCTAGGCGGCGGGAGGAGGGGTAATTACCTCATTACTTCTTCACAGTAAAATCGCTTTTGATTGGCCTTGAACCTTGGCCGACCCTAAATTTTAGAAAACGAGCCGTCACTGTGCCACACAATTTGAAATCAAACCATTAAGCAGTTTTTTCAGACTGAATTTTTAAATATTTTATTAAGCCGCCGTTTTGTTCCGCTATTTTGGATTCGTACCAAAATGTTACCAGTTGATTCCAACATAATACTTGATGTTTTTGCAAAATTTGAGATAAATTGGATGAGTCGCATTTTAATAATATTTTTTTTAAGATTTCACTAAATCGCCATTTTGTTTCGCTATACTAGATTTTTACCAAAATGTTGCCAGGTCATTCCCATATGACCCTTAATTTTTGATCAAAATTTCAAGTCAATCGGGTAAGTAGTTTTTTAACTACGCCGCGAACAGACAGAGAGACCGATGAAATTGAGAAAACATGTTTTTCGTTATCTAGGGACCCTGAAACGTGAAGATCTGAAGATCGGAGAGTGAACGCGGAAATGTCTAGAGTGGTTTCACAATCCTATTCGAATAATATTCGCCATTTACAAGCACAAGTAACTGGAAAACGTGAAACGGCCGTTTTGGCAGTGGACTGAAGGGGTCCTGACAAAATTTGACAGACAAGGTTATGAAACACGTAAAGTCTCCCAAATGATTATAAAACTGAAACAGAAGAGTGTAACCTGCCCGGGAATGTCCGCCCCGTCTCTAGCTAAGCCCGTAACGTTCGTTAGATTCAATTTTATATAAATGCTTAGACGGCGAAGCACAATTAAAAAAATCAAGGATAATTTTGTGATTATATGCCAAAAGCTGATATGCCAATTTTATCGATTTTGCATAAAACGATATTCCAGTTTTGTATATAGTCGGTAATTTTTGTAGCCAAACATGTCTATAAAATAGTTAAGTTATGCTAAATATTTTATTTATGCCTAAAAATATATTACCTGAGAAACTATATTTACTTTAAAAATAAATTTTACAATGTAACAAATTTTGGCAAAGATTAAAAGGGCATGTGTAAACATATGATGGACAAAAAATCCGAAAATCTCAAAAAAATTGCATATCAGCTTTCGGCAAATAACCACAAATTCGAATACATAACCTTACTAGCATAACGCTTTTAAACTAAATAAAGACATATATTCTTCCACCAAGATTATCTCTATTACGGCCAGACCATATTTACTAAAAAATAGAAAACAGGAAACAAATTTAATCCTACGTTTACCTAGACAAAAAATGACACGAATCATCTTTCATTAGGCTAGACATTTTATGAGTGCAAAAATCAATTGGATAAATTCATATTTTTTTCGTTTTTAACGTTATTTTGCATGTGCGTCGTATCTGTCAGTTGCCAAATTCCCAAGTGAATGTTAATAAAAAGGCAGTAAATATTAAATTTTCAAATTCGGCTAAATTTCTGAAACAGTTTTTGATACAGATATTATGAATATTTTTTGTTATGTAGGTGAATCGGAGTAGGTTAGCAGATGGTTAGACGTAGAAGCACAAAGGCAGAATGTGGATCGATACTGTGGACCGTTACTGAGTTAGCACGGTCTCGCAGAGCGCGGCAGTGCGAATTCATCATTGTAAAAACAATGTCATTAAAATTCTTGTGTTATAGCTTTAATAATGGTGCCATCGCACACCTAACCTGATTCCAACGTGGGCCAGTACCGGTCCACTTAGTGCCTTCGCGCTGCCGCCTCCAGCGCTCGTCTTTCTACAAATTTTTAAATCAGTCCACTTATAAAATATTCTGGTTAAATATTTGCTATTCACGAAGCCATAGTGTATGGCCCTAAAATATAGCATTCAAAAGTCCATAATTTTAGCACACTCAAGAAATGCCATAAACAACCAATAAACAATATATAAACCCAGAAAATGATGCAATTACGCTGAAAACAAAAATATTAATAGTTGAAGCTAATTATAATATTGATATTAAATTAGCATGCATTGCAGGCCACGCAAATATCGAGAAAAAAGAAAATGCATATTAACATTGGAAGAAATTTAAATATAGCAAAAAAAGTTATTCAAGAGTGGAAACAATCATTAATTCGAAAAGTAAAATGGTACGCTAAAGTTCAAAGTGAATTTTCAACTTCTACGCCACCTAAAACATATCCATACATAGGTCGTACACATATTACCGTTTGAGTAAACAACGGTATTACCGTTGTTTAAACAACGATATTACTATATTATACGGGTCAGAACAGGCCACTGACTCACTAATGAACACCTCCACAAAATCAACATAAAAAACTCCCCTAATTATCATATGGGCAAATCGGAACCCTTAACCACATATTCTTTGATTGTCCAATAAATGCTATCCCCAAGTTCAATATATTCGGAAACAACTTTGGAATGACACTCCCCATTGACATTGTAACAGTTCTTCAAACCTAAACGAAAAATCATTCAGATATGAAACAGATTTCTTAATTATAATAAAATTAAATTGTAAGGAATACCAACAAATTTTTATTACAATAAAGTGAATGTGCATTCATAGCAAAAAAATACAAAATCATATAAATAATGTACAATATATAAATTTTAGCACATAAAAAATTTAACCAGACCAAAAATCCTATTAGAATTCAAGTCAACATCTCAGTACATAGTACTCCTTTGTTGTTTACGTCTATACTATACTGGAAACTAACCACCCCGCTAGTAAAGGAGTAGAAGCTGTGAACGTGTGAGGCCTAGTAGTTCCTGTATTCTATGCCATTCGTCCGCACAGTTCTACATAGAATATTAACGTAACGTCTATTGGGCTGGAGAATGGTTCTGAAAGCAAAGAAGTAGTAGCCGATTCCATATTGAAAAGGAAGAAAATTTAACAAGAATAAGCTAACCTAACATTTACATATATGCTTTTTTTTAAATACTTTTATCAGTCTTCCGGTTCGTCTCGTCGAATGCAGACCTCTGTGTTGTTAACGTAAGTGGTGCCACGTGTTCGGTTTTGCTGCTTTATTTCGGGGGGAAACGGGAGACTCAACCGCTCAGGTGGAAACTTACGACCCCGCTAGAAAGGGAGCATACGCTGTGAACGTGTGAGGCCTAGTTGTTCCTGCATTCTATCCCGTTCGTCTGCCGCAGTTCTACATAGAATATTAGCGTAACGGCCGCTACGTGGCGGGAGTGGGAGGGGTAAGGGGATAGCTTGAAAGAAAGGGTCATCTCGTGATATCAGTAGTACTCTCAAGGGGCACCTAGTGGAAGCCTAGATGCATTTCAAAAATTTAAAGAGGAATTATTAAAGTATTTGAAAGATTCGGGGTATTCGGGAGCCTAGAGCTCGCCATCCGGATATCCTACCGATAACGCCTCCAAACTGGACCAAGGTGCAGGGTCGACTTCGAGGGTCGCCGATTTAACGACTCTGAGCCCCGGACGGAGGGCAATCTGGCGACTGCCTCGTAGCAAAGCCAATAAGTCCTGTTATGTAACAGGCTAAACAGGAATGAAGAAGAAGAAATACTTTTAAAATCAAAATCATTTTAGTTTGTATGTCAAAAGAACCAAAATGAGTGATAAAATTGATGAAATTCTAAGTAAGAGAGCTGAATTTTTAATTCTTCTAGAAGAGGACATTTACAAAAATCAATCATTGCATGATGAGATTAAAAAAAATATTAAATCGTTAGAAGAAACTCGTGAAAATATCAAAGACTTGTGTAAACAGACAGAACATACAGCATTACTACCCTTGTGTAAACGATTATACATGTCAGGAACTATAATTCATACTGGAGAGTATATGGTAACTAAAAAGGCTCTTCCTCAATCTTACTCTGTTTTAAAAACTTTAGACCAAACAATAAAAGATCTTAATAGAAGGATTGATGAGCAAAGAAGCTTATTTGAAAAGGCGGAGCTGGCAGTGACTCAGTTAGCTGATAGAAAAAAGCTTCTCCTCGGTGAAAAGGATGAAGATCTTATAACTGAACAGCTGTTTGCTGAAGATGAAGAATATAAACCTTTATCAGTTGAGGTAGCAAGTATGCCTAATGAAATAAGATCAGAAAAGGGTGTTGCAGTCAAAGTTGGTGGATTTTTTGAAATTCTGGAATATGAAGAAGAGGCAAGATAACCTGCCAGATAAACAAGAATGCTTTTACAATCTTGTATTGATACTGGAGAATGAACTATGTGAGAAGTTGATATGATTAAAAAATTTCTTTACATACATAGGTCATAGAAAACTTTAGGGATTAAAGATGGGTTTATGTAACTTTTCTTTTCCATTTTCTTTAGATTTACCTGTAACCTTAGTATTCACTTTTTCTATATTGGCTGACCATGTTCACATTCTTAACTAATTTTGTTCTTAAAACTAACACACCTTTAAAATTAAAATATAAAAAACTATAAAGTTTGATATTTTACAGTAATTACCCTGCAGAATGATTAAAACTAAGCACTAAAACAAACTTTGAAATCTGTAAGTGGATGCTTGTATTTAAAAATTAATGTTTAACTTATCCTTATTACTAATACTAAAACTAAAGAAAAATAAAATCAGTAAATTTACTTTACATGGGACTTCTGTCATTATGAATCTTTTTATTAGGAATACATCAAACATTTTTGTGGGGCACTATATTTATCAACATGCCGTGAACTGACAAACAGGCATGTGGACAGATAGGCTGACTGAATTGAGAAAACACCTTCTTTTGGAATCTAGGGATGCTAAAACATGAAGATATGTAAAACTTGAGAGGATGATTTTTTCACAATTACAAAGATATTATTTGGTGGCCATTTTGTTCCATCGTATATTGACTTTGTACCACAATTTTAACAGTTGATCTCTATATCACACTTAATTCTTGCACAAAATTTGAAATCATTCTAATGATTAAATTTTTCAGATTGATTAATTTTTTCACGATTGCAATACTTCCCTTTTACTATGAAAATAAAAAGGAGTAAAAAAAGTTACATAAATGCACCTTAAATATTTTTAAAACTAAAATGTATATCCCACTCAGAATAATAATGAAGGAGGATATGCCAAGGACAGGCTGTTTTCATGGAAATACAGAGTAGTTGCATTGTCTCCGTAATTTTTTGTTGAAAGGAGATATCTTAGATAGAGCCTGTATAAATATGACAAATGTACTAGGATGCAGTATGAGAATTTTAATTGTGTTTTCTAATATAGAATTGTTTCTTTTCCAAATGCAGCTAAAAATCTGCCTATGCTTTTTTAAATTGCCATTTGGCCACTTCTAAAGTATTACTAACACATTATAATGTACGTTGCACTCTTAAAAAAAAGAATTTTTTTTATATATTTTTCAGACAAAAACCTTTTTTGAATTTGTATATTTTTAAAATTTATACCAACTGTTGTGATTTTGAGATTCCAATAAAAATTGCTAGGATGAAGCACCAGTAGGGTTGCAAAATTGCTCAGAAATATCATTACAGTAAAATTTTGATGGCAGTAGGAATATAAAAAATCAAAATGCCTTAAGTATTCATACACTTCAATGTCATATAAGCTATGTGTTATAGAATATGAACATACCAATATATAGGAAGGATATAGTTACAAAATTTAAAATTTGTCTAGAGGCTGTTTTTTTTAGTTTGCCTAAACTATCACTAGGTATTGCTGTTAAACTGTTTGTTAACGTGCTAGCAAAGTCATTTATATTCAGTATAGTTTCGCAAGTCATCACAATGCCATACACATTTCAGCAACATGTACAATCTTAGAGATTTATTTTCAAAGTAATGGTTTTGTGCAAAATACACATAGAGCTCTTGGACCATAATTGATCATCAGAAAGAGCATTTTCTCTAAACCACTGGTCATTTTTTGATTTTATTTACTCTGGATAATGCTGTGCCATTGATACGACAAAGTACAGTGCACACATAAGTGAATATTGCTACCGTAGAGGAAAATTTAGTGGAAAATGAAAATTCAGTTTAGTGGCGTTTGCATAACTTGACCTCTGTGTTTTGAGTTTGTAGAAAGTTTTATGCAAAGATTAAATTAGTGCAAGAACTGAAGCTAGCTGACCAACAGATGCATCAAAATTTCTGGAATGGGCTGAAAAACAAACTGGAACTCATTAAAAGCCATTGCATCCAAAAAAATACACATTATTGTGTGCTCTATTTACAGGCCAGGGTCATCAGCTCTTATTTCTTCAAAGATGAAGAGGACCAGCATATTACGGTCAATTACATTCTCCAATTAGAACCCCTGGATGTAGAGGAAATGTGGTGTTATTGTGGATATATGGCCACAAATGCTTGAGAGAGTGCTCCAAAGTTTTGTCAACCGTCAACCCGAAAGGATTCATAAGAGTCAGCCTTGGTGGACGTATGCCCAATGTATTTTAGTTAACATCTAAGTTGGGACTACCTTAAAAAAACCCTACAAACACCCTTTATAAGTAATTTGTGGCAATTATACTTTAGCTAAACTCAACTTCATTTCATCTCCAGCATTTTTAATGTAGTCTCTTATCAAACTTTTAGGAAGTTGATTTATCAAATGATCTTTAAGAAAAAAATGTTGTAAGAAAATATTATGTTTTCAGACATATTTAGTAATAAGTGGTAGTGAATAAATGGAAATATGGGTAATTAGACATATAATAAATCTAAAATAAATCAAGAAATATGTCTGTACCAGAATTATGTAAACAAAAAATTAGGTAGTCAAGGGTAGTTAAATAAGGAAGTTGTAAGTAAAACAAGGTTTCAACACTTACTCAAAGAAAATAAAATTTATACAAGATAATAAATTTCATTTATAATCAATATGATATAGAGAAGAATTTCCCAGTTGGTCCAAATCACATGTCCAGTATATTTAGAACCTTTGTGGTATGCCCAACAACCTTCCACTGATTTTTTTGTCTGTTTTAATACAATATTTTTCTATTTCACATGTATATTTACTTTTAAGCCTTATATGAATTACTTTTAGTTTTTATAATATTTATTATTCTATGATGTTTCTATTTGCTATGTAATTGGACTATTAATTAATTTAAAACAAAGAAGTTCTCAGATTAAAACATTGTTTCCATAAACCACATAATATACCTATTATAATATGAATTATAAATTTAAAAAAGTTGTTCTATTAAAAAAAAAGGAGTTTATTACAATATTAGTGGGGGGGGGTTAAAGCTTCAAACCCCACCCCAGCAGTAAGTCACTGAAGGGAAATATTGAGTAGAGATACCTTTTAGCATACATGGATCCCGTTTGACTGCTGTGCCAATGCCAACTCATTCAGTTATGTCTACTGAAAATATTGTGACTATATCTTTAATAATATGGAGTAAAAAACTTCTTAGTGTATTGTTAGTTTTATCGCTTTTAAAATATTCAGGTCTTATTTAATAAAAATTTAAAAAAAATGTAATTTCTCCTAAATATTCTTTTTATAAACACGTTGAAAGGAAAGGATTAATTGCTCATAAGGTGAAATATATCTGGGTGTTAGTACGAAATAAAATAAGTACCCTATAGTTTGCCTCACTCTAAGATAATATTTTAAATTGCATTTATATAATAATATATTAATTACGTTAAAAGACTTAACTGAACTTGAACTTGTAGTATAAATAAGGTGGCTTTTAAGATTTGTATTTTCTACGAATACTGTGAATCTTAGAAGTTCTCTAAATATTATATTTGCTAAAGCTAAAAATATTGTTTGCAAAAGTCAGCAGACTGTGGCCTTACAGTGATATATTCTGATGTCCACAAAGCAGTAGTTCCTATTAATATCTCTTCTTCAGTTTGTGGTCGCCAATAAGTATTAACTTTTTTTGGGATATTCAAATTTTGTGCTTCCACTGTAAAAATGTTGTTCAGCAAATATATTTGACTAGTATATTTGAGGCATATTTTATTTCGGATTTGGATATTACCAGTAATTTTAATATGACCAAAGTGTCCTAGTTAGATGTCGACTTGAGTTATGTTGTGGTTCCATCTAACCAACTACTTCTGAGGGATTGGGACGTGCATCAAGTCATGTCTGTGTGCATTTCAAGTCCAATGGCAAAACTAGGTTTTTAGCTTTTGGGGGGGGGAGCTAGACAGACAAAGGTTAAGGCTACCTTGAACCTAATACCTTGACGAAAAGGATTAACCCTTGTATATGTGTATGTGTGTGTATATTAGGTTGGTGTTGGGGGGAGCTGCAGCTCGATAGCCCTCAACACCAACCACACTTAGGAAAGTGCAAAGAAAATGTATGTATCCACTTTGTAAAATTTAGATGCCTTAATAACATAAAATTCTTTCAACAAGAAGAGATGACCATGACCTTATAATATTCTTTAAGGTATTAAGCTCATCTTGTTTAATTCCTACACTGCTTTCAAATATATCCCCTTCACGTTCCAGTTTAATCTAGCTGTTTGTTATTCACTTTCCACAGACCATTTTATAGAAAAAACTATGGCAAATGATTTATTCTCATTCACATTCTCTTTGCTTAAGAAGGAACTTGTCAGGCTAATTCCGTAAGATTGTTTTTGCTTATTTACATTTATGTCAATTATCCTAAGTTACATTTATTTGTTCAAAATTACTGTATATATATATATATATATATATATATATATATATATATATATATATATATATATATATATATATATATATATATATATATATATATATATATATATATATATATATATATATAGTATATATATACAGTATATATATATATATATATATATATATATATATATATATATATATATATATATATATATATATATATATATATATATATATAGTATATATATATCCAGAAATTAAAATAAAGTGTTTTTCTTCGTTGTTTTTTTTAGTTCATTTTTGACGTTTCGGTGAGACACGACCTTCTTCAGAAAATTTTTTTATGGTTTATAAAAAAAACCGTAACAAAGTCAATATTAAATGCACACAGAAAGATATTTATTCAACTTACCAGAAACAAAAGTCTCGAAGATTCATTGTTAACAGTTTAAAAACAACATAAAACGAAAATTAGTTACACAGCACATTTTTCATTTTTGAGACAAACACATTAAAAATACTAAAATTTTATTATTTGACACATATATACACAAAAATTAAATAAAAAAAACAACGAAGAAAAACACTTTATTTTTAATCCCTGGATCTTACATCCCCAAGAACCAAAACCCGAAAATATATCAAAGAAAAAGCTTTAAAAATATAAAGAAGCATGGGTATGTATATGCTGTCTTACACCAACATCACAAAAGAATTTGGAGAAACCGTCTTAATAAAAATGGAAGAATATTCAAAAACTTTTTTAAAAATATGTAAACTTAAAAATAGAAGGATGTTTTTCTTACATTGTAAAAATAAAGACCTTCAACCTGTCTTCTTAAATTTCAAAACTAGTCATATATTGTTTAATTGTAAAGACCTCGAACAAAGGTTCAAAGAATCATTGTTAAAGAACTTTATTCGTAGCACAATAAACTTAATAATTACAGACACAACAAAACACCTTAAAAAATCAGAAAACTTACTTAATAATATCTCCAATTACCTCCAAACACAGGTTCCCCAAAGTGTTTTAGACCTACTTTTTAGCAAAGAAAATGAAAAATTCGAACTTGAGTTTCAGAAAGTCAAAGAAAAAAATATAAATAAAATTCAGCACTTAAGTAAAAACACTAATATAGACGTGGAAGATTCGTACTCCGATTGGATTCAAAACCTCACAAATATTGATATACCAGATTACGCCCGTGAAGTTCTTAGTTTTGGACCCAATTTTGCGACGCCTCTAGAAAGATCAGATGAAATACCAATTTCTGATATTATAAGTAACGTTGAAAATACTATGTTGTTGTAAGTGTTCATTGGGATACTAAAAATGAAATACGGTCTACTTTTTGTAATATAGTAACAAATTATAAAAACCATTTTGCTAAAAACAAAAATTCAAATAAAAACAAAACGTGTTTTTAATTAACACTTATAAAGAATTAAAAAACGACCCAACAAATATCTATCAGAAAAAAAATAATGACTTGGTTTCCAAATGGGAAAACAAGTCATACATTTCACCTACAACCGCTAAGGAACTAAAAATCCAAAATTCACAGCCTCCCAGAATTTACGGGTTACCGAAACTGCACAAGGAAGGAATTCCACTAAGACCTATAGTTTCCTGTATACAATTACCTTTCGAAAAACTTTTTAAATTTCTTAAAAACATCTTACAAAATATTGTCAATCAAAATAATTATTATATAAAGGATTCCACGGATTTAAAAAAAAAATTAAAAATATAATTATCCATAATTACATGCTGATTTCTTTAGATGTAATATCCTTGTATACCAACATTCCTATCAATATTGCAAAGGAAATAATAACAAAAAAATTGGAATAAAATAAAAAAATTCACAGATATCCCTTTAAATGAATTTTTAGAAGCGGTTGACCCAACACTTAACATATTTCATATACGAAAAAAAGATTTATAAACAAATTAATGGTTGTGCAATGGGTGCCTCTATATCCAGTGTCATCGCACAAATCGTTATGGAAGACCTGGAAGAAAACATAATAAAAAACTTAAATTTTGGTATGCCCATCTTTTTCCGATACGTAGATGATTGCGTCTGTGCAATACCTGACGATAAAGCAACAGAGATTTTAAACATGTTCAATAAATATCACAAAAAGCTACAATTCACAATTGAAAAAGAAAAGAAAATAAACTTTTTGGATTTAACTCTTTACCGCAGTGGAAACCAAATAAAAACAGAGTGGTAGTAGTGGAAGTAAATATTCTTATATTTCAATGCCCATAGTTTCTTTCAGTAGCATCCGTATACAGTAGGAAAGGAATTTCATCTGATAAATAATAAATAATCTAACATATTTTCGCAGTCGGCATAAACAATTCGACATCCAAACCTTTCACCTGTATATGTGACAAATAATAAAATTTTAGTATTTTTAACGTGTTTGTCTCAAAAATGAAAAATGTGCTGTGTAACTAATTTTCATTTTATGTTGTTTTTAAACTGTGAACAATGAATATTCGAGACTTTTGTTTCTGGTAAGTTGTATAAATATCTTTCTGTGTGCATTTACTACTGACTTTATTACGGTTTTTTTACAGACCATAAAAATTTTTTTCTGAAGAAGGTCGTGCCTGACCGAAACGTCAAAAATGAAATTAAAAAAACAACGAAGAAAAACACTTTATTTTAATCTCTGGATCTTACATCCCCAAGAACCAAAACCCTAAAATATACCCAAGAAAAAGAAAAAGCCTTAAAAAAAAAAATATATATATATATATATATATTTTTAAGTGTATTTATATATATATATATATATATATATATATATATATATATATATATATATATATATATATATATATATATATATATATATATATATATATATATATATATATATATATATATATATATATATATATATATATATATATATATATATATATATATATATATATATATATATATATATATATATATATATATATATATATATATATATATATATATATATATATATATATATATATATATATATATATATATATACATATATATATATATATATATATATATATATATATATATATATATATATGGCTAATTTCTGCAACAATTATTTTGTAAATGTTGGTTGTGAAATGTGTAAAACAAATTACTCCAGTAAAACAAACTCAGAACTTTAGTATCCTCAATGTTTTAAAGCCAATAAAACCAACAAATAATGAAATTATAAAATATATAAATACACTTAAAAATAATTGCGCTCCTGGTATCCATGATATTTCTTCAAAGATTTTTATTAAGTTTTCCCATGCTCATTTAGTCATCCCCCAAATGCACATAATTTAATTCTTAAAGCAGGGGATAAATCTACAATAACTAACTTTTGCCACTTATCATCATTCATACAAGTTTGAAAAGAAATACTAACTTGTCTAAGTACTAACCAAATATTTCACGTGTTCGGCTTTTCTCATAAAAGCTAGGAACACCATGAAGATATGATGTAATGAGAACCAACCTTGAATGCTGATATTCTTGTGAGCATACTTGCGTAAAAATATTTTCTTGAATTATAAAATTTATTCAGAATAGGTCGATTATTTCTAAGAGGTGGTGCTCTCAAAATTAAGTTGTCTTTCCAGTTTCCCTAAGTAATTGCTTTAGTTTATTCGTATTTTGATTTTTCGAAATAATTAACTTTAAATCTTCAATAAGAAATCGACTATCCCGATCATTGTGTGTAAGGCAGTTTATTTTTAAGAAATTGATTTACTTTTTAGGAATTACGAAATACGAAAATCCATTTACCAATTACAAGTACTTTGAAAAAGTAATTCAATTATCAATTACTTTTTCAATTCTTTATATTCAAATACTTGACAACTCTGCAGGCATAAAATCTGTGCATGATTATCTGGACGTGGCGAAGATCGAGGAGGCAGCAATTCAAAGGAAGAATAGAATCCATGGGATTCAGAAAAAGGCATATTTAGCCCTAAATTGAAGTTTCATAAAGTCCCAAAAATATTCAGAATTTCAAAAATTCAAACCAAAAGTTCTTAAAACTGCCGTGCAATTTGATCCCTTAGGCCCTCTTTCTCCCATTACCATAAAATCTCGCATTATCCTGTAAATCATTTAGGGCTCTGGGATTGGATGGGATAACTTCATAACTCCAAATATTTACAAGTGATGCACTTAGCTGAAAAAACTACATGATGCCATGAAAATATATGTCCCTATGTTATTTCTTCACACACTTGTAGATGTTAGCGAAGGATTTGCAAGCAGCATACTTATATACGAATAATTTACAAAAATAGTGCAAAAGTGGTCTTAGTAGCATCCAAACTTTTAGTAGCTCCATTAAAATCTTCGAGGATTCCAGAATTGGAACTGATGACTGCGCTATGGGAGTTATATAGATTATCTTGAGAAGTAGCCAAATTCTTGCAATTAAGTATTAAGAAAGTATGATACTAGTCACAATTCAAAAACCATACTTGATGCAGTGGCTACAAACAGAGAAAAAACTCCAAACGTTTGTTGCCATGAGAGTCAGCAGATTTTTGGAAATTTTGACAGTTGAAATGGGTACCTAAAACCAATTATACAAGGAGTACCTCAATAAATTAAAATACCGTCATAGTAGGATAATAGGAAGCTATATTTTATAAACTTATTCAGTGACAATGATGTAAAACTTATTAATTTACAAATGTTATGAAATGCCAAAACTTTTGTCTGCCCTCGAGGCTCAGCAACATGACCTCTTTTGACAGGCTTTTCATAGTTGAAATATACATTAAAAAAGTGCCAGAAAAAGTAATTTGTCAGTGTTCCCTAAATTACATTTGGTAAATTTCCTCTGTATCTGCAAGAACGCCGTCTGCAACATCACTAGAGATATTTGTGAAAAACCGGTTTTATCGCTGGCGACATTTTATTTTGGTCGTTTTATTCAAGTCCTTGCAATTAACTAACACAAGGACTTAATTTCTAACATGTCACTTCATCTTCTCATTAAAATATATTTTCACAGGCATATTTTTATTAAGGATTAAACAAATGTCCTTCCCTAATTGAAATGCTTTACCTCGAGCGGAAATTGAACAACAATATTATTTGTATAAAAATATTTAAACAACAGTAAAAGTTATGGTACGAGCGGGGATCGAACCCGCACCTCTGGATCTCTAGCCCATTGCGCTATCATACCACTAATAAGCAAGTCGTCAGAACTTGTACATATTCAAACCCACCAGTATCATAACAATAACCATTGTTGATCCTGCCAAATATTCTAAAAAAAATATTTCACACAACGAATTGATAAAATACTTCTATTCAAAATTTGGCCTATACAGGCATAACGTAAAAATTATAAATTTACTAATATGAACGGTACCTAATAGTGATGTCAGAATGCCGCGCCATAAGGTTAGAATATTTGGCAAGATCAACAATGTTTATGATACTGTTGTTTTGCGAATTCCTTATCAGTGGTACGAATGCGCAATTGGTTAGAGCAATGGGCTAGAGATTCGGAGGTACGGGTTCAATCCCCGCTCGTACCATTACTGTTGATCAAATATTTCTAAAAAAAATATTTCACAGTTCAATATTGTTTGTAGTTCCCGATATATCAATCAGTCAATCAAAATGTACTTTATTGTCAAGAATACAAAGAATTTCTGTCGACAAAGCATGTTAAAGCTAATGTTTTTTTTTCTTGCCTTTTCCTTTGTTTAATAGCAAGTAAAAAAAAACTAACAAAGAAGTAAAACCATATATAGGTGAATATCTATGTTAAAGTGTACAATTCATAGATCTGTCTAGTAATAAAAATATAATAAAGAAAAGGAAAAGAAAACACTCAAAAAGCAAAAAAAAATATAAGCAAAAGACCTGTTAAAGTACATAACAAAACTAACATTTGTAACAAAAGGTAGTAACAATACTCGAGTCATATAATCAAATACAATAAAAAATCAAAAGGCAAAATAATACATAATTGACACCAGACAAAAGAAAAAACAATAGACAATTAGAGTGAGTTGTCTGCGTAAAACTCACGCAGACTGTAGTATGCTTTGTTTTGCAGTGCGCACTTTAGGGTTCGTCTAAAAATCTTAAGTGAATCAGAATTCTTAACATGAATTGGCAGATGGTTAAATATTTTTCTGCCCTCATAGATAAAAGATCGTTTAGTAAATTCCTTAGTGGGGATAGGTAGAGGTAGATGAGATGCTTGTCTAGTATTGTGCCTAGGTGATGGAATTCGAATGTTATTGCTATATTTGTAAAGCAGAGAAGCAGTCTCAAGAATAAATAGAGAGGTGAGCGTAAGAATTCTCAGTGACTTAAAATAAGGTCTCTTTGGGTGACCTTAGCGATAAAACGAACAGCCTTCTTCTGCAATAAAAAAACAATGTTTAAAAGATTATGTCTACTGGCACCCCAGAATGGAATACCATACCTAAGATGTCATTCAAATAATGCAAAATAGACTGATCGTGCCAATGCTGGGCCAAGTTCAATCCTAGCAATCTTAATTGCAAAACAACCAGAGGAAAATCTCCCACTCAACTTTAAAATATGATCTTCAAAGCGAAGATCACCATCTATGAAAACCCCCAAAAATTTTGAAACGCCCTCCTCCCTAAGGGGATCGTCGTCCACGCTTATACCCTGCATGTTACTCCTAAATCCAACCACATTTGTCTTTGCTACATTAAAGGAAAGTCGGTTCGCGTCACACCATAGTTTTATACTGTTAATGTTAGATGATATATTACTTTTCAATTGCATAGAATCTTTGTGCTGCCATACAATGGAGGTATCGTCCGCAAAGATAGTAAAATCGCCAAAATAGACTATTTAACATTTATATACATACCTCAAAATAAAATACAGAACTTAATTTCTTTATATTATATTTTTAACAAAAAAAAGGCATTTTTGGACGGAGATTAATAATGACACTATAGAGTATAAATCTTATATCTAATATAAACAGATTATATCAATGAATGTATAAAGTAATTTAATATATAATTTTTAAATTCTAAAGCTATTACTCTGAATTACATTTGTTTGAGTCTGAAATATTTGTTATCAAAAATCTGTACATTACTAACCATCACGTGAGATGTGATTACGTCATTAGTTTTGTTTAGATGGAAGCTGATTTATTTTTTTAAATAATGTCTGGGGTAACATTGCATCATATACATTAAACTTCACGAAAAAATTATTCTGACTGATTAGTGGTAGACCTGGGTCGACCCGGTTCTGTAGAGAAGAGCTAGACAATAAACAAAGATAATTTTAAATATTTTCTTCATTTCTCATTAGAGAGAGTTTTATTGCGATATCGTTTTACGAAATATTATACTCTTGTGTGGCATCCGTGGAAAAACAATGATGGTGTTTCTTCTAGTGTTCTGGTGAAGAAAAAAAAAGTACTTGTCTGTCAATGCTAGGGAATTTATAAAAATTGTTTATAGTTCTTTAATTAACAAGGGACCTAACGCTAGCGTTGCTGAAAGTGATACATGTGATTTGACTAAGGTATCTCTGGCTACAGTGACAAATCCCACCACGTCAAAAAAGAAGCCTAAAGATACCACTAATTGTTTCGACGAAGGCGACAAAGACCTTGATAATAATATCCAAATAAGCTGTAACATCAATAAGCTGTAGCATCAATAGCCTTTGGAGAGTTTAGTCTAAAATGGACTTCAGATATCATATAGCTGATAAAAAAGCAAGTACTTGTGTAATCCTAATTATAAAAATGGCATCTTGAATATACAGGATTGATTAGAAAATACCATTCTTAAAATTGTCCAATCATTGTCCTCGATTTTCCTGTAGATGTAAAACAAATCTAATAAAGGATAACCATTTTACATGCTGGATCAGAAAATGGTTGCGCCCCAAATGCCTTGTAGCTTTCTGCCAATGCAAATGCGTGGACTACCATGAAGATACCAGGGCAGAACTTTTTGAAGAATGGTGAAAGAATTGTCTTTTACGAAATATTTCTCAGAAATGCGTCATAGCGAGCTGTCACAGTCGCCAATTACATAAGAATCTAGGCTCAAATACGAAATTAGCAATTCAAAACTACATGGTGGCGAATGATAAATATTTTGAAGAATGTTATAAAAAATGATCTTTTAGGAGTTTTAAAGGCATTCTGGACAAAAAAGCATATGTTTGGGTCGCGTTGGCACAAGAATATGGCCTCTACCCTACTATTGTGTTTTTAATCCCACAGAGTAAAGCTTAAATCTGTATTAAATATGTAAATATCTATCCGATCCCTTACTACATTACCAGCACAATGGGACTACCCCAGGTAGTTTTATTGCAGTCAATAATTGGAATTAGGGGGCTTTATTTAAATCTCACGCAAAATATTACAACCGTGCAATTTCTATAACGGCGAACTTCATAACTGGCACAAAATATATCCGTCACATTGACACTTCAGTCGAGGAAATTATATAATTTGCGTCGGCACAACATTTCAAAAAAGCATCCCTGGTAAAATTTGACGTTATTTCCCAATGCTATATTATTCCTGTCGAAAAAGAGATTTGACTTGAAATATACGAAATAAATATGTATATGCCTATATACGTTAAATATGACCAAGAATTTTACTCTTTTAGGATTTATAGGTAAAAATATTTTGACAAAACCAGAAAACCTATATTAAACATCATCAGGTAGTGAATAAATTACCAGAACGGAAAAAACTAATGAAGAGAATGATGTAGATGATACTAAAAACCTACTTTTTTTTCAAAGATGTGATATTTTCACTATATAATGTGTTGTTTGTTTACATTTAATCTCAAAACATTAGCTAAACAGTGCGTCAGATGGTGCATGCCGTTACAGCTTGTGTGATGATATTTTGACAGCTCACTACAACATTTTAAATAATGTAATTGTTAGTATTTAAAACTCAGTTCTTTTGTGCACATTTTGTTTTCGAAAATTAGATTATTTTAGATAGACAAATTATACAATTATGTCCAAAGCAAAGTTATATTTTATTCATTCTATTCATTTGAAAATCCATCTGATATAAAGCAGTAGACGGCGATTTTAATATAAGATATAATAATATTTCAATTTGGAAATATGAGCTAATTATCAAAAGTGGGTTCACGCTTCGCCATGAAAACTGTATGTATTGACTTGACTTTATAGCTCTGTATTAGGTAACTTCATATCTCTAAAACGTTTTAAACAAATGACTACCTATAAAAAAATTGTTTTAGGTTCATTTTGATTTAGTTTAGTTTAAATAAACTGTATATAGCATCCTAGATCTTTTAAATTATTGTAGATATACTGCTATTTACATAGATAAAAACTGCATAATATGCTAATCAGTGTCTATTTTGTGAATCATCTAATAATTATTTATAAGGATCGAAATAACAATCATTATGAGACTAGCCGTGAATATTATCAGACGAGCATTAGCCGAGGCTGATACCACGCCGTGTCTCATAATAATTGTTTTCGATCCGAACAACATAAAAAACTTTATCAATTGGGTCAAATGTTGAAATTTTGTTAAAAATATTCCCGAAAAGATGCCGTTTTTCTTGTTGATAAATTCGTTGTTTCAGGGCTATAATGAATCCATTACGGTCCTATAAGTATAAGAATCCATTAGAGTATTCAGTTCGAAAAAATGCTTTTTTTGACACCAAAAATGACGATCAAAGTGATTGTCATTTTGCCAGAAGTAGAAGTCATTAAAATTAAACTCTGTGAACAGCTCATACTTTCTTTTTCTTTAGCAACTTTGTAACACCAATATCATTCTATTTTGTGGTAACATTTTGATTTCAACATTTACATCTTCAAAATAATATTTATTCAAATTTTAAATAACTTCTATTTGCTATTGGTTTACTCACAAAACTAAGTAATGCATACAACATAACAGTACAATGACCCTGTTTAATGTAAAGAATCAGCTTTCAGCCAAATGTGTTAACATACATTTATACGAAACAAACACTATTTGTTTATTTTATACAAAAGGTCAACCCCTAATGTTAAAAAAATATAAACTAAATTCTTATCAAAAAGAAAATTAAAAAAAAAACTATAAATACTTTTAATATTCTATACAGGCACTTTGTAAGTTAGGTAGTTATAGTCAATAATTCTTAAAATTAAAGTCTTAACAAAAATATACAGTCTACTCACACTTAAGCATGGGTATAAACAAAAATTAAATATTTTACAAAATCTGAATATGTGCGTTTTTCTGTTTTTACTAGCTTACATGCAAATTACACAATATTCATTATAATAACTAAATTAAATAAGATTCTTTCAAAATTTTCAATTAAAATAAATGCTTTGAAACTTAAAATAACTAATATCGGGCTTTTTCCTCCGAATCAGATCTTGAAGATACCCCCATTTCGGCTGTAGTGGCTTGAGATTCTTGAGAAAATTGTGCTCCACTTAAACTCGACATTGTATACTTACTGACACTACTTGGCAGTTGGATGACAAAGGAAGAAGTTTGGCTTGTATCTTCTACAGCTGCAATTGGGGCTGTAGAGGGAGTAACTGTTGACTTGGTGTTTACACTGACCCTACTGGCATCGTCGAGACTGTGCTGTGTGGCGTCGTAGGCCGGGAGCCCGCTAGAGACGGGACTGTGGAGGCGTTCAGTGACTGCATGGTGCCCATCTATTGGAAAGTCATAAATACATTAAAAACTTAACTTTATATTATTACAACTATTTTGTCTCTGTTTTTATGAAACAGTTCTAACTACTCAAAATAAGCTTAGCTGGTAACTACGAGTGGCTCACAAAAATAAGCATGCATCAAATAAAAATGAAATAATTATAGTATGTGCTAGTAATAATTTTTCTGAAACTAATTTTAAATTATAATTGTACAAAACAGTTCCAACAACGACCGTCGAAGTCCTACCTCATCATTCCACCCCCTGCGCCGCACATTGGAACGGCTATATACTAAAACTTGGACATACGAATAAATTCAATTGACAAAATTTTATCACCAATTTTAGTTTTTCGTTATGTAGAACATTAATCTAGTCTAATTTATTACATAGTTAATGATATAATTCAGTTTGGTTCTAGTAATGAGGCGAAGAACAACCTTACTGCAAGCTTTTGTTATTTAGAATGAAATTTCTCCTTATTTAAAGTCGTTAATTTCTATGTGACGAAATTTTTTAGGAATTTTATATTTTCACAGGTAAAGTTCTCACCTGCAACAATGTTTTCTAGGCACTTGAGAAAAAGCTAAATTTGTTTCAGTCAGTTGGATGAAACAGAGACAAGACATGGCAAAAATTTATTTAGTTTTTTTCCCTAACTCTACAAAAAAAATTCCGCTGATATCCGCACATTGTATGTCAATAGTATCTTTGTGGTCTAATAAATACTTTAATTAATAGTTTTCCTGCCCTCATGTCCCACCAAGTATACAACACAATATTTTCAATACATTAAATTTTTATTATGTCCATTTATCATGCCCATATATTCTCTAGTCAAGGATATAGATAGTTCTCACCTGCAACAATGTTTTCTAGGCACTTGAGAAAAAGCTAAATTTGTTTCAGTCAGTTGGATGAAACAGAGACAAGACATGTCAAAAATGTATTTAGTTTTTTTCCCTAACTCTACAAAAAAAATTCCGCTGATATCCGCACATTGTATGTCAATAGTATCTTTGTGGTCTAATAAATAAATCTTTTAATTAATAGTTTTCCTGCCCTCATGTCCCACCAAGTATGCAACACAATATTTTCAATACATTAAATTTTTATTATGTCCATTTATCATGCCCATATATTTTCTAGTCAAGGATATAGAAACGAAACATTTCACAAAATTGGTAAAATGTATAATGAATTTGCTCTTTTATAGAAAAAATGTACAGGAATTTAAAAAAAAATAAATCTACAGGGTGATCCAAAAATCCGTGACAAACATAATAATTAGATATAGTTGCATTTCTAGCTTGACCTATATGTAACTTCAACAGTTAGTTGAGATGTTCCATTTAAAAAATCGCTTGTTTAGTTTGTCACATTTTCTAAGCACTCTGTATATTTTTTTATGATGATCCCCACTTTCCATACATTTTTGTATCTATACAAAATACCAAACCCATACAAAGTTTTTTTAAAACTCTTTTATGAACAAGGGATATTGGTTTAACATTGAATCTAGGACACCCTGTATATTTTTATTATCACATACTTGTTTCATAAGGCTTTTTACTTTACTAGTTGTTCTTTAAATTTGAGGGTTCAATATTTACTAGTACAAATATGATAAGAAATATGGCCCGTTTGCACTATTATTTCACCCTGTATATACTATTAAATGAATTTTACAACATAATTAAACTACTAGCAAAAGGTAAAATGCGCTCATGACAAATGATATGGCTAAAAATAATCCCAGAAGGGTTTGTTTATTGGTTGATTCACATTCTAACTTTATTAGCTTTTAACATTTAATTCACCCCGTATAATATGCTTTGCGTTAGTTATTATATGTAAATTTTATAATATTTAATACATCTTAGTGAACATAATATCATCACTTGTCTTTAATTTCATTTTTGAAGATACATTTGCTGTTAGATAGGATGTCAAACACATCCCATATAGCCGTTCCAATGTGCGCCGCCAGGTTGTCTTAGCTAGTCCTGCTGCTATATTTAGGAACACAGATACTTTCGGTCGCATATACGTAAGAGCGACGTGATAGGTATAGAGATTCATATTTCTGAAAGTAACCCAGAACATCAGTTAGGTCGCCCCTATCGGGTGTTACTTTTCGAGAACCTTTCTCTGCAAAAACACCATCAAACAATTAAGCTAGCACCGATCCACTTATGTAAGAAAATATCCCTAATCGAGTTTATCAATAACTAGTTTCTACTTCAAAGTACAAGTACACATCTTAGGTGTCTTAAAAATCATGTAAATCATACGAAACTAAAATTAAAACTTTAAAACGCAATAAACAAAAAAAAATAAGTAATATAAAAAAGGGCATCCACGCACCACCCAGGTCTACTGATTTGAAGTCCGATATAGTAACCATTATTACGCTATGGGGACCGCCAAAAAATAAAAGACAATCTGATTATATACAAATATTTTAGAAGTAGCCTGAGTGTTCTTATGTCATGTCACAAAGAAAAAATATGAGTACCAAGTTGCGTTGGATTAATGCTTAAGCCTCTCTCTTTTTACCTGGAATACAATTAAAGGATCATTTTGCTATATATCGCCGCCCCTTTAAAAAAATGTGTTTAAAGAGTAACCAAAAATTTGGTAACAAAAAAATTGTAGGCCTTTGTGACAATCACCAGAATCCCTTTTAGGGAAAAGAAATGAATAACTAATAACTTGTTTTATTAAAAATTATAATTACTGGCCAAAAATTATATACATTGCTTGCCTCCTTATGATTATCAAATCAGGCATAAAACGTATTAAAAATACAGTATAAATCCGATAGTCCGAATACTCTGCTAATTCGGGTTTCTCTATTCACGAGATACTTTCACAATTGTACATCTGTAGTCTGGACAAGCATTTTTCTTGTACTTATACCAAAAAGAAATTATTTTTACTATTATATTAGTAGTGTCGCTGACACAGTCTATGCTTTAAAATAGAACGTACAATTTGTCATGTGTCTCTTAGACAAATTACAACAGACAGGAACATAAAACAGTGACTTCCAATATTGGATTCTTATAAAGCCAATGCTTTCATTAAAACATTGGTACATACACCTAAATTTATCTCAGAAAAGCTTTTGGGGATCCTTGTCTGTTGCATCTTTTTTTTGTTACTTTGAATTAAGGAACTTGCTCCTACTGCCAAAAGCCTGGTACAAAAATGCAGAATAAAATTCGTTTAGGGCTCAATTTTTAAAATCCAAGATATATATCGAAAACAGTTGTTTCTTTCGTATTAAATTTAGCAAGTTTTTTCAAAAAAATTATCAAATAAGAAATATCTCGAGAACAGCTGCTTCTAGGATGTTAAACATTAACATTACATTTTTTTTATAAATTAAAAAATGAGCATATTTTGAAAAGTTATGCACGTTACCCCACTTGTTATGTAAACACTAGGCGGCATTATTTTTAAGCTAAACTACAAATTTTGTTAAAAATAATCTTGCAAAAACCACTACCCCAAACACTCCATTTCTATTAATCATGATGCCTGAGGATTTCCCCAGAATGGTCCAAAGCACTTTAATGATTCTAAACTTTCAACAAGAAAAAAAAAACATTTTTTTTTTCTGTTTCATAGTAGCCAAAAGCAAGGCTGAAAGTGACTATATCTGGACATAGAGACAGACCGAACTTAGGCAACCTAGGACCGCTGGGTATCTCTATATATGGAGCCACTATTCACAAAAAAATTGTTCATGAGATGAACAATCATGGTGGTATACTTGTTAAAGTGTTATCTCTATTTGTTCTCGATTGAATGGCAAACCTGATGAATATGTTGTTATTTTTCGTATTTAATGAATACTTACTACGATATTATTCACAGATTTTGATATCAATTCATTCAAATTTGCATACCTGAGCAATATATATTTATAATTCATAATAAGCAATAATGTATTAAAAACAAATCAAGACAATGATAAAAAAAGGAATTACTTATAATAACTATTTGAATTTTGACAAGGACTGACAATTCGAGCGCCAGCCACTGAAGCAATAAAAGATGGCTTAAAATGACAAATACACGGTAGTTAGCTTTATCGAATATTAACATTATTTATTTATTTCCAGGTAAACCCCATTAACTAACTAAAAAAACAAAATTAAATAAACTGTATATATTATATATAAAAAACATATATCCACACTTAAATCTAAGCAAAATATCGGTTTCAGGAATTTGAGACAAACTAAACTCTAATCGTAATAAAAGACTTTTTGTACTTTGGAAAGCTTATACCTAGCTTATACTAATATTTCGAGATTACATGCCTTGACAATGTTACAATATCTATCCAGTGGCGACGGCGCAGTATACATTGTTCTATGGAATCATTACCTGAACAAATTTAAAGATGACTGCAGAAATGCTTTTAGAGATCTGAGAATACTCACAGTTCCATCTTTATTTATTATTGAATGCCTAATGTTTGTTAGGAAAAATATTAATCAGTATCGAAGACATATGAATAGGCATAACTATAATACAAGAAATAAAAATAATCTGGTGCCTGCCTACTGGCGTCTGAATAAGTGTCAGAGCCGGAACAGGTTACTGGGGAATTAAACTGTTTAATGTTTTACCAAATAAAATTAAAATGTTAGATTTTAAAATAAAATTAAAAGACTTACTAATTCAAAGAGTATTTTATAGCATAGTTGACTATTTTAGGTTGTGTTGATTTCATCATTTATATTTTTTCTATTTTGTATTTATTTTTTAGTGTAGTAGTTAAAAGAAAAAGTATGTGATGTGAATGGCTGTAGTATACGTTGATTTTAATTTATTGTCATTTTTGTAATGACGTATGTAAACGATTTTATTGTTCTTACATGAAATAAATTATTTTGATTTTGATTTTAAATTGTGTCTAAGTACCAGACACACAGGAACATTAAAATTAATCAATGCGAGCAATTGTAGACACTGGAGTATACTACCATTTATAATTTTTAATATCAAACAAAGACCAATTGGTATTCTACGAGTTTCAACTGTTTGTTAGTGTATGTGAAGACAAATTCTTGTATAATCATGATTTTCAACTACAATATTTAATATCAAAGCACAGTATCTTAAAAATGTGTTTTGTACTTTCCTTAATGGAAACTTTAAGTATAAGAGTGCATTTTTTCATAAACATTCGAAAAATTAAAGATATTGTTATCGAAAATAGGTATGCAGTGTCAATAATGAGTGACTGCATAAAATCTGATCAAACTAATAATCTTAAAATGTACAGATTATTTTTTCGGTAAACATTTTAGTTTATTGTGTGTTTATTCGATTAGTTCATTGTAAGGAAAATATTTTCGGAGAAAGTAATAAAAAGGCAAATGGGTCTGAAGCGTTTAATGCACCCCTAAGTTCTTAGGTCACGAATCGCCACTCATAGTTAATTCTATTCAATACAAAAGTTATTATTGGTTTTCTCCACAAAATTGTATTTTATAATTAGGTAGCAAGCTGTCTGTTTAAAATAAAATAATTTAATAACATAACATGAATAATTGATGAAAAATCAACACTTTTCCGTTATAACTCATTCCTGATTTTAGAAGTAATTCTAATAACGTATTAGAAGAAGATAATTGCCTTTACGGACCTCAAAACATACATACTAAACTAAATAGAGCTTAAAATATATTAAATTCGTAATATAACTTGAGATACTATTGTGCCTTATGTGATGAAATTGGAGGCTAATCAGTTAAAAACAGTTTCCAAGCCTAGTTAACTTATAAAAAAATTATATCCAGTATTTATATATATATACATATTATATATATATATATATATATATATATATATATATATATATATTAATTATATGATGTATTTACAGATTACACTACTCTTTAATATGTAATTACTATTGCGTTAATGATCAAATTCCCTAATATAACACAGATACATACCTACTGGATATATAGAGGTTTGTGTATTTATTTAATATTTATATTTTTAACCTTAATTTAATAATTAATTACCCCATAAGATTAGAAATTGTTATATAAAACAAATATGAAAGTGAACGGGAATAAAAAAACTCAAAAGATGTTGTAGGGCGTGATATTTAGGTTTTATTAATTTTGTATTTCATCATTTATTCACCTAAACACATCTGTATATGATACTGAAGATTTAAAAAAATGGTCTTACCCAAAGGATATCCAAATGGCTAGCGAAAAGACATAAACAATAAGAATAATAGAATGAAATTGATGTGATAAAATGCATAACCAAACTAGTTTGCTAAATTTTTGTACTGAAACATGCATAGGAATTTAGTGACAAATGATTCAGCCTAATGAAAGTTTAAGTAAAATCTGTTTAGCTTTGCAAGAAACTTTTTAACTAAACGTTTTCAAACTCATGCAGTTCAAAAATTTTCTGAACATATCTTAACTGAACATTTGTATGTATTATAGTAAATAGTATCTAAACCAAGATTCTGACTTAGGCAGTGTAATAAATTTTCCAAACTGCTTTAACTTAACCCTTAAGGATATTTCAGAGATCGTACTAAAATAATGGATGATCTGAAAAATTTCCTTGTATTAAAGCTACACTTACATGAGACTTATGGGACTTAGAAAATGTTTTCTACAAAGCCAGTATTCAATACATTTAATCTAAATCCTAATTGTAGAAAAACTGAAATGAGGGGCTTAGTGTACAGCTTTTGCGACAATTTAAAAGCTTTAATATCAAAAATACAGTACATACACTTTTGCAAGGCCTTGTTGTGAAAAAATTAAAAACTAGAAGTAAATAAGTTACTACAATTTATTAATATATCAATACGCAGTAAGGCAAAGTTTATAAAAAACAAGGAGAAAACAAATATCGGTCATACTACTTAAATAAGTTTTTTGTTAGTACCAACAGAGCTAAGATGGTTTAAAGATGCAAATCTTAAATTTATCATCAACCCTACTGTTTACTACAATTTATTAATATATCAATACACAGTAGAGCAAAGTTTATAAAAAACAAAAAGACAAATACCAGTCATACTACTTAAATAAGTTTTTTGATAGTAAAAAAAGAGCTAAGATGGTTTAAAGATGCAAATCTTAAATTTATCATCAACCCTACTGTGATTCTCTGACCTCTTGAGGCTTATGTGTACATTTGATTTATTCTAGCAGGTCCAGTTTTAAGGTTTCTAGTTTAAATCTACTCAAAAAGGTACTTATGAAGTACTTGCAGTCAGGCACATAGCCAAAGTAGGTCCAGGGTTCCAGACCCCCTCCCCAAAACTCTGAAAATATTTTGGTCTCCTTACTGCTTATTAGCAGTTGCGCATTGCCCCTGCTTACTAGAGCCATTTTTTATATCGAACCTCAGGAAAATAAGAGAACAGGCCAATTTGCTACATATGCTGCAAGAGCAAAAAATATTGCAAAAACCTCGTTTCTGCGAATATTTGCCAAGACATTACAGAAAGAGCAAGTATGAAAATGAAGGTGAAGATATTCTAAACAAAAATGGTCCTGATGATTTTTTCCTTAAATATGATAGTTTCTGAGAAACTGAAAATTAAAGTTCATTTTTTATTCCACTAACATTTCCTGTCAAAAGAAAAATCAAAAATCGTAAATGCTTTCTGGGACCAAGTTTATCAAAATTCCAACAAAAATTATTATATTTTGATAGCTAAAAATGAATTTGAAAAGAATAGAACATGTGATAATAAAATCCGATTTTGACAAGAAGAGATATTCAAAAACATTTAAGAAAAAGTAGACATTTGAAGATTTTCAATAATACAAAATGTCTAGCTAAATATAAAGCAATATCATAATTAATTTCTATCCTCCTCTCTCCGTATGTATTCACAATGTTCAGATTTTTCAGATGTCAGCAGGAGGAAATAAATTATCATATTTAGAGAAAAATTTCATCAGGATGATTTGTACGCAGGATAACCTTACTTTAATTTTCTGCATCTTCATAATTGCTTAACCTGCAATACTTTAGCAGATATAGGCAAACACTAATTTTGTTGCACTTGCAATAATTGAAAAAATCATGCCTGCTTCGTAATAATCTTAAGGTGTGACTAACATAATAATGTATTTTACTTGGGCTTTTGTTTATATGTTTTGCATTCAAGTTGGCACTTTCCTAGCCGACTTTGAGCAGAATGACGTCATCATTTTCTGGTTTGTCGGAGAACAGAACACTTAATACTAGTGGCAGCACGATGTTTGACAATCCTTTCAGATATCAAAGCAACCGTTATAAAATTTGTTGAAACGACACCGGTTCAGTCATCGGTAAATAATCCTTCTATATTACAAGGGGAAGATGAGGATAGATAAATGTTTTCGCAATTTTTTATACATTCAGCTCTAAATGCTTCTTGTGACTCCATCAGCTGAAGAATACTTTATTCAGAACATTGTTGCTTTTATTAACTTGTTTAATATCCATTCTAACATCTTTGGTTTAATTTACCACAAACTTGTACTTTATCTTTAAAAACTTTTTAATAATAAAAATAAAGCACTTTCAGCTATGTGTTTTAATACTTCTATGCAATCGAATCAAATTAAAAACCAAATTTAGGTTAGCAAGTGCTATAAATGGCATTTAAATAAATCAGTTGGAAGCCAAGGACCAACCATTGTCAACTTTTCCCAACATCCTTTTAGAAGATTTGATTAGTTGATTTTTGAAACAAGTTTTTGAATTTTAAACCGATAAAACACAATAAATTTATTTCAAGGTCTACTCAAATTACCAGAAATCTGTGTCTTGTGCACTATTAGGGTGTACCTAGGTAGAGCTAAATTCTTAAGATTGTACTGTCATTGTGAACTCGTTTAGTACTTATATGTATGTATCAATACTAAGTACTTCAAGAAATCAAATTACCAAAATAGTATAAAATAACCATTTTAAAATGACATATTGATGCTATACTAAGAAATTATACAAACAACATATTAAATTTAGTTTTGAAATTAATATGACTGACTTCTATTTAGAAACCTAATACATATATAAATAAAAAAAACTGTGAGTCATTTTTGTGTATTCCTTAGTTAAAACTGTTGGTAAGTTGTGTTGTTTTATTATGCTTTTCTGAGAATTCTTATTATAACGTGAGATAGATGAGAAGGTTATTTGTATTATCAAACAGAAATAAATTTGAAAAAAAACAAATTTAAACTTACCCTTAAATGAGCTAAGTCTTCTAGTTTGGTCAAATCAGACAGTTCAATATAAAGAGAGTAAACCAAGACCCAGCCATAAATTGAACAGATTAGGAATGCAGTCCAAAAAAGGCATATCAAAACATTATAGGCAAAGATCATGTCATTAACTATTGAAAAGAACAAAAATGCTAAAAATCTGAAAATAGTAAATACTGCAAACACATATATCCAGGGAAGCATTTTCTTCTCATACTCCTAAAATAAAAAACAAAAATATATTAACATTATATTTACAGATATAATTCAAAAATGTATTCCAATAAAAGATGTGTCTCACAGCAGTTATGTCAACAATTTTATCTCAAGCAATAAAAATCTGACCTATATTAAATTTATATGAATATCTACTCTCAAAGACCAACTATACTCCGAACAGACAATCTAACAAATGAAAAATAGAAGTCCCTTTTAAAAGAATTCAAACTTCGCTTTTTGTCAGTAAACTTGGGATCCATCGAGAGATTTCGTAAATAGGTTAGGTTCTGCTTGATTGACCTTACTCTTCGACTGTCTGTAGATATATTCGTGGCAATACCGCGCCAAATCGTCCTGAATATTACGACACAGGCAACTGGTGTCGCGAATTTGTAAAACTACCAGATGAACTATCTATTCTGAGTATAATCAGTCTTTGTCACTACTTGCATATATATGTTAATTACAAATTGAAAAAAAAAAACATACCTTACGTAAGGCTACTATTAGCATAATACTGGTCACAAAAACCCCTACAGCTAACAAAACAGAGAATACAGCAAACATTACCAAAGCATTCCGAACTAAAAATGAAATAAAAATATAGATACTTAGTCAAAAATAATTTAAAAAAAGTATGCTTTTCTAGAAGTAAAAATATCTTATCTTCTCTAAATATTACATTTTTCATTATACTATGCAAAAATTATTGTATTCTGGATAAGCAAAAATATATAATTAATTACCATGTCTTGAACCAACATAAACGAACTCATAGGATATTACATAGTACCCATAATGAGTACTTCCTGGAGCAGCCATAGCATAACAATATATATCGAAGCATGAGGTAATTATTGTGAAGATTGACAGCAACTGCAAATAACAAGGTCTTATGTAATTACTAAAAATTATACAATTCAAACTAAATAAAACAAAACTCCACAATGATCACAATCACACTGATGTAGAATTTTCATTTCAGGAGATAAGCTTAAACTTTTTGTGGGAATTCGGTAACTGATAAATTTAAGTTACGGAAACTATAACTAAATTAAAAAATAAAAAGTGTTGACATCTTCGGGTTGACGTTAAAACATTTAAAGTCACACAATCAAGAAACAGAAACAGACATAACCGGGCAACACCTTATTGTAGACTGTGTAAGTGTCATGGTAGACCCAAATTCATAGGTGTAAAATTTTTTAACACGCTAATGACAGAGGTCAGGGTAGTTCCTTTGACTCAATCTAAAAACAAAGTGAAAGGCGTTTTAATTAAAAAATTATTTTGTAGTACAAAGAAATATCTTATGTATTGTATGTAGTTATTATATATCTGAATATGTCAAATGTAATTATTGATTTTAGAGCAACAATAATTATCTGCTGCCAACTATTTTATGAGTGTAAGTGCTATTGTACATTAACATAATACGTTTTGATTTTGATTTTTAAGTATTAAAAATTATATTTTTCCTAGAGAACTGAAAAAAGCTATCATAACACCAGTCTTTAAAAAGGGTGATGGCAAATTATTGACTTTTTTAAATGATCTCCCACTTAATGAGGTAACAGGAAAGTACACCCTTTTTGCGGACACGCTACTATGTCCATGAGGGGTGATGACCTGGGGTTGCTTAAAGCCAGAACAGTGGAAGCCAAGAATGGCTGAGATGTGGTTTAGTCCCAACAAGCTTAAATTGAATATTCATTCATTTACTCATTATGCAGTATTAATCCTAATAACAATCCAACAGGTGTTAATTTCTTAGGAGTTCATCTAGATCCCAAAGTTAAATGGGATGTCCATACCAAGAGATTGTCTGAAAGGCTTAGGAGTTATGTTTTTCTTTTGCGGAACCTGGCTGAGTGTGTATCACAGGAGCCTCTAAAGTCTGCATATTATGCACTGTTCTACTTCATTATGTTTTATGATATAATGGTGTGGGGCAGTATGACGTCTGCTGATCAGATCTTTGCTGACTTGGAGTATCGGGATGACTGCAGGCCTGCTTTCAAAGGGTATGCAATTCTAACTCTCCCTTTTGTTTTATTTTAAAAAATATTGTTTATGTAAAACAATGTGAACATTGTTTCAAACAGGTATGAGACAAGAACAAGACGTTACAAGATTTTGTAACGTCATATTGTCAACTAGGAAAGTGATGGGAATTTATAGCAGTAAAGCTATTTAATAAAAATTCCAATGCAGGTGCTAACTTTATCACTAAAGCAATTCCAATAAAAAATTAAAGTATTTTCGTGTTTTCTTTTAAATATTGTAAAATTAATGTCTATTCACATTTCAAATCCAAATTCGTATTTTTCTGAATAAATGCATGGAAGAGATGACTGATATTTCAACACCTATCCCATGCATATAAGCTTAACATTTCAAGGAAGCCATTTTTAGTTTTAGAGGAGTAGGTTTTATATCTAAAATGTCAATAAGGTAATACCTGGCACATTATCTGCACCACAAATGGCTTGTAAAATACTCTTATTTGTATTACATACTTTCAAGGGATCTGTTGGGATCAACTAGTTATCTAATCATCTTGTTATTAGCTTTACCTTCAGGTCTAGATTCAGAGAGTTCTACAAAATAAGTATTAAAATCATCAACAACTGATTTAGAGTTAGAGAGATCTAAGTTCAATTCACTTTCAATACATAAAATTTGCCCTTTCTTTTTATACTTACTTTAACTTATTATTTTCCAACTTTTTTTGAGATTATTTGCTCTTTTCAGTTTTTCATTATTATAACTAAATTTAGAATTCTTTACTGCAATTCTGTAGCTCTCTAAGATTATTATTCCAATACAATCTCAAAATCTATTAAACTCTTTAAATATAGTATGGATGGCCGGTCCATGTGAAAGTGGATGCAATCAGGAATCTTGGTGTCTAATGAATGCTTCATTAAACTTTGTTAAGCACATATCTGAAATCACATCAAGATCACTTAGCTTGGTTTTGTCAGGTGTTGTACATCAGATTTCTCTGCTCTCTGCTCTGTTAGGATGCTCTAGTGTGCATTGGTTAGGTCATTTTTGGAATACTTGTAAATTGAATAATCAGTTTTTTAGCAATAATTTTTTCAATGTGTTACTATGCCGCCATCTTGTTCTGGCAAATTAGATTTTTAACAAAATATTACCAGGCCATCATCATATGGCTTTTAATTTTTGACTAAAATTTTAATTCAATCTAATAAGTAGTTTTTAAGCTATGTCGCAAACTGACAGACAAAGGGACAAACTGATAGACGGAAAAAGTGAAAATGTGTAAAACCTAAGAGGGTGAGTCTTTCCCGATTACAAATATTTTATTTGGCCCCCATCTTGAATTAGTACCACAATTTTACTAGTTCATCTCTATACCACAGTTATTACCAGTTGTACCCATAATACTTCATTTTTGTACAAAATATGAGATAAATTTGATAAGTAGTTTTTTAGTAATAATTTTTTTAACCATTCACTAGGCCACCGTTTTGTTTTGCCATATTGGATTTTTACCAATGTTACCAGGTCATCCCCATATGACATACAGTTCTGAAAAATCTCGGAGGATGATTTCATGGTTACTTATTTATTCCAGTAGGAATGACCAATACAAAATACAATTATAGTTTAAAATAACAAGGAAAGTAAAAACGTATCTATTTTAACACTGAAGATACATTTAAAATTTAACAAGAAACATCTAAGATTGGCAACAATGTATACAACTAGATATAATATCACAGTTTATATATATTTAAAGACAGTTTATTATATTCATTAAACCCTTTGAAAAATAGTTAGGCTAAACTCCTTGTATATCCTACATAATTTATATAAAATGTTTCTGGTGAAATAATTCTGGACATTGCTTTTTAAATTGATAAATTCATTGAAGTAGTCTGACGTCATCATTTTTCTATTGTTGACCAGTTTAACATACTTAGCATATCGTTTCTGGGCTACATTACATAATAGAATAATTCTCATTCCTCTATTTTGTAATTTTTACTGAATGGAGGTATTCCACAAAAGATAAATAAAAGATGCACATTACTAAAAGCAAGGTTGGACAACAGTTTGAAATAGAGTGTGAAAGTGTTTAGCTATTCTGGTGAGTTTAAGGAAAGTTTTACCGAATTTTATTTTGGCTGTCCTCTTGTTGCTAACTTAATCAAGACAAGCTGAATGATCTATCTGTGTGAAGATAATTTTTGGGGGTGGTGGTGGGGGTGTCAATGAGAGTATTGAGTGTTTTAGTGTGTGTTAGTTTGCTAGACAGTCTACCGATTAAAGGTAAAAAAATTCTATGCGGGGACTTTAATATTGACTATGCTACTATTTGTGCCATCCAAAAATATCTAATTTCTATATTCGACTCTTTCGGTCTTTCAATGCATGTATCCTTGCCAACTAGAATTTCAAAAAACTCTTCTTCTATCATCGATTACATGGCGTCTGATTTTTCTCCATCAGAGGTGCATTCACAGGTCTATAACTCAGGTCTTTCCGATCACGAGGCGGTAATTTACAGGTTTAGTTTACCTATTAGGCCCTTACCAAGAACTCGCCATCGGGGCAGAATTTTCTCGGCCGCAAATTTCTCAGTATTTCATAATAATTGCTTTAACACCGATTGGAATTTTGAATCTGATAATGTCAACACAAACTTCAGAACTTTTTTAAATAAAACTTTAAGTGCTTTTAACAAGGCCTTCCCGCTTAAGAATATCAAACCTAAGCGGGATAAACCGTGGACCACGAAAGGAATACGAATTTCTGCTAAAAATATGCGCTCGCTCTCATATATAAAAAAATTCACCGACTCCTTTCTTATTCTCGACTATATCTCTAACTATAGGAGGATCTACACTACTCTTATTAAGTCAGCAAAAAAATTACACTACCGAAAACGTCTAACAAACTCAAATAACGTTTCAAAAGAAACCTGGTCCATCATCAATAACCTCAGAAACAAATCAAACCCTGTGACTCAGATCTTGCCAGGGGCTAATGATCTAAATGATTATTTTATTAATGTAAGCAAAAATGTTACCTCTAGTATCTCGCCAAGTTTGGACCCTCTTTCGTTTCTCCCTCCTTCAAAAAATTTAGCTGATAGCTTTTTCTTAAGTCTCGTTAGCAACACTGAACTATTGAAGGTAATAAATAATATCAAAAGTAAATCTTCGTGTAGCACTGATGGCCTATCAATTAGAATATTCCTGAACTTGCCACTCCCAGTCATAGAGGCCCTTACAACATTAATAAATGAGTCCTTTATAAAAGGTGTATTCCCTGATTGCCTTAAAACAGCTATAATTATTCCACTTCATAAAGGCGGCGAAAAAACTAACTCTTGCAATTATCGCCCAATTGCACTACTACCAGTGCTATCAAAAATCATCGAAAGGCTACTGAAGAATCGTCTTATGCCATTTCTCCTGAATCATCAGATAATATCCCCACAGCAGTTAGGATTTCTACCCAACAAGTGCACCAGCGACGCCATGTTCACGTTGCTTAGAGGCGTCTACTTATCTCTCAATAACAACCACCCAACTGCCTCAGTTTTTTGTGACTATGCGAAAGCCTTTGATTGTGTTAGTCGTGAAATTCTGATAAACAAACTAAATTTTTATGGAATTCGTGGTACTTCTTTAAATTGGTTCAAATCTTATCTTGGGAAAAGGCAACAACTTGTAAGGGCTAATGGTTTCGATTCTGATTGTAAGTTGATTACAAGTGGAGTCCCTCAAGGTTCAGTCTTGGGACCTATTCTTTTTTTGTTATACATTAATGATATCACGAACCTTAAAATTAATGGAAGAATTTCCCTTTTTGCTGACGACACAAGCATAACTTGGAGTGATTTTGATACAACGTCTTTACACTCTAGTATCTCCAAAGACTTAATTAAGGCTTGGTCCGATTCCAATATGCTTTGTTTTAATGTCGATAAAACGGTGGCGTTATCTTATAAGGGAACTTTACAACCACTTCAGGTACATAACAGCAATATTAAATACGTAGAGTCGGTTAAATTCCTGGGTTTAAATATAAATAACAACCTAAAATGGTCTAATCATATTGACACCTTAACTAAAAAACTTTCTACCGCCTGCTTCGCCATTCGATCAGTTTCAAAAGAACTAGACGTTCCTTCTGCCAAACTTACTTATTTCTCTTTATTCAAAAGAGAGCCATTCGTTATTTGTTTGGTCTAAATAATAGAGCTCACTGCCAATACTATTTCAAAAAATATGAAATATTAACACTTCCTGCATTATTTATTTTGGAAACGGTATGTTTGCTGAGAAAACATATAAACACCCTCCCAGAAAGGCCACAACAGAAACTCTAGGCATGATATATATCTTCCCATTCCTTCCTCAGAATTAATAAAAAAATCAATTATTTACAACGCCATAAAACTTTACAACAATCTGCCAGTACATTTAAAATCTATCCCTATGCTTGCACAATTTCGAAAAAACACCAAAGCATACCTCATTGAGAGACCATTTTACAACGTTAATGATTTTTACAGCGAGTAAGTCTCTTTAAATTGTCACTAAATTCTCTTGTTTACTTAAATCTTTTGTGAGTCATGTCCTAACTCGTAGCATAGAATTTTGAAAATCATCATATAGAGAAAAGAACTGTCAAACATTCACTTAAGACTTAATTATTTTTGTTAGGTATTGGATTAAAAACAAAATTTAATTTTTTTTTGTATACTACATTCTACACTAGTTCATTATACCTTCTGTTTAACATCACAATTATTTGTATAACTATAATAACATAGAGTTTAAGGTCGCATAGTTGCAATTTTGATTTCAATGTCATCGAAATTATTCACCTCGTACATGTGTGTTTGTTTACTTTTATAAGGTTATTAGGATTCATTAACTGTTTTGCGGCAATGTTATGTTATATTCTAACGTGTGTTTTACGATTTGGTAAATTGATAATTTACATTTTTAAAAAGCATTAACCTATCGAAATTCTTTTCGATTAATGTTTTGATATATCTTATTTTAGGTATATTTTGCTTTGTCCATAAAATTGTAAAATTTTTCTGCGGCAATAAAGCATACTTTTGTTTGTTTGTTTGTTAGTGACACCTAAATGTTTAAACATTTGTTTGTGTCACAATACAAACATTTTTAAAAAATATAAACACAAATATTATAACTGTTTAAATTTGTTTAATACATTGACGTAAGTGTAAAATGTTATAAACTTTAGGAGCAATATAAGTTATAAACTTAAAGCTTATATTATTATATTTTAAAGGAATTTGGATACTCCTACTACCAGTTCTATTACGAATGTCATGATTAATAACCTATGATAGCCAATTTATGTCTAGTTTTATGAATATATGAAGATATATATTATCTGACAAAGATAAAGAGTCATATTTGTGTAGTTATTTACAATTACTTAATTATATAAATAATGGCAACAAAACTAATCTAAATATTGTATAAGCAAATAGACAGCCAACAACAATAAAACTAAAGAAGTCATATATTACAGTATATGTATCTATGGATTTGAAAATATTTTTGACCTTCGTAGATATATACCGTTGAACAAAAATTAAAGTAGCTCATTTTCTGTACTTTAATATGTACAGTTGCTATCACAAAAATCCAGGAACATCATTTTCCCTTATGTAAATGTCCTAATAGAAACACGTAACTAATACCTGGCTATGATGACAATGTCAAAACTAAAGTGTCAATTTGATAATAATTTAAGTCATGCCACACTTATCAAATGTTCAAAAAAGTAAAGTAATTGCATTATTAGAAGAGGGTTGGACTGAAAGAAGGGTGATTGAAAGGTTGGGGATACCAAAAAGTACAGTTCATGATATTAAAGCAAGATGGTAAGCAAGACATACCCTGGATAGAAAAGCAGGTAGTGGGCAGTCAAACATTTGCACTAATCATAATGAGGATGATCACCTTATTGAATATTTGCGAGGCAATCTGTTTGAATCGGTTTTAACACAGCCGAAAGTGCAACTGCTTTTCTGGAATCCGTTATAACCGCGCTGTACAAAAGATCTGATATTCTGGAACAAAGTAGTGTTTTCCGACGAGAGAATCTTTCAGTCATCTAACAATGGTCGTGTTTAAGTATATAGAAAGAATCCAGGAAGCTTGTAATGATCGAACCCCAGAGTACGCTAGGAATTTGGTTATTTTAATGCCCAACAGACTGGTCTCTGAAATTGAAAATATTGGGGCAGCAACCAAATATTAATTTACTTTTATTATTATATACTAATTTACTTCTATTGTATATGTTTCATAATAAAATATGTTGTTTAATTATATAAAGCTGTTATTTTATTTTAAGGGAAAAATAAAATTAGTATACGCTCTACTTTATATCAAAAATTTTAATATCAATTAGAATTCAACGGCAGTCCCAACACTTAAAATAAATTGCTATCGGTAATCGTTTTTTTTTAACTAGTATCACCTTTCATTATTTTATAATACGGCAATGCAAATTAGTGTAAATCAGGTGTACAAGTCTGATTTACTAAAAGACACTAAAAATAACATGAAGTGTCAAATAGATGCCCGGATTTTTGTGGTCGCAACTGTACATGACATTTATTAATGCAATTTTGAATTTTATTTTCAAATGTTACATGGTGAATCAAAAATGTCTTGATTTTAATGAATCCAAGTTTTTGAAATAGTTAATAAGTAAAATATAATTCAATTTTTGACTCTCACCAAATTAGGTAGTATCATTTGGTATCTTCTGGAAACAGATATTCTTTTTTAACAGCAATAATTTTTTTTATTTCATTGTATTCTATTTTTTTTTTCACAAGTGAATATCTCCTTTAAAAACGAAACAATTTCTTATTATTTAACCATTTATTAACCATTGCAATTTACAGTAATGTATAATATTATATATTAGGATAATTTCTTTTCTTATTTCTACAGAGGTGTTTTATATAAAATAATGGCTAGATGAGAGAACACCTGTGCGCATTTCCTGGGTGGTAACAACATAACGCTTGATATTGCTTAAATAAACTAATCATATAAAATACACTAATTCTAATTATGCAAACAAAGCTTCAAATATTTCATCATGTTCGTACATATACATTGCGCACATCTTGTTAAATTTTAATTTATTTTATTTTTAATTTCCCTAACTCTAATTGAAAGTATAATTTACTTCCATTGTTTTGGGAGCCACATAGGTAAAGTATTTTAGGTTAATATTAGACTCCATGGAATGATAAGATTTTTGTTGGACTTATTTCTAGTGTTATATATATGATCTAAATTATTCTTTAAAGAATCATGAAAGTGTATGTACATGCAAATTGTTTTAATGTCTATTGTTCTTATATTACAAGTTTGTTCTGTAAATAGAAGTTCAGATGGGTATAGCCTAGGTTTCTTATAAATTACTTTTAATATGTATTTCTGCATTATATTAAGCTTATGTAAAGCATTATTGTATAGACCACCCCCGTACTAATATGCCATATTTTATTAACGTTTCTATAAATGATTTATACATTATAACTAATTCCTTAGAATTCAAAAATGAGTGTATTAAGAAAAACATATGTACCAACTTCCGAACTAGCTAAATAGTCTATATGTGCATGCTGTTTCAGGTGCTGATTAACAAATAAACCCTAAATATTTGATATGTGATTATTCATTTATTATATTATTCTCAAATGCTATTTGCAAAAAATTAGGTCTATTAGCTGCCGTTAGTAAAAATGCTATATAATTAGTCTTGTTCATATTCAAAGTAAATTTGTATGTCTAAGTAATTCATTATTATGCACAAACCATCCTTAGAGTTTTGAAGTACTTCTTCCCATCTCACCGTTAAACAAAAGTGCAATATCATCAGCAAAGGAGATAATTGAAAAACCAATGTCCAATTTTAACAAGGAATTTAGGTAGATTATAAATGGTATTGGACCCAGTACCGTACCTTCTTTGAGCTTAGTGTATCATTTATTTTCACAGTTTGTTGTCTGTTTTGAAGACAGTTTTTCATTAAGTTCCAAACAGTCGCTCTTATTCCATAATGCTGAAGCACACTAGAAGCTTATAGTGAGGCACCCCAGTTAGCACTAAAGTAGCTACAACTGTTTCCACTACTACTCTTTAAGAGTTTTTACGTATTTATTACTAATAATCCTACTATATATCAACAAACACTTTGGGTTACTCGTTTTTAAGTTTATATATATATATATATATATATATATATATATATATATATATATATATATATATATATGCCTGAAAACAAAAATAAAAATGGTAGTGAGCAATTTAATTTGCAGGTTGCTCAAATATTTGAAACTAAACTTGGCTTGAAAGGTGTAACGCCTTTACATTGTGTTCGTTTGGGTTCCTCTGAAAATAAAAAAGAGAGAGCTACGATAATCACGTTTGACAGCATACATCAAAGGAACACTGTTTTTCGAAACAAAAAACAACTGAAGGGAAGCAAGATAGTGATAGTAGAAGAATTAGCTAAATCTAGATATGAACTTCTTCTTCTGGCGAAAGAAAAATTAGGCAAAAACATGGTGTGGACGGCGGGCGGCAAAGTCCTTGCAAACATTGATAATAAGAAAGTCTGGCTGAAAAGTGAAGAAGATGTTGCAAACGCTATTCAATAATTTGGGAACTACTGACGAGAACAGTACTTTTTTTTTTTTCTTCAATTATTAACATTTGGTATAATCAAACCTTTGAATAATATTTTTTTCTTAAGTTCATTGTTTTATACTAAAGAAAATATTTTTTTGTCATTATATAATTGATTTATTTTTTTTAGATTTTCCTATATATTTTAGTTTATATACGAGATTGAATAAGCATTGTATTATGAAGGAATTTTTACGGGTTGCTTATCTGAATATAAGATCGCTTGTGCCGCATTTCTCCAATTTTACAGACCTGGTGAAAGAAAATGACTACGACATTGTAGGGTTGTCAGAAACGTGGTTAGGGTCTGGGATAGCGGATAATGTGGTGAACCTTGAAGGGTATAATCTGGTACGACAGGACAGGTGTACAAGAGGTGGCGGAGTCGCACTTTATGTAAAAAGAAATATTCAGTTTACGGTGAGTTACTCCGAATCAAACAGAATTATTGAGGAAGTTTGGATTAACATAAATATTATAAATAGAAAATATATTGTTGGAGTTGTTTATAGACCTCCCAAGGGTAGTGTAACCGAGTTTTTAAATGTTCTTGAATAAAGATTATCTGACTTCCAACCTTTCGAAATTGTCTGTGGTGGTGATATCAATTTAAATCTTCTAAATATTGGTGAACGGTACATAGATATTTTTTACGATTATATAGAATCATTGAATTTACAACAGGTAATAAAACCACCTACCAGAGTTACTAATACTAACGAATCTTTGTTAGATATCATTTTGTTGCCGAACGAAGTAATGAATTACGAGTCAGGTGTCAAAGATGTGGGTTTGTCTGATCATTTCTTGACGTTTTGTAATATTTTATCAAATAATAAAACAGATCATCAGAAATCATTTACATTTAGAAACTTAAAGGATATTGATAAAGATCTGCTAAAAAATTTTCTTGAAGATATAATTTACTTGGGTAATGTTAATGATAAAGTTGCAGCTTTAAATAACTTTTTAATTAATATTTTTGATATCTTGGCACCCATAGTACAAATAAATATAAAAAATAAAAAACCACCTTGGCTAACTTATACAATAAAAAAAATGATTAATTTAAAGAATAGGGCATATAAGAAATATCAGAAGGATAGAAATGGTGTGAATTGGGACTATTACAAAGACATTAGAAATCAAACAAATATCGCTATACGTCACGAGAAAAAACAATATCTCCAAAATACCATAAACAGTAACATCAACGACTCAAGACTTTTTTGGAGCAAATTAAAAAACTTAATATATATTCTGCCGGAAAGCAAAATACCATACCCGCTAACTTGGACAAACCCAATGAAATAAATAAACACTTCTTAAATTTAAATGCTATCGATCCGGTCGACCCAAATCTACTACAATTTTATAACAACAATATAAAAAGTGAAATGACAACGCTGCTTGAATTTCACACGATCTCTGAGAGTACAGTAAAACATTGCTTATTTGAAATAAAATCCTTAGCTACCGGGTCTGATCAAATAAATTGCCTTGACAGAATTTTACCGTTTCTTACAAATATTATCAACTCGTGCATTTTGGAGAACACGTTCCCAGACTATTGGAAAATATCAAAAATATTTCCTCTTCTGAAAAAACAAAATGCGGAAACCTACAATGATTTAAGACCCATAAGCATTCTTCTGGTATTATCAAAAATATTAGAAAAAATAATTAACATCCAAATAAGGGAACATCTGACTCTATATAATTTATTACCTCTAAATCAGTCCGGGTTTAGGAAGGGTTTTAGCTGTACTACAGCACTTCTAGGTGTTACTGATGATATAATCGAAGCAACCGATAGAGGTAAAACGTCTGCCTTGTTGCTTTTGGATTATAGTAGAGCATTTGATAGATTGAATCATGAGCTGCTCCTCTCAATACTGCACTATATAGGGTTTAATCAAAATGCTATTGCTATGATGCAGAATTACTTGAGCGACAGGCTGCAGTATGTTGAAACATACAAGGGTGTGTCGTCCGTGTCACCTCAGCTTTGTGGAGTGCCCCAAGGATCAATACTTGGGCCACTTTTATTTACTATTTATACCAGCAACATAACTAGCTGTCTCACTTATTGCAAAAGTCATCTTTACGCGGACGATACACAATTGTACCTCTCATTTTTTCCAAGCGAAGTTCGTGCAGCTGAAGAAAGAATAAATTATGATGTAAATCAATTAATTGAGTTTTCTGATAAACACCAACTATTAATAAATCCATCAAAATCGACGTTTTTGTTATTTGGAAAAAATCGAGAAAAAATATACCCTAAAATGAAACTGAAAATTGGAGCATGTGAAATTTCTCATTCCAATACTTGTCGAAATTTGGGATTAATATTTGACACTTCTTTAAGATTTAAACCACATGTAAATAAATGTATTCAGCTTGCTTACGCAAATCTAAAAAGACTCTTCCCGCACAGACACCTTTTATCAAGAACACAAAAAATAAAACTGACAGACTCACTAGTACTTAGCCATTTTAATTTTTCTGATATAGTTTATGGTCCATGCCTGGATAAAGTGGACAAAGATAGAATTCAACGTGTGCAAAAGTCATGCTTGAGATTTATTTACGGTATTCGTCGCCGACAACCTGTTTCTTATAAGTTAACGGAAACAAATTGGCTGTCTATGGAAGATCGAAGGAAACTTCACTCTGCTACCTTGTTTCATAGCATAATTCTAAATGGTCGCCCCTCGTACCTTACTAATAAAATTCGATATAGAACAGATGTACATATGCTCAATTTGAGACATCGCGGCTATATATATCCTCCACCTCATTGTACGACGTTTTATGAGAGATCTTTTTCGTACAATATTTACGCGATTTATAATGGGATACCCGAGAATTTAAAAGCATTAACGACAGTGGCGTTTAAAAATAAATATAAACAAATGCTGATAGAATCGTGCCGAGCGAGATAGTGATTCGGTTAAGCACCTTAATGTCTTAATGTCTTTCTTAATATTTTTTATTTACTGTAATTGATTTGAGTGTATGGTTACGGTAAACTTTATACGGACTACTATTTTTATGTTTTACTTTATTTCATTTTCTTTTTAATTTAGAATGAACTGTTTTACATTAAATTTATTATTAAGATTATTATTATATATATATATATATATATATATATATATATATATATATATATATATATTTGTTACTGCGAATAACACTTTATAGTAATTTTCCATGTAAAGTAATTATATAATAACTACCGCTAAGCAACTACTTAAGGAATTGACTCCAAGGTCATCATTTCTTTTCCGTTACATAATAGTAATTATTCAAAGTTACCGTTTCTAATTTGTTCACTAAATTACAACTTTGAAGTATCAGTACTTTCTTGAACTTTGCAGAGACTACTCCATTACGTTCATATATACTCCTCTACTTATTAGTATAGAGTAAAACGAGTCGTTGCAGAGTAGAAAAAGCTATCATCTACTGCTACTTTTGGTTTTATTTTGCTGTAAAAGACAATATTGTTTTATGTCACATTGTCAGCACCTCAATTTGAGGTAGAAGCTCTCTAAGATTAGCATAAAAGAAACTTTATTTTGTAGGCGTTTTTCAGTACATTACATCGGCAGACAACACTCATTAATCGCTTACAGTAACATTGTTATTTGTTAAAAATCTAAAAGAAAAAGTAAGTTTGTACTAGATAGTTCAAATAGATTATTAAAGTAAAACATTAACCTAACCCTATATTTATAAATGAAGCTGACAGAGTTTGTCAATATAAAAATAGATTAATTTAGTCATATTTTGCGAAAAAGTTACGATAATATGTGTGCCCCTTTCGTCACTCAGCCACATTTTATAGAAAATTAAAAATATCGCAACACAACCTAAAGCGGTATTTTAAGGAAACAGAAAATTAAAACGAAACAAAGGTTTATGGTTATGATTGATGGCAGAATTATAGTAGTGACTCAAGTACCGCAACTATCCGCATGCTACGACACAACGTATTAAATTTTAAAGAACCGACGGAACGTTCCCAAATCATAACTGCTTGGTAATAATATAAACTATAGGTATAATAAGAATTTTGTAGATAACTTTATTCGTATCACCTTAGTGTTCAAGACTTCAGCGTAATTGGGTATAAGTGACAGTTGCGTATTTAAAGAATCCAAAACTATAAAAGCGTATCGAAGCAGTCGTAGACACTTGATGTTAAGTAATTTTCTCAGTAAAGAAATGCAGCCAACCTAAAAGTAAAAGTCCATCTCCCCTATAAATATTTAGCTATGATGTTTATTTTTGTGAGTATAAAGAATAAAAATGCATACAAATTAAACATTAAGTTAAAAAAAGAATCACTGTTTATAATAAGATATTTAATGATAATTACTATTTAAACCAAAATCCAAAATTACATTTTTGAGATTTAAATTGGCCAATATATTTGACCAAGATGTATTGAAAATTATCGAATTTTAAAGGCGCGTAATTTTTTTACGACTATCATCAGTATATTCACCAGAGCAATTGCCTGCGTTTTAATTTTAGATCCTTAGCATACCCAGAAAACTAAGTGAAACGCATGTATCCTACCTCAAATGCCAATAATGTATTCTATATGCTCTACACTATTCCCAATTTGAGTGTTTGTAGCCACCATAACTGTTTTGTCTGTATTAAAAGGACCATAAATATTTTTAAAACGGATTAAATAAACAAAGAAATAAGGAAGTGATGAATAGAGTGAATTATTACTATTCAGCTATTTAAATGGAACTACACAATTCTGTACTATCTATATAATAGTCAAAGTCACAGTTACATGTTATTCATGAAACAGTTACCCTAAAATTGTTCCCCACTTTTCGGTACCGACTACGTACTCTCAGCTTAAACAGAACGTGGCGATACCAAGTTCCGGTTACTTCAATGAAAATACTTGTGATAACAATGATGTATATGACTAAAAGTGCTACTTGGGACGGTATCAAAAGCTTTTGCTTAGTCCAGGAAAATCCCAATACGTTTTCTACCACTATTTAGATGACTGGTTACCTCAGATGTGAACCTATATAGAGCATCAGTGGTGCCATTTCCCTTCAAGAATCCACATTGGTTTGGCGATAAAATATCGTTTTGTTGTAAAAAATCTGTAAGTTTGGTTCAAATCCAAACTTACAGATTTTTTACATTTTCTCAAAAATTTTTGTGAAACACGTAATAAGACAGATTGGCCTGTAGTTTCCTATGTTTGTACTAGAACCTGCCTTATGAATGGGTATAACCACTGAAATTTTATAGTGGGAAGGAACTTTGCCTGTTCGGATAACTAAATTAATTATATGCAGAAGTGGGGATATAATTTCTGGATGAGTTATCTTTATCAGTTTGGCTTATATTTCATCAATGCCTGGCGAGCTATCATTTTTTAAATTATTAATATGTTTAATAAGATCATTTTGAGAAATTGGAGATAGAAACAGAGAATACATGTTAGGGTTTTCCAACTTGTGAGGACGATTAGGCATTATAATTTGTTTTTCCATATTGACTCCAATATTTACAAAATAATCATTACAGTAATTAGCCATTTCCATATTATTTGAAAATTCGTTACTGCCGTCATCTCCTTTGAGTATTTTTGTGTTTGAGTGGCTTTTTCATTTGACGCGTCTTTTATTATCTCATACATTTTTTTCATGTCATTTTTATTTTCATCAATTTGTTGTCTGTAATAGTCGCGTTTTTGTTTACATATTAATTTGTTTAGTAGATTTCTGTAGTTTTTATATTCATTTTCTGAATCCGTTGAATAGTTCTTCAATACTTTCTTTTTAATTAATCTCTGTACCTGATTGAGTTTATAATACCATTGGTAATCCATTTTTTGAGTTTTTTATGCTTTTCAGTTTCGGCATCTTTCATTAGTGTTTTATAAATAACCAATAAAGTATTCATAGCCCCTCCTGGTTCATCACAATTAGTTATTGTATCCCAGTCTTGTTCTTGCAATTAATTTTTAAACTTATCAAAATTAATAGTTTTTTTTTTAATTTAATTTGACATTTTCACTGCTAGCATTAAAACGCAATGGTTCTTTAAAGCCAACATTAATCATGATAGAGTAGTTATCTGTAATGCGACTATACAGAATGAAAGATTTAAAGTCTAGTAGTGGTTTTCTATTTTACAAAAAGATGATCCAAATTTGAGTTAGTCAGGTCTAGTAATAGAGTCGTCAATTATGCCGGTAGAGATGATGAAAAATGCTTAAAGGCTTGTCGGTATAATGGTCCATGATTTTTGGACCCTATACCTGAATAAGCTTATCAAAGGCAGAAATATTTGTCCGAATGGCCGTTAAACTTCCTACTAGTTTATCTACGGACGTTATTTACTTTTTTGTTCCTATTGAAACTTTGGCCTTAAAAAGACGATATCACGAATTTTAATCCTTTGGAGCCGTCGTTTCGCCAACAAAATAGTTGGTATCGCACGGCAAACAAAAAATTGAAAACCCATGCATATTGCGCTTGTGTTTTTAAAGTTTGCATCTATATACTTCTACATTGCTGCTAGAGGTTCAAATAACAAGCCTCACACTGATACCCATAGATGACACCTCTTCACTCTTTGGGTTAATTTCTTACTGCCTTAAATTTTCATCGTATATATTCAAACTGCCGTTGAATATTTTTCATCATCTCTACCATATGGCTGCATTAGCCTGATGAGCCCCAAAAGGGCGAAATGTCGTCAATTGTGCCGGTAGAGATGATGAAAAATGCCTTACGGCTTGTCAGTATAATGGTCCATGATTTTTGGACCCTATACCTGAATAAGCTTATCAAAGGCAGAAATATTTGTCCGAATGGCCGTTAAACTTCCTACTTCTGAATTCCCCAATCCTCAATTCTCACATAAATAATTCACTGTTGTACAGAAAATAGACTCTCATCGAGAGAAGTTGAAAGTAAAGCATGATTAAAATTTTTTAAGCCTGGTCACAAAACAAAGAGAACATCGAGAAGTTGACTCCGAGAAGCAGATGCAGAAAAATGTCGGAGAATTAAATATTTCTCTAGCGGTATATAATTAACATAAAGAAAATAGATTCTCGTCGAGAGAAGTTGGAAGTAAAAAAATTTTGACGCATCTAAGAGACAAAAATGGCTTGTTGCAAATTAAGCTTGGTCTTAAAGGAAAGAGAACATCGAGAAGTTGACGCCGAGATAAATAACAAATTTTAAAAAATCTCAAATTAAAAGTGCATCTGCCACAGTTATTTTGAGATTAGACCTTAACCTGAAAGTGTTCAAAAAGATTTACTGCCATAAACTTTCTCTGATTGTTAAAGATAAGAAGCTAGAAAGAAAAAAGCTTTTTCAGGAATTTTAAAGGAACTCTTACATAAATCAAATATGGTTTACCAATGAGAAAATATTTATTTTATAGCAGTCTACAAACAATCACTACAACATTCCAATAAGGACAAAAACTTAAGATACCCCTAGAGAATTCTTTTAATTTGCAGACATTTTTCTGCATCTGTAATGGCATCTCTTAGCAAGTCTGTTCAGGTAAAAACACATATTTTCTTTGTAAAAGCTTAAATTACCTCTGAGGTTTGCCAGAGGAATTATTTATAATACATGTTACTCGAAATTTAAAAAAATTACTAATAATTATAGATTTCAACAGGACAGTATACCTGTGGATACATGAAGGAGCACATTCAAGGATTTAGGTGTCTACTTCGACAATAAACTTACTTTTACTAATCATTATGAGAATGTTATTAGACCAGCAAGCAGAATGTTAGGATTTATCAAAAGGGTTTGACATGATCTTATGGATATTCGGGAAATGAAAATTCTGTATATTAGCTTTGTACTATCAGTAATGGAATATTCTAATATTGTTTGGTCCCCTTATTATAATGTTCATATAGAGTGCCTTGAACATAATCAATATAAATTTAGTAAATATGCAACATTTAAGTTGAATAGGAGTGGTATTGATCTAACTGTTGATTAGACTTTAACTTATTTAAATTTGAGTTTGCTAAAGCATAGGAGGGAGTATAGTAATGTTTGTTTCATCTTTAAAATTTTAAACAATCACATAAACTGTCCAGATTGCCTTTCTTCCCTGCAAGTACTTGTCTCAGCACATAGAACATGCAATACTCCACTCCTTCACATACCTCACTGTAAAACTATTTAATGTTTAATCCAATAAACAGAATAGCACATGATGTTAACACTTATTATGATTAGTTAGTATGTTAAGATAATTAGTTGTATATTATTAATATCAAAGCTTGTAAATGTGAAAACGTTAAAAAAAATAAATAAATAAAATTAATTACTTGTTTCAATTTTATTAAACCTCATAACTACCCATCTAACAGCCGGACCTAAACATAGTTGACCAGTATTTAAGATTTATTAAAAAACTATCTAAATCTGTTGGTAGTATTAATGCAAATGTTGATTGTGAATTTGATTACGACGTAATAAGAAAAACTCCATAGCCAATATTAAAAAAAAAACCAACCCAAAAGATACTATCTATCTAATTTGGAGTCAGATATTAAATATTAAATAAATATCAAAAACGTGAATTCATTAAAATCAAAATATTTCTATGCTATTGTAAAAATAATAACAAAAAATAAAAATTACCTTGAGAAGGGTCATATACATATTATACCAAAAAAAGAATGAATGAAATCTAAAAATGGTTATTAAAGTATTGTATAATAATAATTTATTCATTCATTCAATAATAAAGTCATAACAAAATGGTTTCATCATAATAACGACTAAGACTAACAAGAGACAACTAAGTAAGAAGGAAAAATTTAAGAACAATTAAATTTAGAAAGGTAAAATATGAATTTACCTAAATTACTTCGACTAACGTAATTTTTGAATTTTTTGAAACTCTTAATTACTACTTTATAATATATAAAGTGGTATTTGTTTCAATTTCTCTAAAGCTAAACTAAAAATATAATTGAAATATGGTTTTTTAAATATAAAAAAGCAAATTTTACAAGCAGATTTAAATTAATTAAATACGGGCCAAGATTTTTTATATGACTATTTGATACCTTTTATAACCTTAAATTAAAGTATTACAAAAAAGTCATATCATACCATTCGATTTTTCTGAAAAAATCTGTATTATTTGAAGAATTATAAAAAACACCATCTAGTGACCACTAATAGAATCATTACAGTACAGTTAATAGCTCCGCGAGAAGAGCAAAAAAACTGAAACCAACTTCAATGTAATCGGTTCATCCAAAACAGAGATATAAACTTTTGAAAGAAAAAAGTTTGACCTTCCTCCACTACTTTATTATTGAGAATAGAAAAAAAATGATAAACAGCAGAAAGTTGCATAATTACCTGAAGAATACAATGTTTATATTTTCGATAAACCTTAAAAAGGAAAATTCAAGAGAAAATCGGCATTTCCATTTTTGAATTGCTGTTACGCCCCCTAGCGGCCATTTATCAAACTTGAAAATAATTTCCAGTTATTTTTCATGATAGTCAAAGTCAAAGTCAAAAATTGCTTTATTGTTTAAGATAAAATCTAGTTACAAATCCAAAGGTAGAAATATATAAACCAACAAGCAGCAGAAAAAAAAAGTAAAAGTAGAAAATATACAGATAACAATAAGAAATAAAAACTAATATAATATAAATATACATACACACTTAAATATAAAGAACATTAAACAGAGATTGGAATGAGGAAGTTTATCCAGTGTCCATAATACATCACTGAAAAATTCCAGAAGGCCATAATAAGCTTTTCTGAGTAATATGCATTTAAGAGAAAATTTAAATGTTTTCATATTATTCAAAGTTCTCACACTCTCTGGTAAGTGGTTGAATATCTTCCTACCTGTATAGAATATTGAGCTTTTAACTCGTGAAGTGTGAGATATGGGCAGTGGCAGAGCTCCAATTTGTCTTGTATTATAATGATTATGATACTGTCGATTTTTAAACTTTTGAAACATCATACAAGCTGTCTCGAAAATAAAAATACATGTTAGAATTAAGATACTGCGATTAATAAATAGTGGTCTACAAGAATCTCTACCACTTACCCTGCACATATACCTCAATGCTCTCTTTTGCAGAACAAAAACTGAGTTTATCAGATATTGGCTCGAATTACAGAAGCAGATTCTATAACGCAAATGGGATTCTATCAAAGCCAAATATACTGATTTCATAATGTGTTCATCCAACTCATTCTATACAACTCTCAAGGCATAACGTCCCTATGCTAGAATATTGCATACTTTCAAAATATGATCTTTAAAGGTTAACTTAGTGTCTATGACTACACCCAAAAATTTAATATTTGATTTTATCGAAATCTGTTCATTATCAAGATAGACATCATCAAGCGAACACCCAAAATGCATAATGTTAGTCTTTGAAACGTTGAAAGAAAGACAATTACCATCACACCACCTTTTAATTTTTTAAACATCATTTGCGATTGCATGAGTTAGCCCCTCAGGTTTCCTGGAATGCCACAAAACTGAGGTATCATCGGCAAAAATTGTGAATTCACCCTTGATTTTCAGTGACGCTTTAATATCGTGAAATATCATCCTAATCTCTACCACGTCAGTTGGAGTAAGAAAAAAAGAATCACATATAGGGAACGGCTTCAAAAACTCTAATGGATTATACCTTGGCGATATTTGATTAGCGGTATTTTCGGCAACAGAGCAATAAAATGTATTAAATTCCTCAGGTCTTATATCGACATCAGATACATCATAACTACCAGATTTTCCCCTAAGTTGATTAACAATTTTCCAGCTCTCTTTTTGTTTATTGTTAGAAGATGAAATACATGAATCATAATAGTTTTTTTTTGCTATTTTTAATGTTTTTCTGTATATTGATCTGTACTTATTGAAGTAATTAACAAAGAAGTCACAAGTTATGAAATATTTCCGCAAAGTGTGTAGAGAGCACAAATTTTTGCTGGAAACTTTTATTTTAACTTCTGGTCAAATTGAAATCTTTGTTTTGCTAAATTTGAATATTAATAATAAAGATGATGGTAATGTAAATTTATATTAATCGACATTATATCAGCACGGGTTCAAATCATTTATAAATACAAATACAAGAGGTAGGACCTCGACTGCTAGTTGTATTGACCATCTATTTGTAAGAAGAAAATTAAAAATACAGAACTTAAAGTATCAATCCTTTGTATTAAATAACAACTTAACTGATCATTATCAAATAATGTTAAATATTACTACTAATAGATTAAACCATATAGGGAATGCTGATATGGATCCACTACCTAATATAAAAAGAATAAAATATGATTACACCAAACTATCGGACATGTTAGAACAAAAAATTTGGGAAACTTTAAAGGGCTTAGTAAATAGGCAAATGGCTACTGATACTTTTTATAATGAATTCTTACATTTAGTTGAACAGTCTAAAGCGATAAAATGAATTAATATATCTCGCCATAAAAAGATAAAACCATGGATTACAAATGGTATTGTTACATCAATTAAAGACAGAGATAAAATGAAAAAAAAATTATATTAATCTCCAAATTGCCAGCTAGAAAATGAATATAAAAACTACTGGATCTACTTAAATAAATTAATTGTACATTGTAAATATAATTTCTATAAAAGACAAATTCAAAATAATAAAAATATTTTGAAAAAAATATTTCAAATAATATCAGATGTGACAAATGAAGAAACAAAGAAAAAGAACAAAAATATAATAATAACTGATAGTCAAAAAATGTTCCAAAATGATAAAGATTTGGCAAACTACATTAACGATTTTTTTTATAAATATTGGGCAAACAATGGCAAATAAAATAAGTATATCTAGTAACGTAACAAAAAACAATTATTTATCAGAATCAACAATGTTTCTGTTTCCTGTTAATAAAAATGAACTTATCAAACACATAAGTAGAATAAAGAATAATAGCACTCCTAAAGTCGATGATGTTACATCTAAACTGATCAAAATAATTCACTTGTATATCTTGGAACCAATATCTCATATAATAAACCAGATTTTTAAAACGGGTATAGTTCCAACACAATTTGAAACAACAATTGTCAGTCCAATACATAAAGCAGGAAATAAAAATGATATTAATAACTATCGACCTATAAGTGTCACGAATAATTTTGAAAAAATTATCTAAAAGATCAACTAATATCATTTTTAAAAATCAACCACCTGTGATGCTATGTATGAATTGGTGAAACAGATAACTGATAATCTGGATCAAGGTAAAAAGAGTATAGCAGTGTTTCTAGATTTAGCGAAGGCATTTGACACATGGTTAATGTAGATTTATTGGGTAAAAAACCATGTGGCATTTAGATATGTTATGCTTAACTTCATCATATAATCTATTAAATATAGCTATCTCATAAACTTTAGATACTGCATTTAGGATAGTGACTGGTCTATAGTTTATTACATCATGTTTAGCCCCTTTTTTAAATAATGGTATTACTTTGCTTTTGCGCCAATCTATAGGATATGTTGAACTTCAGAAACTAAGATTAAAAATGTGTAAGAGAGGTTCCACCAACAACTCATCACAGCCCTCAATTATGTATCCAGGCACCCCAACGGGTCCAATAGATCTGTTACCCTTCAACTTTTTAAGGGATTCCCTAATCTCTTCTACTGAAAATGACCCATTGCAGAAATAATCTTTTAAAGGTGCTTCTTCCTGACCTACTGGTATATCATGCACAAACACAGAACCAAAGAACTGGGCAAACATGTTTGCTATATTTTTTGAGCCAGATGCAGAAATATCATTATAGGAAACTTGAGCAGGTATATCAGTGTCATCTTTTTGACTTCGAATGTAAGACCAGAAATTTTTAGGATCTCTTAGAAGACTTTGCTCTACATTGCCTATATGACCAGAATATGCTTTTTTTATTTTTAATTTAATTTTTTTCCTAATTTCCCTATATTTACCCCACCAAAATCTAAGTTTTGTTCTTCCTTTATTTTTAATCATCTTAATAATTTCACCATTATACCATACTGGAAAGACCCTTCCAACCTGGTTTGACATAGAAACACATTCAACAAAAATGTCATTAACGATCTCATAAAATCTTGCCACAGATTTATTAACATCACAGCACTGATAAAGACTATCCCAATTTTTAGTTTGAAACAGTCTGTACATTCTACCAAAGTCAGCTTTTTTAAAATTAAATTTTGTGTTTTTTATTTGTTCACACTCCTCCAACTTATGGTCAAGATTGACCTAAATCGACAGTGCAGGATGGTGCCGATCCACAGGCAACAATGGGTCATCATCAAGTTTTATCAAGGAGCCCTGTAAATGAGGGCTTACTATAACTAGATCTAACAAAACATCAAAAACATTGCACACAGTATTGATTTGTATAAAATGCGTAAATGCTAAAAAACTGTTAAAATCACATATAGAAACACTATGAACATTAAGTACAAACTCACAAAGATTAAAATCACCTAAAATTAAACACTCACAGTTGAGAAGATTTGTTTCAATACAATGATAAAATCTTTGGTAATGGTCCACACAACAACCTGGCACAAAATAAACAACTGCAACATAAAGAAATTCTCTTTGGTCAAGACTAATTTTTACACATAGAGCTTCAAGATCATTATCAAATATATCATGTTCAACAGCTGTGAATTTCTTATGTAAAGCTATTAATACACCCCCTCCTTGTTTTTTACCAGTAAGGTTTTGATCTCTATCCTTTCTAAATATTAATGTATCTGTACTAAATTCCTGGTTATAAACAGAAGAGTTCAACCAGGTTTTTGTAATAGCAATTACATCATTATTATCATTTAACAGTTCCAGTTTTAATTGTTGTAATTTAGTTTTTATACCTCTACAATTTTGATAATAAACCAGTAGTTTTTCTATTTTATTACTTTTACACTGTTTGCCTCTTGAAAATTTAAATAATCATCAGTATTTTGTGTATTTTGAGCAACAGCTAGCCTATTATTGTCCACAGCCATGTCCCCCATTAATTCAATGCTGTCATTTAAAATATCAGAATTTTCAATATTACTATCCTGAAAGACATTATTATCTAACCCACTTGATAGTGCTAATCGGTTTTCATTGTATTTTACATGTATTAATGTCTTGTATTTTTATGAATTATTATATTGTATAACAACCGAGAAACATCATTTCTTAATTTTCTACCTGTACTACTACAAATGTTAACATACAACACACAGTTTTCAGTATATCTATTTACAAAATTTAAAAATGAACACATTTTTTGATTATACCTAAATAGTTGTTTAATATTATTACTATTGTCATTGGTTTTAATAGGAGATAAAAATATAACATTTGTTTGAAGACATTCCTTAATTTTATTATTAATTTTTCTCATTCTTGGATATTTTCCATTAGCCAAGTCATTTGTACCACATCCCACTATAACAAAATCACTTGCGGTAAAATCCTTAGTCAGTCCAAAAATGTTATCCAATACTTGGTCCTGCATTGTGTTTGGTTTTAAAAATGATTGAATGACAAATTCTGTACCAATACACATTTTGGTTAGTGACCTATTTAGACCCAAAACTGATTCATCCCCCAATATCATAATTTTCCGAGACTTTGATGAATTTTGCTTTTGAGGACAGTCGGATGAAGAACCAGCATCAGTGGTATCAAAGGAGGAGGAGTATGATGTTGGAAGTTTTTTGCTTTTATGATCCACATTTATATTACCGAGTTCCAGAGAGTAGGTCTTATTGTCTTCTTCAAGTACTCTAATTAATGTAACCATTTGTCTATTTATATGATTTAACTCATCAATCTCCATTTGCAATTTATTTATACCTTCAACATGAACCATATTTTCTTTGTCCAATGTATTTATAGTGGTGATTAAATTTTTATTTAAAATATTTAGTTCACTAACCTTTTGATCAAATTCGCTCCTAGTTGTTTCAAAAGAAGATACTTTTATTACAAGCTCCTTTTCCCTGGTACTCAATTCTTGAAATTTATTGTTGAGTACATCATTCTGTTTGTTTAGGTTTTCAATATGTACAGAGAACTTTTTTTCTGCTTCTGTTACGTCATTCTCAAAAACCTGACTGTTTCTTCTTATTCTTTCAATAAATTTGTCCTTTGCTCTCAATTCTCCCATTAACTCCTCAATTTTTTGTTGATAATTTTTTATTTCAATTTTACTATCATTGATGGTATTTTGACATTTCTCAGAGCATAAAATTTTATATCCCTGCAGTTTCACTGCATCAAGAACTCTCTCCAAGCAACTTGGGTGAAACACAGAATTACAAATAACACACAAGAAATTTGAAAAGTCTTTGTTTTTGCAACATTTAAAATTACGATTCATGTTTCGACCAGGTGCTTTAAAACATTCAATAGAAAATAATAATACACATATAGTGAGGAAAAAAAAGACTAGGACACATGCTTCTCGTCCTGGGACCTATCAGGACATTTAATATCAGACAAAGACAGGTGGTCCAAAGGCAAAAGAAAGGTTTACACCAGGTTAGACAAGAGGATAAAACTAAAACATATTGAAAAAATACATATCTACAGTTAAATACCCTTACAAATATCTGTTACACTATTTCCGCCAAAATAACACACAACCATGCGAAAACTCTTTTGCATTATATTATATATATTGAGCAGAGATTAAATCTGTAAGCCAGTGCCGAAATATTGCAATATTTTAATTACAATGAATACATTAATTTAGCACTATTTAATTCAACAAGGAACTTTTTATTTCAATAAAGAACTATTTATTTAAATATGGCACTAATTCCGTATTTTAGGCCTGCACCTTATCTTATCACAAGACAGTTTTTAAGGTAGAATGTTCTTTTTTTTTTAAGTGCCGATAAGTGGAACAATGGCAGCACAAGCAATCAATAAACAATTTCTTAACCAATATTTAAAAGTTGAGCATTTTACAACTCTAATTTTGCATATATGGTCTTGATAATAGTATGGCTATTTTCACGAACTTTTCACAAATAGAACAATACCAAACACTGCACAAATTCAAACAAAAAAAACACAATAAAACGATAAATTTCGGGTGCTATTTGACGATGTAATTTACTCGACTCGACGCTTGAATCGAATATATTAACTTGTTGACAAATTTAAATATTAATGGTTTTGTAACATCATATGCAGATGACTGAAGATTCATGGAATGAGGTAAAATATGTGATTGAGAAAGAGCTAATTAACACTAGCAAATAGACCAACATTTTCAAGTATTTCTATAAAAGGCTTTGAGAGTGAGATTAATGAGGTGTCAAGCATAAAATATCTGGGTATAGTTATTGATAAATACTTAAAATGGGAAGAACAAGTTTTAAAATTAAAAAATTGCATTAGAAACTTAATTGGGAAATTTTATCAATTAAGAGAAATACTTGGTAAAAAATTATTAATAATAATTTATAAATCATTAGTAGAATCACTTTTAAGATATGGAATCATAGTTTGGGGTGTTCTATATAATAATTCACTCAACAATTGAATGTTACTCAGAATTATATACTTAAGATAATATACAAAAAACGTAAACTATACCCAACCAGACAATTGTATTCTGGTGATATTTGTAATGTCAGGTCTTTATATGTCCTCAGCACTTGTATATATGTACATAAACAGGAACAGATGAAGAAGTATAAATTAATTGTAATCATTTAACAAGAACATAAATTCACAAAAATCTCCAAATTCCACAAAGCAACAGAAATATTAATCAGAGATTTATAAGTCATTTGGACCAAAATGTTTGTTGCCTGAAAATGTAAAAGAAATAATGAACTTAAATTCATTTAGCAGAGAATGTAAAAGTTATATCTCTGATAACTATCATTCATTTACTTTGTATTTTGATAACTTTATGTATTAGTTTGTAAATACAAGAGCTGTAAATATGAAAATATGTTTTATGAAGATAGTTTTATGGCCTAATTAATAATTTAATTATATTATGATGTGTATAGCACATAAGGGTGTTAAGTCACCTAGGTGCAATAAACAATTAGTGACAATATTTACTATTAATAGTAATTATATACTAATTAATATACATGTAAAACTATGTATAGAATGTATGTAAGTTTAAATAAATAAATACAAAAATAAAAAATACAATAAATAAATACAAAAATTTTGACCGATTTATCCATAAATATTTGTTCCCCATAATTCTGTGATCAATGTTTACCGAGTTATGGCCAAAGGCCATCCTTAATGGATCAGTATATATATATATATATATATATATATATATATATATATATATATATATATATATATATATATATATATATATATATATATATATATATATATATATATATATATATATATATATATATATATATATATATATATATATATATATATATATATATATATATATATATATATATATATTATTTCAGATCAACAATTCGGATTTAAGGAAGGAAAAAACACCCAAGATGTAAATAAGTTCTTAAAGGCCGAGTTTACAAAGCTGCCGAGAGTAGTTATCATTCATGCTTTTTATATTTTAAAGAAATTCAAATCCCTTATCACAATCTCATACATAGTAGGCTTCAATATGGCATTTTGGATTGGGGAGGTCTTATGGACAGTCATCTTAAAAACCTTGAGATACTACAAAAAAGAATCTTTAAAATTATGCTTAAAAAAGAATCAAAGCTCCTTGACATCGGGCAACTTTATTTTTATAGCCTGATTATCTATGTAAAAAAATAAAACTGTGATAACTAAAATATCTCACCATTATGAAACTAGACAAAGGAACCATTTTAAAGCTCTAACGCAATTAGCAAAGAAAACAACTGGCCAAAGAAATTACATATATCTTGTCTTAAACATTAAAAAAAAAAGATTAAGACACTTTATTTTAATTGAAGTGAGAATTACAGAAACTAAGTTAGTAAATAGTAAAAATTAACCACTTTATGTAATAAAGTACAAGAATGAATAAAGCAGAAGCACAACTTTTAGCTTTTTTTAATTGGAGTTATGAATTAAGTTCATTGCTTTTCATTTTTATTTTCTTTCTTTTTTGTTATTGTTAACATCCTTAATTTTTGTTTGTATATAATGTAAAAAAAAAATATATATATATATATATATATATATATATATATATATATATATATATATATATAAATGCCTAACAATATTGAAAACCAAATGCTCTTTTGAACATAAATAGCTGGAACATTTTAATTTTATGCCTAAGAAAATTGTAATTTAATTCTTGTCAGATACTCCATCCGAGGTCCATCCAAAGTGAAGAGCCTCTGTTTTTTATAAAAAAACAAAATGCATTCTTGAATGTAAATAGATGGAACAGTGAGAAGTTTGTTTGCTTTGAATTTGGTTCTACATGAAGATCTTACGTGCAACTTTAGAATGGTTCTTAAGGCTCTTTTCTGACAAGCACATACAGGGGACACTATCCTGTAAAAATCATAGCCTTGGTCTTGTCGCTGTTTACTGTTTTTTTGTAAACCAATTATTTGGCTCATATATTAAAGGCTCAGATTTTTCAATAAGGATAGGTAAACTCAAAGCAGTTATTTAAAAGCTTATATCATCCACATAATTTGTAGTTTTATGATCCAAAATACCACTGCACTATTAGGTCATTTAAGTATGTTAAAACCAGAATGGGTCCCATAACGCTACCTTGCAGCACTCTTGCAGTAATTTGGATTTCGTTTGATGACACCCCATTACCTCCTCCTAAAATTGCACTCTGTATTCTTCCAAAAAAATATGATTCAACCCATGCCAGGGCTATTCCTCTGATACCATACAGTTCAAATTCAAGAATATTCTGTGTAAACTTAAATATTGCTGTTTGAGTAGATATATCCCTTAAATACCCATGCTGAATACCATTTAAAAGATTATTTGAGGTCATAAAATCCAAGATGCGATTGCACATCACATGTTCAAATATTTTGGAAAGTAAACTTATTGGTCTATAGTTTTCAGTATTTGTTTTTCTAATCTTGATGGTTTCGGCTCTTACTTGATGAAAATCCATTGTTAGATAAAAACACTTGTTTTCGATTTTCACTTGTATTTTCTCTAATATGACATATGTTTTGTTGGCACAGCCACTTTTTCAAATGTGACGATTTTAAATCAACATTGTATTTATATTCTATATATATCTATTGCCTGTGTCGAACAATATAATCAAAAAATGTACATCGTAAAAAAAATTATCTAAATGGTTGAGCAATATGAAAGAAAAAAAAATGGAAAATACAGCATTTACCAGAACAAACCATAAATAGTAATTTTTAATGTTATACAGTCAAACTATGCAGAATTTCTGCAGATTTCTGAGATTTATCAAATAAATTAGGCTCTTAATTATTTCGTTTAAGATAGGTAGTATTAAAACTTATAGATATTTGTATAATTAATATTAAAAATGATTTCACGATATTGCCGAAGAAAAGTCATATGTTCTTTTCCATAATGTTACAATAAATAATATTTAATTTTGAAGATTATCCAGATTCACTTTTACATGTTTCTGGTTACCAGCTTTTTCGTAGTGACAGAATAACTAGGGGAGGGGGCGTTGGTGTATATATGGCTGACTTTATTAAATGTAAAGTCATTGATATCTCCGCGGCAAGTGATGGAACATGTCAAGTCGAACAACTTTGGATAGAATTGTCTTTGAAAAACAAAAGAATTTTAATGGGAGCGCTTTACAAACCTCCATCAGTCAGTTTTAGAAACATATTTTGTGTTGAAAATATATTATCCTCCCTGTTGCCTTCTTTTGATTATACCCTTCTCATGGGTGACCTGAATGTTGATCTTCTAAGTGAGACGGTAGAGAGCAATCAGTTGAGATCTTTGTTACATGTGTTCAATCTAAAACAAACTATCACCGACCCAACAAGAATAACGAGAAGCACATGTACCCTTATTGATATTCTTTGTGTAGACAGTAATGTTAATGTGGTAAACTCGGGAACTAAAGATTTGCTTAATCTCACAGATCACAGACTTATTTACTCTACTATCGAAATTGATACACCCAAAAAGACCGAAAAAATAATTTCCTATAGAGACTTTCACTCTTTAAATCAGCAACAATTCGACATTGAGATGCAGAGATTCAATTTCGATGATGATGCTTGGCAATGGGGAACCTTGGATTGTAGACTTCAAACTCTTAATCAGCGACTGACCGACGTATTCGATAGACACGCACCCTTCGTAACTGTTAAATTAAAACGGAAGTATAAACCGTACATTACAAGCACAATAAAAGAAATCATTCAATTAAAGAAAAAAGCATTTAATAGATTCAAACGCACTCGTAACATTGAGCATAAAAACTTCTACATAGATATTAAAAACTACCTTTCTTTCGCAATACGCAGTGAAAAAAAGGCATATATGTCATTTGAACTTCAGAGAGCCAACAAAAACTCCAAAATGCTTTGGTCTCGACTTAATACATGGAATGTTCATTCAAAAAATAATTCTGAAATTCCTAATCATTTAAAAAATCTACAAGATATTAGTAATCAATTTGCTGATGTTAGTAGGTTGGCCGCTCCGGTTGATGTTGAGGTCCGTGACTTTTATAATACTAATAGGCTGGAGAGTCTAGATAATAGAAACTTTTCTTTTAGGTTCATATCTGAATATGACATTCTCCAAGCTTTCTCTCGCATCAAATCCAAAAGTATGGGCGTCGATGGAATAAGTTACGTCATGCTTCTCTTTGTTCTTGAACATGTAGTTTCAATTATAGCCAGATTATTCAATCAGTTCCTTCAGGAAGGAGTGTTTCCTGAAATTTGGAAAACATCTATAATTATACCCATTCCCAAAAATTCCAAAATCGAGTCAATATCTGAACTAAGGCCCATCAGTCTATTGCCAATCCTGGCTAAAATGTTAGAATTGCTAGTTACTGATATGATTAATGACTATATTTTGAGTATTGCCCTACTGCCTGAAGTTCAGTCAGGCTTCCGGAAGCACCACAGCACTGCAACGGCACTCACCAAGGTCACTACAGACCTTGTAACTAATATCGATGAAGGGATGGCCTCCTGTCTTATACTCCTAGATTACAGCAAAGCCTTCGATTTAATTAATCACTCTATGCTGGTTGCTAAAGCACATTATTGTGGTTTCACCGAGCCAGTGTGTCAATGGCTTGCCAGTTACCTATACTCCCGTGTGCAAATAGTTGAGTTGGATGGAGCCAGATCCAAGGCTGTCACTTTGCAGCACGGAGTTCCTCAGGGAAGCATTCTTGGTCCCCTGTTATTCAATTTATATACTTCTGATCTGCCCAAGCAGGTTCGTTTCTGCTCCATCCACCTCTACGCGGATGATACACAATTGGTTGCTGGTTTTGAACAGGAAAATGCTTGTCAAGCTTTCCAGCAGATTAACTGCGATTTGAAATCTATTTTAGAGTGGTCCATTGGGCATGGTATGTTGCTTAATGCAAATAAAAGCAACTATATGGTTATTGGCACTAATCATATTATAAATAAAGTCAACATGCACAACTTTGTTTCGTCACATATTGGTGAGGATCTTCTACCCTCTGCAATATGTGTTAAAAATTTGGGCGTCACATTTGACGCAAACCTTAACTTTGAATATCATATCAATAAAAAACTATGTTCTGTATACTTTAAATTAAAAAGTTTGTATCAGTTTAAATTTATTCTACCCGAAAAGGTTAAACTCTTACTAGTGGAATCACTCATTCTTTCACAATTGGATTACTGTTGTATAGTCTATTACAATTATTTAAACTTGGAATATCGTAACAAGATTCAACTGGCCCAAAACGCTTCCATTCGTTATGTTTATTGTGTATACAAATTTTCTCATATCACTCCCACTTATGTACAAAACAACTTGCTTAAATATGAATATCGAGTGATGCTTCTATTTGGTGTATTTGTGTACAAACTTTATAAAACAAAATGTCCGATTTACCTATGGAAATATATTGTAGCAAGACAGGAAATTCACAATCTAAACCTAAGAAATGTTATTAGATTTAATCTACACCAACATCGCACTTCTAAGTTTAGAAACTCATTTGCTTTTCGGGTGATACAATTGCTTAACTCACCTGTATTTAATTTAATTACTCAAAACTCTATTAAAACCTTTAAGACCAAGTACAAGAATGAGTTACTCAATTTAATGCCCTAACAGTGTAGTAAATTACCTTTGAAATGTGTGGATTTTTGTAATAGGTATTAATGTTATTATAGTTAAGTTACTTTATTTTTAGGTATCATGGAAGAACGCCCTGCGAATGCTACCTTTTATGTAATTATTTTTGTATATTGCATAATAAATGTTTTTTCTATTCTATTCTATTCTAAGTAATTTAGTTTGGTGTGAGGATCCGAACCGAAAGTCAACTTTTAGTTGGTCAACGTTTTGAAATGTTTTATTTCTTCATTTAATTTTCGACTTTTGTTGTCATTAAAATAATAAATATCGACTTGTACATAAGTAAATTCATTGATGGTAGCAATTGCATTAAGTAAAAATGGACTTTTTAGGCGTACAGAAAATTAAAAATAACAAATTTTACTATTTATTCTGGTATGTTCAACCTATTTGTGTCCGTAGACACCAGGTACCTTCAATGAATTTACCTATGTACAAGTTGATATTTATTATTTTATTGACAACAAAGGTCGAAAATTAAATGGTCCTGATGAAGCAATAAAACATTGCAAAACGTTGACCAACTAAAAAGTTGACTTTTTGTTCGGATCCTCACCCCAAACTAAATTACTTCAAAATTAGATCTATTTTGGATTGTTAATCTACTTACATTTGAAATAATAGATTAATTAGAAATTTAGTTTATTGCATTTTTCAACCTACATTATTTTCTTAAATTGTAAATTGCCTTATTTTGAATGCGTAATTACCAATAGGCAGTTCCAACCATATCTAATATCTATTGTATGTATTTTACATCTAAACAGCCAAAATAGAAAGATAAAACCTAAAGAGTTAAGACCGCATCAAGAATGTAACAAACAGCACATATTGCAATGCAACTCAACTCATTCGGCGGTCGGTGACTCTGCGGCTCTTCATCGCGCAAGTCGTTCCCGCTCCGTTACGCTGTAAGTGAGAGGTAAGTCAGAATCAAAAAAGATCTGTACTACAGAGCTGCTTCAGTGACTCACTTAACTGAGCTGATTCTTTGAGCCAGCTCACTCCTGAGTTACACAACTCTAAGTACAGGTAATTAACATAAAATTGGTCTAGATATACTACTGAGTTTTTATTCATATTTATATTTTTATATAAGTAGAAATAAGTAAAAAATGTATATATAATTAAAGATTAAACAAAAGTTATTAATACAAATTTAAAAGGGGAGAATTGTTAATCTAATCTAATTGGTCGTTTAAAATAAGGTCAGAATGTTTATTAATTTCTAAAGCTTCTAAGAAATTTAATTTTTGGCTTTTTTGGTCTACATGTAAAATTTTAAAATTGTTATCAAAAATGTGATTCTCTGTTTTTAAGTGTTTGGCGTAAGTGGAGTATTTGTTTTCTTTTAAATAAGAGTCGGTATGATCTGTTATTCTGGCATTAAATAATCTACCAGTTTGACCAATATAAAATTTATTACACGAACCGCAATTTAATTTATTAACACCATTTTTGTAGCTTTTTTCAGATTTATCTTTGGTATTTTTAATTAGTGAAATTAAATTATTATTAGTTCTGTATGCTACTTGAATTTGTTGACTGTTTAAAAACGGTCTATGTTAGTACTAGGCTTGCCAATATAATATAAGGATAGCAAATTTATTTTCTGGTTTATTAGTAGGATATACTTCTTTTATAATTTTTTGTATGACATTTTAAAAAAATATATTATTTATTAAAGTGTGTGTGTGTGTATCCATTGTTAACTGCAATTTGTTTAATGGTGTTAAGTTCCATGTCAAAATTTTCATTTGACATAGGTATGTTAAGTAACCGATATATCATACTGTTATATGTTGCTCATTTGTGTTATATTGGGTGGTGTGACAGGTTATGTATCGTACTACCAGTATATGAAGGCTCACAATAAATTGAAAAATTGAGTTTATTATTGAAACGTCTAATAGTTAAGAAAGTTAATTGAATTATTGATTTCAGTTTCGATAGTAAATTTAACCTTTGAGTGAATCGAATTAATATAATTTAAAATTAATAATGTAAGTGTTGAGATGTCTATCCGTACCTGTAAATTAGATGAGTATATTTTCTACATACCTGTACCAAAATTGACAAAGATTTGCTGACGGGTGGTTATGAATAAAATTCTTTTCTAAATTATCCATAAAAAAACTCTGCTAATATGGGGCTCAATGGGTCACCCATAATTAAACCTTCTGTTGAGGTATAAATTGTGTTATTGAATTGATTGTCTAACATATTTCTTTGACTATGTATATTTTTACTTTTAACTTTAATGTATTGCTTGTCTTATCTTTTAACTGACTTTTTCTATACATATTGCGTGTTACCACTGGATTTATTAGTTTTTAGCTCTTTTTCTTTTCATTTTGTTTACAATTCTTTAGTTTCAAGTTAGTATTTTAAGTTAAACATACAATGAAGGGAGCAAACATGGTCATATCTATTTATATATTTGTGCTGATACATCTATATTTATATTTTTCTTTATTTAGGATTGTCAATAATACAGGTAGGTATATGTTTGTTCTAATATATCTTTTATCTTTTTTATTTAGCTTTGTCAATGATGCTTTTTTTAGACAATAAAGCTTTTATTTAGTTTAATTAGTTTTTAATGTATATTTAAAATAAACATATTATAGTCTAGTTCAATTGAATATCTCCTATTGAGTAATATTTTGGGGGATACTCTACTTATTTTAATAGCATGTTTGCAATTATAGTATTAGATCTCATCATCTTCTGCATTACTCATATTCCCACTTAAGTGTTGATCAAAACTCACCTGCCTTACAAAGAATTATTTTATATAACAAGGTCATGCAACTTTCTGGAAGCAGCTATAAGGCTTGTGTTATGAGGAACACTGTTGAACAAGCATTTTATGATGTTAGAAAGTATAGTTCCACATGTAGTGTGTGTGTCTATCTGTGCATATGTGTGCAAAGCATTAAAAAGAATTGGGGCCTGGGGAAATGATATGCAGGCTCACAGGAAAAACGAAAAGATTATTGCCTATGGTAAACAGATGACTAAAAAAAACACAGACACAAGTCAACACCTTGCATTTTTATTATTCACCTTCTGACAACTACTAATTGTAAAGTTTTCGAAAAAAAAGTTCTTGTATTACCATATTCTCCTTTATTACCGACTACTAAATGCAAAGTTGAGGACTAAAAAAAAAGATTCACACTTTGGTCTTTTTTACCAGAAACTAATAAATGTAACTGCCCTGCCCACATGATTTTCAAAAAAAAATCCCAGCCCCTTTGAAAATTCTAGGCCTGAGAGGAAATGAACATTGATTGTGTGTGTATGTAGATGTTTATTATTTTATATTGTTAACCACTGTTAGTCTATAGGTGCTTAAATGTTAACCATCAACTCTTTAAATTTTGTATTATTTTGTATGACATATGTTTGTTTAACTTTTAGTACTTTAACATTTGACTGGCATAGGTATGTAATTTGACAAGTCCGATAATAACTTGATTGTTGAATAAAGATAACCTTACTTTTTGTAGATTTTGTTTGACATATAAGAACATTAGAGGATATAGACACAAAAGAGGGTCATAATAAACATGCCAACAAAATCATCACAGTATCTGACACCAGCAATGATCCCTATGTCTCGATGCTGTAATTTGAAAATTCTTAATGCATGAAGGAAGAGCCCCCACACTAAAATAGCATAAGTTATACTGTCATCTTTAAAGCCATAAAATTTCATCAGAATACTATGAGAAACACAATCAAAAGGCCTTAGTTAAAAATCCATGTTTAAAATCTTGAAGTATTTGACTAACAAGACAGTCCACAGACAGAGTTGTCATTTTTTTATTCATGTAAACAAGCTGATGCTGAAAAATGAGATTGTTCTCAGTTTGTTACTTGAATTTTCAGCATGGATTCACAACTTTTGATAAGATAGGCAGTAATGAAATGGGACAATAGTTTGAACAATTACTACTGGACCCTTTGTTTTTGAAAATTGTTAAAACTTTAGCCATCATGAGATAAGTAATCTGATTATGCAGATTACTGTGATGAATCTAGACAGCTTATACAACTATATATCTTTAAATCGTCAGCATAAAGCAATACTTCGCTGAGCTCAAAAGAGTTAACTACATTGTAAATAAACAAATTAAATTCCTTAGGGAGCCTAGTTGCAATTAAGAAAGTTTCACTTTAACTTTTAACTCATGGAGGGTGAGGACAAAATAACTGTAAATATACATGTAGGTATCCAAACAGGCCCAGGACCCTGTCAACCGTGTGCCTATAACTACTTTCCCAGTTCTAATTACAGATAAAATAAAAATATAAGATCTGATTTGGCCATCTTGAAGGAAGTTTATTTTTTATCTTATTTGCCATTCATACGGTCTAATATTATTCGCGTATTTAAACTTTTATTTAATATTTGCCTGTTCGAATTCACTTAACAATATTAAATGATATTTTTTGCATTAGAATGTTGACTTACCAACGAAAAAATTGCTGCTATCATGGAAGCTCTTTGTACGTCAAGGAAAAAAGCATCTTGAACTAAAGGTTTCCGATACCAAGGAATTTTTAACGATTTTAAACTTCTCGTGCTCCTTAAATTTGCACTACTTCGCGTTGTTACATGTGAGTAAACGCTGGGAGTACCTGTAATAGATCTTGTTCCCGGCATACCGTGTTTTTCATACATTGTTTGACAGAAAAAATTGTTAAAAATAATAAATGCACCTCGACTCTGTCACAGAAAAATACTTTCGTACTTGCAATTTATAAATAAACAAAAATTAAGAATTTAGAAAAGTCAGAAGTGAGTGGTTTGGTAATGACAGTTGACAGTGGTGAAGTGTGTTGACACGGTGATAGCAATCATACCAGGGGCCGCAAGGCGCAGTCAGGTCCACGCCAGCAGTATAAATTTAATTTGTTACACTTTCTACATTAACTCAGTTGAGCGTACTTCTCAGCGTCTAGATTTTTGACTATTACTATTCTTAGTTATTACTGTGAGTAAAATCATGCCCCTGTTCTTTAATGTAATATTCGTGCTTATATAAAAAAGGTACACATTTATTCGTAATGAAGGTGTGGGAGTTAAGTGTATATGAAAGAGGTGTATAAAGAGTATTATCTGGTTGTGTTTTCTGTTAGGTGCTAGACAGATTTTTAATATCGGAGGTCTTAATTATAAAGGTAATTATACAATATACCTGTTTTTGCTATTATAAGAGATTTTTCAAAAATTCTTTTTTCCCCGTGCTTATATAGGCCGAATCTAACAATAATCCGTCTGCGCTGCTTTAAAAATTTGCCCCCTTCTTTATTAATTCTTACTTTTTATTGTAATTCGAGTAAGGAAGTCTACTAGGTTTAGAAAATAAACATGAGTCATCGCCCGTGTTTACATATTTTGACAGAAACGCACTGGACTTGTTTACGGAAAAATAAAAAAAAGAAGGGGAAAATTTTAAAGTAGCGCAGACGGATTATTGTTACATTCGGCCTACATAAGCACTGTGTAAAAGAATTTTTGAAAAATCTCTTATAATAGCAGAAATAGGTATACTGTATCATTACCATTATAAAATATATAGAACAAAAATAAGAAAGTCAAAAATCATTCCTTTTGTATTAGGTTATTAAAAACAGATTAGAGTGTTCTAGAAGTAGTTTTAACTACAAATTAGAAAAGAAAGACTTTAAAGGGCAATGGGAGATATTTTACAAGGAGGGCACATCTTCAGAATGGGGATGAATTGCCACTTTATTTTTACTTACCCATCTTGTAATCAGATACATAAATATTGTTGCTTGGTTAATTTACAGTTTACCCTAACAAATATGAACTTAATTTTAACATTACCCGACAACGCCCAGCATAAATTCTGAATACGACTCAGGGTGGTCTTTAAAATATTGAGTGCCCCAACACTCTTTCATATCTCTAAACACCAGAATGAGAAAAAATTACCAGGTAAAAAGTCATTTGTTAAGGGTCGCCGATTTGAACAACGCATCAAGTTGAATGACGTCTGAAGTACTAATGTGTTACGACAATTTAATTTGATTTAATTTAGATTATATGACAAATTAATTTAAATTCAATAGTTGATTACGCAATTAAATTACATTATATAGTCCATTATAAATTTTCCACTGCAGAACTAGGATAATCCTTCTGAGTATCATACAAACAATATATAAAAACCGGTATATTTCCTTTACCTAGAACTTGCCTTGTTATTAATTAACACACTTTTATTAGCTTCACATGTATGTAACTAACTATGTGAGCAAACAAATGTAGGGAGACGATTTTAACCTACTTCTAATTTTCGTACCGATTTGAAATTTTGCAAGTGTGTAATTTATATGGCATTACAATAATTTTGCGCCATCAGAATAGTTCCAAATGGTGCCGGTCGATATTAACTCAATGTAATTCGGATGAATATAAATGGTAACACTTATACCAGCAAGTAGACCGTAGACTTTTGCTCTTTTGGTTTGTTTTGACGAGTCCAAGTAAAAAATAGAATATAATTTTAAAAAAAACTAGACAGACGTCAGAAACACACTAAAAAGTACAAACTTACGTAATTTACTTAAAAATTTTTTTGACTATTTTACCTGTTCTCTTAATTATTACAGGAAAGAAGCTATGCCAGCCAACGAGGGTGCTTAAGTGTTATAGTTTTTAATACCGTACTCAAAACTAGTCAAAGCGGCGTACAGTTTTCGAGGCTTCCATTGTTTCTTTTGGGTCTACTACAACTAGTGTATTCTATTTACTCTCACCAGCAAGCAGTCATTACACCCGCTATTTTGTTATCGAACTGGGCCGACAAAACGAATAGGAAACCGAACACTTTTCCCACAGAGCCCTCTATATCCAGCAGATCCCGGAACAACACAGAACTTGGCTTACAACGGGACGATCTGAATCCTCTCCCAAAGAATGCAAAGAGCACGTGGCGGGGGTCAAAAGACTAATAGATGGAAATTGCCTTAAGCCCACTACTTATTATTTGTTGATTCGTTCATTCGTCCGCATAGTGTGGAGGGTCCGGTTCATCCTTCCGATTCGTTGGGCGCGATTCCCTGTTTTGGGCGTATAATGAAATAGGATTTGACTCCGTAGTACCATTCGTCCGAATCAAATCTTTTGTTTTCTGTGTATTTTCAAACATCGAAATGCATATAATATTCGTCCATTCGTTCATTCATATGAATTGACGAACCGAATTAACGAATCGGACCGGCGTATCGATCCGAATAATAAGTAGCGGGCTTTAGAAGAAAGTATAATTCTGATAAGAGTTTCGCATTCTATGAAGGTCGACTATGGTCCACACAATAATACGCTATGGCCTTAGACAAACCACATTTATTCTAGAGAAATTGATTGACAGGCGTTAATTCCGAATGCGCTCCTGAAGGTGTCATCTGTCAATAATCTCTAATCACTCAAATCACTGTCTGTCCACTGTCACTGTCACTGTCCAGAAAAATAAAATGGCGTCGATACTCAAATTGTCCCAGTCCGTAGCAAAATTATCAAAAAATACTAATTTAACTAAGGTAAATTAATTGAAATCTTATTTTACTTATATCTGTAGGATTTATATATAATAGGCTAATTGTCGTTCTGTGCACGTTACACGTAGTGAAATTACGTAACATAAACCTTGCTACTTTCAAATATAAAAGGAAATCCGGCTTTTAGGCTCTCAGGAAAGCGTCTAGTGCAGCAGCTGAAGCTAAACAAGTATCCTTAAATGTACCTCCTACAAAGGTAACAACCCTTAACAATGGTAAGTTATATATTAATATAGTTGTTTGAAGTTTGCTATGAAGGGTACTTATATTCTCGATATTCGACAAGGTGAAATTAAATTCTCAAAATTTTAATGGATTTAAAAATTGCTAAAAGCTTTACTCAGCACTAAGAAGCTACAACTAGAGGATAAGATTAAGCATGTGTTTGTTTTAAAAATGAATCTTAGATAAGGGAGAAACTAGAGCACATTCTACAATTCTGTATATATATATATATATATATATATATATATATATATATATATATATATATATATATATATATATATATAGATTCTTTATAATTTCACGGCTGTTTGAAAATGAAATGGATAACACGAAATAGCGGGGTTGCAGCCTAATAATCCTATTGATGTTACTGGGACATTATTTACTTTGTGAAAGCTTTCGGATTTTTTTTAATCCTTCATCAGTCACACTACAAAATGGTTTGTTAATATAAAGTAAATTATTAAAATATTTTAGACTAACCGAGGGGGAATCCACTGACCAAAAATCTGTACACCATTTTTTTATTTTCTCTATTTTCTTGTATTTTCTCACACTTGCTTCTATTTTCTCGTATTTTCTTGTATTTTCTTGTATTTTCTGTATTTTCTCGTATATTCTTGTATTTTCTCGTATTTTCATGTATTTTCTTGTATTTTCTGTATTTTCTCGTATTTTCTTGTATTTTCTCGTATTTTCTTGTATTTTCTGTATTTTCTTATATTTTCTTGTATATTCTCGTATTCTCTAGCATTTTCTTGTCACGAATCGGTTCTATATCTTAAATATGTGTCATTAAACTAGTGTGAAAGTTGGAAAATGTGTTTCAATCACTTCCACGTGCTCTTGTCGTATTGAGTAGACAAAAGCTGCTTATGATGTGTTAAATTTACTGAAATAACAGTCATTTTTAAGGCTAAACGATTTATTAATACAACAACGTATAGTCATTATTACAATAATAGACTTAAAAATATCTTAATTTTAAGTAATAAATAAATTTTAAACAAAAAAAAAATTAACATAACTCCGAAAACTCTATTGCTCTTGTAGGAAATATGGTAAGAAGGCTAATAAAGTTGGAAGTGACCCTTTCTTTGTTATTTTATATACTTTATCGTATTCTACGTACATTACATATTCTGCATTCTTTAATAATAAATAAACCCTCGAAGTAAGATATTTCACTAGTTTATTTTTTGTTTTTGAAATAGTACCCACATTATTTTACTCAAAAACAAAATAGCTACACTGTTGTGTCAGTCTGTCAAAAAAATGAATTGATAATGTTAGTATTATTTCCCTTTTTGTTTTGTAGTTGACAAAGTACTTGTTTGAACAGATTTTTCTCAAAAAATCTTCTTTAAATCAACTTTTCGCAAAGATTCTAAATAGAAAAGCCATATGTCAAATATTAAATAAATTACGTTTATTCACAGCCCACTAAAGAATTTTGTATGCTATTCATACAACCCGGAAAGTTATTTCTCCAATTGTTTTGCTCAAAGCTGAGCTATTATTATTTAAGTTTGCGGTCTTATTAAAATAAAATTATTTTGATAGATTTGTGAGGTCATATTGCGAATATTTTATGAAATAGAAGGTATTAGTCTTAGATTAGTTGTACCAAAATGTGAGCTTTTTTATTTAGAATTTTCGACAAAAGTTGGTTTAAAAAAGATTTTTTGAAAACAAAATATAATTCTTGACTTTTTGTTTAACCAAGTGAAAGTGTTTGCCAATAAATAAAACAAGAAGGAAACATCAATAAGTGCAGTTTTTTGACAGATAACCTTATCAACATTGTAGGGTAGACATTTTCTTTTTAAATAAAAATTGTTATACTTGCACCATTTCAAAAACAAAAGCCGACTTGTCATATCTCATTGAAAAAGAAAGTTTCATGCAGAATAATACGAGAATGTATAATGTTAAAAATAATAAAGTAAAACCGGGAGTGGCCAAAGAAGTTTTAGTTTCAAATTGAAACCTACAAATATGAAAAAATTGACTGACTGCTATATGATTTCGTGGTCATCCCCATACGTAAATTTTGCAGGAGTAAAAGCGGTCCGAAACAAGAATTGCCTTCGATTATATCGCAGGGACAGTGTACCTACACCTCTTGCTATTATGATTGTCTATCCTGTGATATAATCAAAGGCAATTTTTATTCTATGCAGCTTCTATATATATTTATATCTATCTATCTTAAATATTTTTTTAGAAGTTTGTATTTTTTGGGAATATTAAGAAAATCCAATCTCTTTAGCTCAAAAGGCCCAGTACCAATAAGCTCAATTGGCCCATAAAATATATATTGTTTGTCTACGGTATCATGGTCATCCGCCCGAGGCCATATGAACTGACCAAGTTCAGACTTTAAAAACTTTATTTTGTATTTTTCGTCATCTAATCTTTCTGTTACTCTTCCAATGTACCATTGTTGCTCATAACTAACAGCGTAGTATTTTTCAGTGTCTATAATGATTTTTGGGGTTCCTTTTTCTGACTCGTCATCTGATGAGGAACTACTTGGCATTGAAATATCCCCCGAAGCTGCATATTTCTTATTTAACTCATCATTGAGGTCTTCATAGTCAGATTCATGATAAGATGAATCGTCAGATTTGACGTCTCTTTTTAATTTTTTTGCTTCGCATTTTAATTTACTTTTAGATCTTTTTTCTTGAATATTACCTGACACGTTTCCTGAAATAAACCTATGAAGACGGTCTGTACTAACTCTTCCATTACATACAAATGTTTTCAATCAGGCAAGTTTCCAGAAAAACTTAAGACTAGCAGGGTTGTTCCGGTATACAAGTCTGGTGATCCTCATTTACCTGGCAACTATAGACCTGTATCAATAGTTCCAGCTATATCTAAACCCTTGGAACTGGCTATTAATAACCGCCTTACTAAATTTCTTGAGTCAAAAAAACTCCTTTCACCAACACAGTTTGGATTCCGCAAAAATTTGTCCACGGGTCAGGCAATTAGGGAACTTGTTGCTTCAATAGTGGACGTCTTTGAGAGGGGGGGCGAGGCGACTGCTGCATTCTGCGACCTCTCAAAGGCGTTCGACTGTGTCTCCCACTCCTTGCTTTGTGAAAAGCTTGGTTGTTATGGTGTGAGAGGGCCGTCTTATGACTTTGTTGTGTCTTATTTAGAAAACAGATATCAGTTAGTCCAGTGTGCTGGAAACAAATCATCTACTCGTTGTGTAACTGCTGGGGTACCCCAGGGCTCAATTTTAGGTCCTCTACTTTTCATACTGTATGTTAACGATTTACCATCCTACTTAGGTGCCCCAGTGGTGATACAGTATGCGGATGATACCACTATTTTATCCAATGACACGGAAGAACAACGTGTTCTTATAAACAGGGCGGAAACTTGGTTCTCAGCCAATCAACTATGCCTAAATATTACAAAAACAAAATATTTGGAGTTTTCATTGAAAATTACTCACTCTTCTGGTGAGGCGGTGGAAAGTGCCAGGTTCCTTGGGGTAAACTTGGATGGAAGGCTTAACTGGAAATCTGAAATCCAACGCCTTTGTAGTAAGCTGTCATCTACAGTTTTTCTTTTACGGAGATTGTCTAAAACAGTACCTCTAGAAGTCATGAGAACTGCCTATTTTGGTCTGTTTCACAGTCAGATGAGTTACAGTATTCTTTTTTGGGGTAATTCAACAGACTGGACACGAGTATTTAAAATTCAGAAGCAAGCTTTAAGAATTATGCTTGGATTAAACTACAATGAAACCTGCAGACCTCATTTTAAAAGACTCAATATATTAACAACTCCAGGTTTATTTATCTATCACTGTCTTCTTTATGTCAAGGATCAACAACATATACTGGTTAGACACCTCAATCACCACTGCTATGAAACAAGACAACGAGACAATTTTATTCTGCCACAACATAGATTAACCTTGACACATAAAAGTTTTCTTAATATATCTATTTCTCTATTTAATCATCTGACTGACGCAATAAAAAATATGCCAACTAGTAAATTCAAAACAACAGTAAGAAATCTATTAATTAATATAAGCCCCTATGATGTTGCTGAATACCTGATGAGGCCTATATAACCTTTTTTTTTTTTTTTTTTGTTTCTCCTACTTTAGTGTATAAGTGGTGTGGATGTGCCTTAACATTTAGTATTAGTCTTTTAATTATGTTTTTTTTTTTTTCTTAAATGTGTTTTATCTTTTACTACTATACCTAAGTGATTTTATCTAGATATAACCTACTTTATTTAATGTACAATTTGACGATGCAAAGACCTAGATTATATGTGCAAATAAATATGATTTGATTACATTCATCTAAAAGCCAACAAAATGAAGATTTTTTAATAATTGCAGTTTTATTCTTTACTTTGACTTCTATGTAAGGGGAATCCATGGAAATATTAGTAATACTTTTGGAATAATCTTTAAGACGTAATGACTCATACTCAACTGATTCTTCTTCAGATTCATAGCAGTATACATTATTTAAACCTGAAGGTTCATTTACTGGGTTAAGAAGTATTTCATTTTCGCTAGGTTCATTATCTAGATTACTAGGAGAAATGTCTATTGAAAAGTAATCATTTTCTTCTGCCATAATTCCTAAGCGTTTTGTAAGATCTAGTACATCATTTAATGCGCTAATTACTATATTTTCAATATTAATTTGCATTATATCCTCAGAAGTAAGCAGTTCGGGGGATAGCATTGCCAAAAGGCGTTTTTCTTCTCTGGGGAAAAAAAATTGTCCGTTAATGTCATTAATAATATTATTTACACTACAAATTCTCTCAATTCTATTGACTAAATCTTTCATACTGAAGTTGACGACAGTCGAATAGGTTGATGTCATGGATCTTGCAGTTCGAAATAGTTTCTCGCAGGGCTGGCTACTCATGTATGACAAAAGGAACATATTTGCTTCCAACCCTTCAATATTTTTAAATTTAAAGGTTAAAATAAGCTTAATTAATGTGTGAGCATTTAGTTCTATGCACATGTAACAATTAGTCGAAATAAAATTATTTTTTAATGTTTGATCTTTGTTTCTTTTAATTGTTGACCTCCAGATTCGTAATAGAAAAACCACAAACCTCACTTTATATAATCGTTCTGATAAAGGTAAGTTACTACTTAAAAAGGCAGATACAATATTATTCATGACAGTTAAGTATAAAACAGTTCCTTCAGTCTCAGGCATTTCTTTTAATTTATCAATGACGAGCGACGAACACATTTTTTCAGCTGCCTGAAAATTCATTTTGTCATCGAGTTTTAAGTCACTGGAAGTAAGGAAATGCTGATCCTTTGATGCAACATGAAGAAGATCATGTAAATGTTTCGATGATATTTCTGCTGCTCCTATTTTTAATGTGAGTTTTTCATTTAATAATCTAACTCTGAGTTTTGTCAAAATGTGAACAAAATCTTGAAAATAGCATTCCTCTGAATTGTGTAAATCCATTAAGAACCATCGCCATGAATTCTCGTGGGTATCTAAGGAAAATAGTCCAGCGTTTAGCCGCATTGATTTCAGTAAACGCGTATCACCGTCAGACGAGTATCCTAAAATAGTTATGCCATATTCTTTAGCGCCGTTGTTCTTTAATTTCCATCTTTGAAGCACATCTTTATATGTGAATTTGTTATCAGTTCCATATCCTCCTAGGCAGTATGAAGGTGCTCCAACAACTAGAGGTTGCGCTACAATAATATAAGCATATGATGCTTTAACTCCTACTTGGAAATATTCTTGGATCTTGGCTGCTGATGTAGCCAGAAATGTATTATTTTCTGGTAAACCGTTTTTTAGTGGCAAAACAAAACCCATAACTTTGTTTGAATTAGAATCGTATTCAATTTTGCCACTTATTCGTGTGGCGTCTTCAGATATCGATATGATTTTAGGCAAGTTCTTTTTTTCCAAAAAGCGGACAATCCTTTAAAGTCCAGATCACCCTCCTGTATACGAACCCGCGTCTCGCCCAGAAATCTATTTAGCGTTGATATTGAAGGCATATAAGGAATACAATTTTTTAAATTTGCATATAAAGTGTCATATGCAAGGCGTCCCGCAGTGTAGTAAAGATATATTCCAATTTTTTTAGTTAAATCATCGTACGTATTTTTCTTGTTACTTGAGCTTTTTGAATTCTCTAGAGCATTCGATAATAACTTTTTTAAAAAAAGTGATAAAGACTGTTTTTTTTCTTCAGTAGAGTTTTCAAGTCTTGATACTTCATTTAAATTTTCAGTATCACTTATTTTAGAGAAAATTTTGTCAGCAATATCTGAAGGAACTGCGTTACATATTTTGTCTACCAATTTAAAGTAATTTGTTATGATACTTTGATTTTCCACATTTTTCTCCCTCGATCTTCTTTCTCGTTCCGATCGTTGGTATTTTTGAGCTTTCCATTTTGACAGATTTCTACTCAGATTTTGAGTTTCATATATGGGCGGATTTTTTAATTTATTATCATGTGTTTTATCAACCGAGTTCTCAAGACAGTTGACTTTCTGTGAGTTTAATAAAAAATATTCTGAGTTAATATTATTAAAGTCGCTATTTAGTTCAATACTTGATGGGTCTTCTGGAAGAGTATCAGAGAGACTAGTGTTGTTAGTTTTTTCTAATAAGTTTTTTTCTGTAGATTCTGATTTAAGATATGTAAAGGAACTAACATTAGGGATATTACTATGACTAGTACTTGGTAAATCTTGAGGTAAATTTAATATAACTGGATGAGTTACATCCTTGTACCAGGAAACTGTATCACGAGAATCATTACCTACCGAAGTACAGGGTGCTTCTCTTACATTGGTTGAACCAGCGATTGGGTGATATCGGGGACTTTTTTCTGAACCCAAGATTTAAGGGATTTTATGAGGTTTGCATTTTCCTCTGTCAAATTAAAAGCACTCAGTGATGTGATGGATGAACCGGATTCAGATTCTATAGAGGTTTCTGGAACATCGGTGGTCATGCCTTTCCTTACCTCTTGAATTTTCGAAGGTTTTCTGTATTGACTACTAGTTTTCTGCGATGAACTACTACTGGAAACTTTGTTTTTTTTATTAACTTTTTCTTTGCAAAATTTAACAAGCAAGTTTAGAATCTTTTTATGACCCGCAACTATTTTAAATCTTTCAGGATTTTGTGAAAAATGTCCATAATAATCGATATATTTTTCTTTTTGTGTAGTATATATTCCTCCAGCGTCCGGTGTTTCTGTCTATGAGGATCATATTAATACAGCCAGCTATGTTATGGACAGAATACCTAATACTAGGGTGATGATTTTGGGCGATTACAATTTACCAAACTTCTCACACTCTCTTAAAAGTGTTGACATCGTGGATGATCATATTATTAATGATGAATCAATTTCATACCTGAACCAACTCAATAATGCTCCTAACACTGTATTTGTCCCAGGGAATGATTGCGAGAGAACTCTATATGATTTTGTTTGTTTTTATGATCTTTTACAAGCAAATCAAATTTGTAACCATAATCAATCTACCTTGGACTTGGTGTTTTCAAATCATGCTAATATCGTGATTGCTGAGAGTCTCTCGCCATTATCCACTGTTGATTGCCATCATCCACCTTTGGATATTTCTTCACATATCGGTCCTCCACTTGATGAGCTAGTTGACAATCAAACCATCGATTTAAATTATTTCTGGGCGGATTACGATGGACTTAATGATTATTTTGCTGACATCGACTGGACCCTCTTAAACTCATGTCCTGACATAGACGCAACTGTGGATATGTTTTATTTAATCATTTATGTAGCTATTGACTTTTTTGTACCAAAGAAAAAATCTAATACACTTAGATTTCCTTCTTACTTCTCACCTAATACTATTGACCTTATAAAGCAAAAAAATAGAACATTCAATGGATTAAAGAATAGTGGAATCTGTCCTTTTCTAAATCGTGACTATAGACTGTTAAGATCACAGTCGAAATTATCAATTGATGTTGATTACAGAGCCTTCATTAGCTCCTCCGAATATAACATTCTACAGAATGTAAAGGCTTTTTGGTCCTATCTAAAATCAAAAAAATCCATCACAGGTTTTCCCAATCAAATGACTTACAACAATAACACTTCTACTAACCCTAAAGAAATAGTGAACTTTTTTGCTGCATTCTTTCAATCTGCATATAATTTGAACAGAAAGTCAAGGTATAACACAAATTTATTACCTAGCACTAGTATTAATCTGCGTAACATATCAATTAATGCAGACATAGTTTTTAATAAGCTGGTCGAATTGAAAATCAATAAGGGGGCCGGCCCAGATAAAATCCCTCCAATCTTCTTCAAAAATTGTAGTCCAACCCTTTCCATGCCATTAGCGCTAATATTCAACGCATCACTTTGTTCGGGTAGTTTTCCAAGGAGATGGAGGTCGGCCATCATCACAGCTCTTTTCAAGGGCGGTGACAGGTCTGAAATCTCAAATTATCGACCAATCTCTGGACTGTGCTGTATGGCAAAAGTCCTGGAATCAATAGTGACAGACGAAATCTTCTGTGCTTTTCAACAAATTATATCACCGCATCAACATGGATTTTTCCGTTCTAGGTCGTGTCAGACAAATCTGTCAGTTTACTCCAATTTTCTGAGTTCTTCTCTTGACGAATCAGTTCAGGTCGACTCAATCTATTTTGATTTTCGTAAGGCATTTGATAGTGTAGATCATTCTATTTTGCTGAAGAAGCTAGAGCACTATGGTGTGGGTGATCCTCTACTCTCTTGGATTGGTAGCTATCTCAGTCAACGGACTCAATTTGTGAAATTCAACAACTGTCTATCGAGCGAAATCCACGCATACTCGGGTGTTCCTCAGGGGTCTCATCTTGGGCCGGTACTGTTTTTGGTGTTTATCAACGACCTTTCCTCAATCTTCAAGCATTGCAGGTACCTTCTATATGCCGATGATCTTAAAATTTTCCAGAGAGTTGTGTGCATGGACGATTGCAGCCTTGTTCAGGAAGAGATTAATGGCTTATTTGCCTGGTGTTCAGAAAACGGAATGTCCTTGAATAGTTCTAAAAGTAAAGTGATCTCATTTTCCCGTAAGAAACAACTCCTTCACTATGGATATTCCATTGACAGCACCATCCTTCCTCGGGTAGGCCTGATTAATGACCTTGGCGTTCTTTTTGACGGTGAGTTACGCTTCATCAACCATATTGACAATGTCATAGCTAAAGCATATAAAATGACAGGTTTCATCATGAGGCAGTGTTGGGAGTTCCGGAATATTGAGACACTGAAATCAATCTATCTCTCACTTGCGAGGAGCCATTTGGATTACTGCAGTGTGGTATGGTCACCCTTCTATAAAGTCCACATTAAGAGAATTGAGCGGGTCCAGTCTAAGTTTGCAAATTTTCTTTTGTACAAGTTGAATATCGACAAAACAGTGCTAACTTATAATCAACGCATAAACATGCTGGGGCTCGATAGTTTGGAGGTTCGTAGGATAATGCACTCATTGTCTTTTGGACATAAGATCATCAATAGTCACACAGATTGTGCAGACTTGTTGACGCTAATCAACTTTAGGGTTCCAATGCGAGCAACCAGGCAATTGGAAATGTTCCAGCTGCGGCAAGGTCGTACGGACCTGGGCAAATACAGTTGTATCAACCGAATGATGGAGTTTTTTAATCGGTTCATTCCTTCAAACTTTGACATTGATTGTTCTCCATTATGTTTCAAGAACAAGATTAGGCTAATATTCAAAGATTATGATGTGTAACCAAATTTTATTTTTAGACTCGTTTTTCATGTATTTGTACCATGTTTTGTTATGTCAATTTAGTCTATTAGCATTGTTTCATATTGTTATTGTTGTTTGACTGTATTTGTATCTTTCATTAGTGATGTAATTTTTTTTTTTTTTTTTTTTTAATTTATATTGTTTCTTTTTGAATTTGCTATTTGGGCAAAGTCCTGTTATGTACTTATTGAATAAATAAATTTGAATTTGAATTTGATATATTTTTCTTCGCTAATTATATGGATAAGGTCACTTTGTGCAAAATTTTCAATTTCTACTATACTTTCTGCATCTATTTCGGAAATTATACGGGCATCTTCATATCCATTAATAATTAGAAGGTTTTTTAAAGATAGAGGTATTTTTAAATCCAAAGCCTTCTCAGCCTCCGAAAACAAGTCTG